>OX421845.1:7683929-8091429 GCA_949127995.1 Suillia variegata
AATTTTTAGGCAAAGTGCTTCCCGAGTGCTTTTTGCAGTAGCGCAATAAAAGTTGTTTTAAATTAAAAAAAAATATAGAAATTTAAATTTTTACAAAACTCAACAATGACTAACAAAATTGTTCTTCAAAATTAAAAAAATAAATATTTAATTTAGACTGTAGTGCTTCCAAGTGCTTCTTGTACTATCGCAATGAAAGCAGTTTCTTATTTACATAGTAAAAATAAATGAAACTTCAACTTTTATAGAATTTCTAAATAACTTTCAAAATTTTCATCTAGAAAAAACACAAAAAAAAAAGTATTCAGACAGAATGCTTTCAAAGTGCTCAGTGTTTAAACGTACCGGAAACAGTTTCATATTTTGCTAAATAAAAAATTTTACACAAGTTTTCGTTTATGATTTTTTTAGTTGAAAAATAATGCACTTCCTCAGTGCTTCTAAATAAGTAGATGGTAAGCAGTACTACTATTAGAAGGTTTGTTACATAGCCGTCAAAAATATTTAGGAAAACGAGCTTTTGCAAAAGTTGAACGAGTTTAAAAACTTAAATCCGAATGTTCACTTGAGAGCAATGCAACTCAAAACGTTGTTGCACGCTTCTCATACAACAATAATTCCTAAAAACTAATTCCTAAAAACCCAACCAACTGCATTTTAAAATTTATATCGCCAATTTACCTTGCAGAAATTATTTATGACTACTTAACTTTTAGTATGGGTACTTCATTAAAATTGCAATTCTAACAACAATAACAACAACAACAACTGCCGCCGTCATGATTAAAACAATTACCCCCAAAAGAATGCAAAACCACCCAAGGAAGAACAGTCACCGTTAGAGTACAATGCGATCATAACATATAATACTACCAAGAGGTAATACACATAAATTATCAATTTCAATTTAAATTTTAATTTTTTCAACATCAAAACAACAACAACAAAAACGCATAATAAACTTATTATAAATTAAAAGCGCCGAAAAAATGTGCTAAGCCGAAAAACATAATAACTACAAAAACAACAACAACAGCAACAACAACAGCAACAACAACTGAAAATCAACCGCCCAAATAGCAATTGTTTAACAATCAAAAACTACAACGAACGTGACCTTTTGCAGTGCTGCCAACTAGGCAAAGTTAAATGAAAAAAAAACAATCAAACAAAAAAATGAGCAACAAAAAAAAAATTGAAAAATAAAATAAATATGCTGTCGACATTAATTTGACATGTTGCTGGTTGCGCGCGGTGTTTGTGCAGCAATTGTTCGCTGAGTTAGTATTGGCAACATTGTTAACAAAGCTAAGAACCTCAATAGTAACGGCTACAGAATTAGAAAGTCGTCCGTCGTCGAAAAAAAATGAAGTGATTAAGAGTTAAGCCGGGAGTCACTTCGTATCGTTGTACTTCATGGACACGCTCGTACCTATCTACATGCAAACAAAAAAAAACAACAAAGATTTCACTTAAAGAAATCATTTCTCAATTAGAGTATCGGTCACTTCTGTTTCGCCTTGAAAATTATTCTTTGGAAATTACGAATTTAATTTGCAAAATATGTAAAATATGCATAATATGCAAATATGCCTGATACAAAAATAGAAGCTGACAAAGCCAAAAAAAAATACAATATTCAGTCACATAAAAGCATAAAATATGCACTAGTACATAAAATACAATGAAATTCAGAATAATCAAGCGTCATGAACAATTCACGAAATTAAATTGTAAAAAAATAAGTGTGAAAAATATGCAAATATGCACTATACAAAAATAATCCAAAAATAAATAAACTGAAAATGAAAAAAAAACGAAATATTTATATACTTAATGATTTTACACATTCAGTCAAATAACAACTTAAAATATGCAAATGTGGAATATGCAAAATAAATGCAGTATGCACAAGAATTTGCATTTTTAGGCTATCATGCGCTTCAACAATATCTTTAATTCACGAATTTAAATTGGACAAAATCAATTGTGTCAAATGTTGAAAATATGCATAATAAGGAAATATGCAAAATATGCAAATTATGCAAATATGCAAAGTTATTAAACTGAAAATGAAAAAAACTCTATAATTCTTTGCCTAAAGTTTTTTAAACATTCAGTCGAAAAAAAGCTTAAAATATGCAAAAAATGCATATAGTTTTTCTAAGCTCTCATGTGCTCCAATAGTATCAATTTTTGATATTAGGTCATAAACACCAGGTCTTTTGTTGTTGTTGTTCTTGTTGTTGTGGTTTTTTTTGCCAAGTGTACTTATACCATATCTACATATAAACAAGAAGACACACCTTGACTTGATTTCGGCGTGGAGTGTTGAATTTATAACGACTTTTCAAAACATTTAAATCAATTTTGCTTTGTTTTCCATGTTGTTGTTGTTGTTTTTGTTGTTTATTTTTACTTTTTTTACCAATACTTTATTGCTTAGAAGAGCGCTGGAGGATTTTATAGAAACAAGAGGAGGAGCGGACACTTGGGCGTTTGCGGTGGTGCCGTAAATTACTGCGCAAGTTAGAGCGCTCGCGCGCAACAATTGTGGCTGTAAGTGGGATGGGCGCTGCTTGCAAAAAAAACAACAAACATACAACAACAAAAGCCCGACTTTGAATTGGATTTCTAATGTGATAACAAGTGCAGTTCCAAGTCGCTTAATTAGTTTCGTTTCGTTTTTTTTTTTCAATAAAGTATGGAAATAAATTAGTTTCGGCGCCGCCGTCATTCGCCGCCGCCGTCGCTGAGAGTCAAAAGTGCTGAGAAGCGGCCAAGCCAAGCCAGCTTCTTTGCGGCGTGTCGCCCTTCAGGCGTGCATAATGTCACAAAACTCCGTTGAAGGCAATCGCTGGAGAGGGTGTGTTGTTTTTCTCTTCTCCGCTTTTGAGCCGCTGTGATCATTTGGCCGATTGGCCTAAATCACAAGCGAAAATGTATTAATTTAAATCGGGCTTAAAATAATTAAAGGCATGAACTTTGTGCGGATGTACGATTAAGATTATGGCGGAGTGGCCATGAATGTATAGCATATATTTTCTCAAGCAGTGAATATATATTGAAAGCTTTAAGGAAGCTAGAAAGTTTGAAAAGGTTTTAATAAAATAATTTATTCCTAGTTTTTGTTGTAAGTGCTTTCCGAGTGATTCCTGTGGATACTTAGGGAAAGCAGTTTCTTAAGCTTAATACTCATTGTTGTCTCTAAAAAAAAACAAACCATATTAATTGGAAAGTATAAAATCGGCTTGATGAACTGCTTCTGGTTTTGTCGAAAGTGCTTCCGCTAGAATCTTATTGAAAGCAGTTCGTATAAAGTGTTTTTTTTTCATATTTGTTTTATGCTAAATATAAATACTATATTCTAACGTCGTATTTTGTTTTGCTTTGTGCATAAGCGAAGTGCTTCTCAAGTGCTGCCTAGGAAGCAAAAACATTTTACATATGTTCTTCAGTGACATGACTTTGTAAAATATTGTTTATAAATACAATTATGCAAACATTATTGTAAAATTGTGTTGCTTCTCTTTTAGTGCATGGGAAGCACTTGGTAAACAATAACAAAATTTAATTAACAAATCAGCACTATTGTTCTTAGATACATACAATTTGCATTTAAAACTTAAACATTTTTACCACTGCTTCCAATGTGCTTCCAACTGATATACCCACGAATCTCTGCAAACATTGCTACTCTTTTACAACGCTGACAATTGACGCTGTCATTTACTTTTCTATCGCATTGCCCATGTTCGGCACTTGTTCGCCCCGATAAAATTCCACAGATAAACGCACTCGAAACACGTTCATTTGCGGCAACAAGCTTTTCGACCTTGTTGTTGTCGCGTTTGCGTTTTAGAAACAAAAAAATATCAATTATTAAAAATTGTTGTTTAAAATTTATTAATTTCCACAAACATGCGGCAGGAATTTTTTAATTCCGTTAATTGATTTTTTCGCGCAAATTTTAAAGTATTTGTTTTATGTCTTTGTTGAATGCTTTTAAGTTTTTTGTTTGTTTTTGTTTTTGTAACAATACAATTAATTTGTTTTGGTTTTTCGTCTTATCGCAATTGGCAAAAATGTTCACTGACTGTCTGACTGCGTGACAGTCATAAGATCACGGTTGTGACTCAGTTTGAGCGTGGCAGTGAAGTGAATCATTTACTCATTGAATCACTGCAAATACTTCACAGATAAATACATTTTCTTCGCTGCATATTAATAATATTAATGGGCGTGGCATACGTGACTGTTCTTCAGACTGTATGGCGACATTAGGAAAAGTTTATAACAAATATTTTATAGCTACTTGAAATGATTTTTATGCCGCTTATACGAAATTCGGCAGCAATATAGCTTTGACATTTTATAAATCCACTACGAAAGCTTTATGTGTCACTTGTGCGAAATTCGGTAACAGTGCATTTGAGTTATATACTGTTGGCAAATTTCCCTCTTAAAAATTTTAAAAGCTTTTAGTACCACTTAGGCGAAATTCGACAACAGTCAGTATGAGTTATTGACTGTTGGCAAATTTCATTTATAAGTTTCTTAAAAGCTTTTATTTTAACAATGCATTTAAGTTATACACTGTTGGCAAATTTCACTTTTAACAATTTTAAAAGCTTTTATTACCACTTATGCGAAGTTTGGCAACAGTCAGTATGAGTTTTGGCTGTTGGCAAATTTCATTTATAAGTTTCTTAAAAGCTTTTATTGTATCAATTATACGAAATTCGGCAACAATGCATTTACGTTACACACTGTTGACAAATTTCACTTAAGGAACATATTAAGCGGATGTGTGACCTAAATTGCACCGGGCAAACAAAAAAATTTCAACAGAATACTAAAAAACCAAAAACCGCATTTTTCATGCTCCTCAATAAAAGCTCAAGCACTTCAGCACATAACTTCTGATTGATCGGCGTTAAAAATTCACACATACAAAAAGTTAAGTTCTTCAAAATTTGTAGGCGTGAATAACATTTTTCACTAATTTCGTTACCCACTGTCAGCTTATAAACAAAAAAAAAATACTTCAAAAGTTCAAAGAAAAAAAAGCTAAACTGAAGTAATTAAGCTTGAGCTGAAAAGCGCAAAATCTGGGTTTCGAAAAAATGCGCCCAAGGGTGCGATTAAAACGCTTACCACAAATTCCCTAAACGAAAACGAATAAAAAAGTACGATGACGAAAACATAATGAATATGTAGAAAGCCGCGCACAGTAGCAAATTGTCATTTTACGCTTGACTGTCAAATGATTTCAGAGCTTTTCTCTTATTTTTTCGGTTTTATTTTAATGATTTTTGATTTTTGATTTTTATCAACACGCTCGCTCCGCAACTTGCGGAATTTCTTTTTAGCCAAACAGGTTTCCGCTTAAATGTGATCTTTATTTTCATTATCGTTATTATTATTTTCATTATTATCGTTATTATTATTCTACCTTACTTTTTGAAGTTTTTGCACACACTCGATTTCGTGTGTTTTGTCCGCCCGATTGTGTTGATTAAAGTTCGCCCGCCCGTTCCGTTGACGCTTGACACACTTTTTGACATTTTACATGTCAATTTAGAATATTACCGATTGTTATGCTGCTTCGCTTCTGCTTCGATTCAAGTGACGTTTTGTTTTTATTGGCGGACAAAATTGTTGTTTTAGGAACGCGGTGAAAGGGCGCGAATTACTTCGCAATTTAATTCTTTATTAACCTAGATCCACTTGGTACTTTGAAGCAGCGTATCAAATTACCATGTATAATAGTAAAATTCCACAAAATTACTTTTCAAGGAAGTAATTTTTTGTTGAAGTTATTTCAATTAATTGATTGATTGATTGATTGATTGATTGATTGATTGATTGATTCATTCATTAATTCATTCATTAATTCATTCAATTGTCTATTTTTTTATTTCCTATTTTATAAACTAGTACCACAAGACTTAACATATTTTATGAAATACATTACCAGTCATAACATTTAGTTACTTCTGTTGATAACTCTGTTAAATGCATTAATTCAAATTTAACGCCCATCTGTCAATGATCTTTTAATTCTCTATATACTACGAGGGTGGTTCGATTAGTACTTAGCCTCACCTACTTTGCAGACCTCGAAAAAATTTACTTTTCAGACGAATTAAAGAAGTTGGAGCATCGCTGGGTCAAGAGTATCGAGCTAAAGCGAGAGATTACGTTGAGAAATAAGTAGCCACTTTTTTCATATTTTTCGTTTTTCTTTTGAAGTCTAAGTACTTATCGGACCACCCTCGTAAATACATTGGAAATTGTATGAAGTAAATGTATTTCTTATGTTATACTCTGTATGAATTCATATACAAAGCCGTCTTTTAATGTTCTGTTAATGCTTTCGTTAGTACTTTGGCACTTGGCTTAGATCGTACTTTACTCTTTCTTTTTGCATTCTATTAACTCAAGTTTCCTTAATATTTTAAAAAGCTTTATGTTAACGTTCTGTTAAACTGTTAACATCTATTAATAGATCCTTTGGTGAATACTGTGTTGATAACTCTGTAAAACAAAATATCTGCGCTAAGTAAAATCTTATTGTAAAGTCCTTTTAACAGTTAATGTTCTGTCAATGTTCTGTTAATGTTCTGTTAATGTTCTGTTAATGTTCTGTTAATGTTCTGTTAATGTTCTGTTAATGTTCTGTTGATGTCCTGTTAATATTTCGTTAATTGTTCCCTTAATGTTTAATATTTATTTCATGTCCTTAAAATGTTCTGTTAATGCTCTGTTACTTTTCTTCAACTGTTCTGTAAATGTTCTATAACTTGTCTGTTACTGTTACTATTATGTAACTGTTATGCTACCGTTATGTAACCGTTCTTTTATTAATTAATAATGTTATAAATAGAATAACTTAGGTAACTATATATTAAGTCTTTTATGAAAAAATAGTTTTTCTTAAGCTCATTTAATTATTCTATTGATTTTAAAAAAAATATTAGTCTTCTGTTAATGTTCTGATTATCTTTTATTAAATATTGTATTAAAAAGTTAATTCTGAAGAAGGTTATGTTAAGATGATTGCCCTGTTAACTGTTTTTTTTTTTAAGTTTTAATCGTATACTGTTAACTGACTGTTAAACACTCTGTCAATTACCGGGATTCGTATGTGGAACTTTCATTCAATTACTTTGTTAACTGTTTAAATGCATTTTTAAATTCTTTTGTAAATGTCAATTTTAATTTTGTTCACTTTTATTTCAAAACTGATTAAGTCAATTAATTTTGTCAGTTAATGTTTTGCCTGCAATGCGATCTACTTAAAAAGTTTATTCAAATATTCATTTTCACTTCATTTTCACTTCTTTATATCTTTTTCAAATGTTTTCTTTTTTCATAACGAACTATTTTCACTTTCTGGAAATTCCCTCAAAAAGTTAACAAATTTTCAAAGCTAATATCTCCAATTTAATGCTAAATTAAAAGTGGTTAATTTTTGAATTGCAGCTGCCCACCAAATAACTCAATTGCTACAAAAGGTATCTACCAGATACTTGGGAACAAATCATAAACAAAAAAATCTCAAAAAATTTCCATAATTTCACTACAAACAAATAAATATGGTTGTTGTTGTTGTTGTTTCGGGTTGTTTGTTGTTGTTGTTGTTTTTTTTTTGGGAAGTACGATAAACATCTCATCAATTATG
Source organism: Suillia variegata (assembly GCA_949127995.1). Taxonomy (NCBI): domain Eukaryota; kingdom Metazoa; phylum Arthropoda; class Insecta; order Diptera; family Heleomyzidae; genus Suillia; species Suillia variegata. The sequence continues at coordinate 7,691,617 of OX421845.1, forward strand.
CCCACTGATGAAAATGAAAATGAATTTGAAATGATGATGAAACTACTTAAAATCGGATTACAAATATATCAATTGCAGACCGAGACCACAACAACAACAACAACAGCAACAGCAACAAAATTGCATAATTACAGCAACATGCAGAAGAAGAAGAAGCATTAACTGAACCGAGTCGAAAAAAAAGTGAAGTAGAAAATTAGAAGAAGGAAAAAAATAAGCGTAGAAATACTCGTACACAAACAACAAAAAGTAACTTACTCGAATCGTGATAAAGCGATAATTTTCTACAAACGAATGCATTTCACTTTCGTTTGGAAAAAAAACTCAAAAAATCAAATTTCTTATGAAATCCGGCAACGTTCGCCCACGCAAAATCAAAAAAGAAAAGAAGAAAAAAAAGTAGCAATAGTAGCAAATGCGGAATGGCAGTAGGCAGTAACGTACGTTACTATTGTATCATAATGCAGTGCCGTGATGACGACGAGCGCTGGACGTTGTTATTATTGTTGTTGTTATTGTTATTGTTGTTGTAAAACATGCAGCGCCCCAGCATTGCAATTAATTTAATTTTTATGCCATCAACATAACATAAAAAACAACAATAACAACAACAACAATGTAAAAAGTATCACAACAACAAAAAGTATAACAACAAATTTAGGTAAGCGAAAAGCAAAAAAAAACAACAACAAAAAAGCAGAGCAACAAATAAACATGATTTCTGCTCGTTTTGCCTACAAATTTCGACAATCTTAAAAAACAACAACTACAACAATAACAACAAAGTTTAGCACCGCTTCACGGTAATTGTTGTTGTTGCTGTTGTTGTTGTTGGTGGTGCTGCATCTTTGTTGCCGCGTTTCTGTTTGTTCGGTTTTTATTTTGTTTACATTGGCGCGAAAATTTTCCCATAAATTGTTGCATTGTTGCATTTTTTTCGTCTGCTTCTGCTTCTTCTTCTTCCACTGCTTCTGCTTCGTTCAACTTCTCGCTGCTGGTACTTGTTGTAATTTGTTTGCTTTTATTTGTACATTTTTTTCTTTATTGCATTTTTCCTTTATAATTTTTTACTTTTTCTATAATTTTTTTTACGTTTTTGCCTACACTTTTTTGTTTGTTGTTGCTGTTGTTTTATTTAGTACCGCTTTGCGTACTGCTTCGTACATTGTTGTTGTTGTTGTTGTCCGTTTTTCACCGATTTGAACTTATTTTGTAAACAAAAATTTACCAAATGATGTACAAAAAAAAAAATTTCAAATTGTTGCACAAAACAAAAAAAAAAGAAAAATTGTTTTGTTATTGGGGAAATGAATTGCGAAGAGGCACTACCGCGAGGCACTTCTTCCTGCTTGTTGGCCAAATGCTACACATTTTTTTTGCGTTTTTGCGGCATACTCGTATGTATGTAAAAGAGGAAGTTTATGATTGGAAATTTGTTAATATTTGATGGAAAAAAATCGAACATGATTTTTGGCATTTATTCAATCGAATGTGGTTTTTTTATGCTTGCCAAGCAAGCTTTTGAAAGCTTGGGAAATTTTAGTTAAACAAAAGGAAAACATTTTACAACTTCACAATTTTTAGATAATATATTTTCTTTTTGCTTCTATAAATTCTGCTTCTTAAGAGCTTTTTTGTATGAAAGCTTTAAGAAATTGTTTGCTTTTAATGATTTTGCAATAAGTGTTTAAGCTTGGGATATTTTTCAGTTTCTGTTCAAATAAAAATTAAAAGCTTATTTTTATTATTTTTAAATTTGAAAACGTTATGAAATTGTTAAACATAAAGTAAGCTTTTAAAACTAGATCACATTATACAAATTTTAATAAAATCTCAAATCAAACTTTTAGTTTTAAAAGCTTTTCAAGCTTAAGTCTCATAAATATTTATTAAACAAGCTTTTACAGCTTAGAACATTTTTTACCGTAAATTTTTTTTAATAATTTTATTTCTCTTATAAAAGCTTCACCGAATATAAAGCTTTTAAAGCTCAAACAACTTTCTTGTTGAACGAATAAAAAATTATTTGTTTGTCTTCACTAACTTTTATTTTAAAATAATCTTCACCCACATCAACCAAAAAAAACCAACAACAAATTCAAAACAAATTAATCTCCAAATATTTTAAGCCGATTTGAATACGTCTTCCCGAAAAGCTCTCCCGCCAAACAAAAACAATTTTTGAAAAAAAAACCAACAAAAACCGAAAGTAAAATCTCTCAACCAGAACTTTCTCTTTTAAGGTTTCTGCATTTTTTACACGCATCGAAAACCAATAACAACACACAAAAAAAACAACAAAATCTAATTTAAAATTTCCCGCTAAATACTTTTTTTGTACGCACAAAAATAAAAATTTATTGTGCAACATTGTTTGATAATAGAATTATTATTAATAGCGTTTTAATTACCCGCACTTTTATGGACTTTTGATTTTTCTTAACAATTCCTCTTCCTACCTCTGCTCTGCTCTCTATTCGCGCTGCTGCTTACCGCATGCCCATAAATCTTCATCGCTTCAAGTAATCAAAATGCAACACTGGCGCGCGACTGCGACTATATCAAATACAAGCAGAATTGACACTTTTTGACGCAATTCCGTTTAAAGGTTTCTATGGAAATTTTTCTGCTGCTCATCTGAACGCGGAATGACATCCAAAGTTCGTTCGTTTGAAAAATGCCGCATGTCCAATTGAAAAATAGTGGCACATGTCAAAAGTGTTGTTGTTATTTGTTGCAGTCTGCCGTACTCGCGTATGTAGACAAACAGACAGACAGACATACAGACAAATAAACAAACAAATAAACAAATAAATAAATAAATCAATTGAGTTTCCTATCAATTTGTTTTGATTGATTTAGTACAGCAAATCATAATAAATAAATTTTGCGAACACTAAATTTTTTTTTGCTTCTAATTTTTGCTTCTCTGTTTGAGCTATTTTTACGATTCACGATTGTTTCGTCAATTGTCACGTGTTGTGCGAATTTAATGTTGCGTATGTTGCCTTTGAAATGCCGTCCTTTGGTAGAGGAATATGAATTAAATTTAATATGCAAATGATATTATATGAAAAATATCTTTAAAATACGCAATAGAATAATTCACGATTTTAAGTAATTGTTACTTATAAAATGATATATCAAAATCCATATCCAAGCTACAGAATTACTTGAACTATCTCCAGATTTGCAGTATTAACTTTTGAATTGTTTTGCTTAAGTAGCATTTTCGTTTAAAGCATTTAAGAATTGTATACTGCTAAGCAAGCATTGAAATAGTAGCGAGAGAAAATTTACGTTCGCGCCTTTCGCATTGTTGTTTTAGTTAAACTTCACAAGATCACAAGACCACAATAAAGCTTAGTCTAAATATCTCTCAATGGACACTGAACCCATTCGGAAATTTTAAGTCAATTGTTGTTGTTTGCAAAGGTTTTCACTATTTTCGAACTAGTTTGTTTAGAACCAATTATAAGAGATATTGAAAATCAACGAATTTAAAATTGGAAATTAACTTAGTTCTAATTAGTTCAAAATTATGCAGAGCATAAAATTTATGTAAGTTTTCTTGATTGAAATATTTTAGAATTTCGACTACTTGTAGTTGGCTATACATTATTTTAATACTATCCCATCGGATATTTCTCAACTAGTTCACGGAAAATCAGTTGGAAATTTAGTTTAAAATCAATAAGTTACATTAAACTTAATTTTAAACTGTATGAAAATATTATCAGAGGTTGATAATTGACAGCGTAAGGTAAAATATGTTAGTTTGCTTTATAGAGTTACAACCAGTTGTAGTTAAAATATTTTTTTTCACTTTAATAATACAACCACTAAATTGTCTGAACTGTCAGTTTTGTTTAAAACAACAACAACAACAAACTATTAGTTGTTTTTTCCATAAGGTACTTTTGAATTAGTTTCATTTCCCACAGGGAACTTACTTACAGTTGTAATTGTATTCGGGATTTTCTCGAATTAATATTCAGAGAGCAAAATTGTCTCTCTTTAAACTTTTAACTATTAAATCTAAAAGTAGTTTTATTAAAATTAATGTTAAAACAACATTTTTTTGTATAATGCTGAGAAAAAGTAGAACTTGAATCAACAACTTATTTTGTTGTGGGAGACTGAAGTTCAACTTTTGATATTCTCTGTACGAAATTGTTTTTATAAATTTTCGCTCTCTCTTAGAAACATATTTTGAGGTATTTGTATTTTCTACGATTATTTGAATACGCATAAGATACAACAAAAATATGTTAAGTCAACAATTTATTTTGAAATATTTAGTATGCGCTGATGAGAGGAAATTTAAAAGCCAAAACAAGCTTAAAAGTTCAATCGAACACATTCCTTAGAATTTTACAGTGTATACTTTTAAAAACTTAAGTACTTAATTGTTGGCAAAACTTCATTTACTTATTTCTCTGAGTGTGAAAATTAAAATGTATCTCTCTTTTGCATCTTAAAAATGCTAAACATTTAAAATACACAACAACAACAACAACAAAACTACCGAAAAGTGTGTGAAAGCATAAAATTGAAAAATTCTTAAAATTCTTATCAAAATTTGTCATCAAATATGCCAGAAAAAAATTAAACAATTTCTCAATTTAACAACATCAAAACGTGAAAAGCACACAAAATGCAAACAACAACAACATCTAAAAAAAAATCCGTTTTGTTGTTGTTGTTGTGGTTCAAAGTAGGTATTAATTTCACACCAAAACACAACCTTAATTGCTTAATTTTAGCCATAAAAGAATATAAATAACAAATACAATATAAGAAAAGCATCAAGCCAAGTTTACACAACGGCCCGATCGCCAAGCGTGAGAACACGAGAGCGTGCTTTATCAATACGCTCACAAAACCCTACAAATGTCCGATAACTCTAGAAGAAAACTCAAATACATTAAACCGCCGCTCAGCTGAGTAATTAAACGCCGAAAGTCAAGCAACAACAGAACAGAGAGCAATGCACTTTTAAAAGTGTATTTGTATTTGCAAGAGAGCGCCGTTTGGCTTTTTTTCTCTCACAACTTCACGCATTTGTTGGTAGTACATTGAAGTGCGCTCCAAACTCAATTGGAGAACGACAGCAAAGTCGTCTCAACGGTGAGCAAACCACAGCAATTCACTTTAAGCCGATCGTCGACGATGATGATGGCCGAGCCGAGCCGAGCCGAGCCTCGACTGCGAATGTTCGTTCTTCACTCACACAACTGACTTGGCTCTTTACTTTACTTCACTTGGCTGTCTGGCTGGCTGGCTGACTGACTGCGCGCATTCATTACTTCATTCATTCCGTTTGCGCATTGCGTTCAGTTGTGTTTTGCGGCTCGTCGCGTGCGGTTCATTTTTAACGCGTCGTCGTCGTCGTATGCGCAATTTTCTTTCGAACAAAAATTCAATTCAAATTTCTTGCTTGCGCTACCGTCTCAACGTTGAATTTGCTTGTGAACCCGGCTTTCATTTCGTTATTTTTTCGGTGCAAATTTTTTCCGTTTCTGGTACTTCGTTTTTTTTTTATAAATAATTTCTTTTCTGCATCGATTTGCAATAAAAACAAATTTTATGCGTTCGTTAACTTTTTGATAAAAAAACATAAAAATACATTTTCTTGCTGTAATGTGTGGTTAAATAAAAATAAATAAAACAACAACAAAATAAACACAACAGTTTTTTTATTGATACGAAAAAGTGTTCCGCTCTTAATTAAGCGCACCGCCACCGCCGCCGCCGCGCAGTGGAGCGTTAAATTTTATTAAATAAGTTATTAAACGACGGATTTTGTGTTGAATTTATGCAAATTTCGCGTTGTTTTAATTTGCAATAAATTTGTACAACAACTTATAAAAAAAAACCAAATTTAAAAGTGAAATTTTTGGGTTTTCTTGTGATTTTTTTTTTTTTCGTTTTGGTGCTGCATTTTCACTTTCGTTAACCTTTTTTTTTGTTGTCTTCGGTTGTTGGTTGCCACATGTGAATTTATTTTTGCAGCAACGATTTCTTAAGGTTAGTCTGAATTGATTTTTAACTGCATAAATTAATTTAATTGGCTTAAAATATGTTTATCACTTATTATTGAATATTTTGGCAACATAAAATTAAATAAAATATAATCGAAAATAAAAATAAGAGTTTAAACTAAGTTTTAAAAAAAATTTAAAAGAAAATTTTTATTTTAAAATTTTATTTTAGTTTTTTACAAAAATCTTAAAATTGTTGAATAAATTTATTTTGATCAACAGTTATTATAATTAATACATACTAACCAAGCTGAATTTTGAAACACAGATTTTTGAAAAACTGTTTTGAAATATAAGTAGAGAATTAAAAAAAATAAGAACATTTTTTAGAGTGAAAATTTTAAGAAAAAAATTAAACATGAAATAAATAAAATTTTTAAAAGCAGAATTATTCAATATTTAAAAACATAGTTTTAAAAAAACTATTTCAAACTAAATTTATTCTAAGCGAATTTCAAAAAAAATTTCTTTAACATCGAATTTTCGAATACAGAATTTTAAAAAATCGTAAATTGTTGAGAATCAAAACTCTTAAATACCATAACTTGAAAAAATTCAGTTTTAAAATACAGAATTTTTGAATACAGAATCTTGAAAAACGTTCGTGGAATATAAAACAAGAACAACGTTTAAAAAACAGAAATTTTTTAAAGCGAAATTTTTGAAAAACTTTTGAAATATGAAAAGCAGAACTTTTAAAAAGCTGAATTGGCTTACTATAGATATAGCGTGCTCCGTTTGCTCCGACATTTTCGTACGGTTGTGGTATGGGGGCGGTGGAGCTTTCAAGTTGACAATTACGTTCTTTTGTAATTTGAAAAAGGCGCTGAGTTTTAATCGAATCAATATGAGTCAGGTGTCAAATGAAAGGTATTAACGAGTTCTTTAAAAACTATATTTTGTAATATCTTGAAAACTTTTTGAGATATAAGAGTTAATTTCTCGGACTACATGGAGCACGCTTGACTTGTTCCGCTGATGTAATGGATAAAACTCAGAACTTTTAAAAATCTTAATTGAAGAATAAAAAACTTTGCTTAGAAAAACAAATGAAAATGTTATTTTATTCAAAAGCTTCTTAAAGAAAAATTGCTTTTTTAAAAGCTGTTTTTTGGTTAAATTAAATTATGTAAAGCATCTCTTTGAAAAATCATACTTTAAAATGCAGAATTTTTCAAAATATAGTACTTAGTACCTAACCTCACCGCTCGATGGCGACCTACTATGCAGACTTCGAGGAAACCTATTTTCAGACGGTTTAAAGAAGTTGGAGCATCGCTGGTTCAAGTGTATCGAGCTTAAAGGAGACTTTTCTAAGTAGTAAATAGTCACTTTGCCAATATTTTCTTTCATTTTTTTTTTGTAGGCTAAGTACTTATCGGACCACCCTCGTATTTTCAATCTGTTTCTTTTGCTCACATGAAAGCTGCTTCAAAAACTTTAATTTTTCTTTCTCCGCGTTTTAACCAATTTTTATGTTAACTGTTTCTGCTACAATTTCTTTATTTTGCATTTTAGACTTTTTTTGTTGAAATCTTGGAATTTCCAACTTTTTTTTTATATATTTTTTCTACTCACTCTCTTTATAAATTCTAGTCACATTTTATCGCTGTGCTCCCCTCTTCCGTTTCTTTTTTTACTTTTTCGCTGTTTGCGCGCGCGCGATCCGCTTTTAATTTCAAATTTCGCACACAATTTCATTTTATTTATTGCCGACTTTTATTTTTTTATTTTACTTTTTTTATTTTATTTATTTTTTTTTGGTTTTGTTGTTTTTGTTGTTTTTGCTTTATTACTTTTAAATGGGCCGATATGGCCCGCATTGCATTTTAAATATTATCTTCGATCGAATTGTCACATTCAGAATTCTGCGTTGGTTTCTGATTTTCTTATTTCTTTCTTTAATGAATTTTTTTATTTATTTTTTTTTTTAACTTGTTGGAAAATGTTAATTTTGCACTTTTAAGTGAATTTCTGTTTCGCATTTTTTTTATTTCACATTTTTGCATCGGCGATTTTTGTTGGAATTTTTGTAAAAGTGGTGAAATTGTTTTGATTTAATTTAAGTTTTTTGAAGTGGAGCAAGTTTGCAATAATTTTTTTTGTTTCACGCATTTTTTTATTGTTTTTGGTTTGTACTTTTTTTTGCGCGATTTCGATTTAATGGAAACTTTAAGAAAGTTCAGCAATTTTTTTCGCATAGAAATTAAATATAAATAAATAAATAAATACAAAATAAAAGTATTTCAAGAAAGTTGAATGATTTTAAGGAATTTGGAGTAGTGCAAGAATTTGTATTAAAATAAGCGAAATTTGCTAATTTATTTTTGAAAATGTTTATTGAAAGCTTCAATTTTGCATTAAAGCACTTTTGTTATTTGTTTTGTTTTTGCAACTGAATAAACTTTACAATCAATTTTTTTAATATAAGGTTTTTGAAATTTTTGCATTTTTAAAGTGTATCTAAAGTAAATCGAAGAAACTTGATAGCTTCGATTTACCTTGACCCTTGATTTCGATTAACCGGGTTTTAGATCGGTTTTTGTAATAAAAAAGTATGAGCCATATCAATTTTCAATTTTATAAACTAAAACATTTACGAGTACATATTACTTCTTTTTTTTGTACTGGTTTACCTTCTAATAACCGGTACAAAAATAGTAAATTGTTATGTTTTCGTTTAACCGGGTTATAAACCGTTTTTGTAATAAAATAAAAATTAACCAAATCAATTTTTAAACTAAAACATTTAAAATAATTTTTTTTTTGGGTACCGGTTTCACATTTTAATAACCGGTACAACTAAAATCCGTTTGTTTTTGATAAAAAAGGTTTTAAATCGCTTTTGTAATAAAAATAATTAATCAAATAAATTTTTATATTAAAACTTCTGAATGAAATTGAGTTCAGTGCTGAATTAACATTCTAATAACCGGTTCAAACTAAGATTTGAAATCGGTTTTAAAATAAAAAAAATTTAACCAAATCAGTTTTTAAATTTAAAAATTTACATACATTTTTATTGGTACCGGATATAAGTATATTCTAATAATCGGTACAAACAAAAATTCGTTTGTTATTGATTAACCAGATTTTAAATCGGTTTTGTAATACAAATTAATTAACCTAATCAATTTTTAAATGAATAAATTAACTCAAACATAATTAATCGATACCGGATATACATTCTGAAACTCGGTACCAAATAATTCATTTAATCAAAAAAATTGTATAAAACTCTCTTCTACACTTAACTTATTTTCAAAATATGTTTCATGACAACTTTTTTGCATAACTTGGCTAAGTCGAAAAACCGTTAAATGTGGCACAAACCGCACAAACTCAATTTTAAACTCGTCCAAAAAAATAATTAAAAATACCCAAGAAAAACGATAAAACGAAAGAAAAACTTTAATGATCTTTAATATGCAAATTCTTTTGCATGAGTTGGCAACACTGTTTTGCAAATACGGTACGCGGTAACGAATAACAATAACAACAACAACAACGAAACAAAAAAAATAAATGCCCGGCATATGGTGTGCTACCGACAACAAGAGCAACAGCATAAACAGCAACAGCAACAACAACAGCAAAACGAACAAGACTGACAACAAAACAACAACAACAATACGAATAACGAACAAAAAAAAAACATTTACAACAACAACAACAACGTGTTAACAGTGAAAATTGTGGAATGCGCTTTTGAAAATTGCAATTCGAAACGTTGAAATGTAGCAGCAGCGACAGCAGCAGCAGTAGACAACTGAAACAACAACAACAACACGCAGCAGCAGCAACAGGCATATGAAAAATTAAAACAAAAGCAATTGCTTGTTGTTGCTTCGTTGTTGTTACTGCTGTTGCTGCTGCTGCTGTCATTTCGGCCATAAGTTTCTCAGTCAGTCTGCCTGTGCGTCTTCTTTTCTTGCGACTTAAGTCTGAGAATTTTGAATGAATTTTTCTGTTATTTGAACTTTTTGTTTCTTTCTTTCTTTCCTGTGTGCGCGCTCTTTATCATATTATTTTCCACTTTTTTTCTGTTTCTTTTTGTGTTTTTTTTTTGCATTTTTTATTTTATTTGCAAACTTTTCGCCTTTTCGTTACGTTTTCGGCCACATTCCGCACGCACACACACACACACATGTGCCCCGCTCTGAAATTATAAATAAAATTAATAATGCAGAATTGTAATAAATATTTTTAGTGATGCCACTCTGCCGCACACACCGGTTACTTTTCAAGAGGATATTAAAAAAAAATGATTTCTTTAATTTCGTAAGATAATCTTTAGAAAATTTTGCATTTCTGCATTTATTAAAAATACTGAATACCCGGTTACTTGTACGAAAACAGTTTAAGTTTATTAATTTCATCTATCACTAAATCAACAGAACACAATTTAAAATATTTTGATTATTAAGAATAGTTTTCAATAACTTTTAAGCAAATTTAGGATTTTGTAAATAACCGATTACTCTTGTAACTGCTGAAAATAATAGCAACACTAGTTAAGAATCTGTTGCACTCACATTTAGCAAAATATTGCACTTTGCTCGCGTCTCGCATGCCGCAAGTCGCGTCACCGTGTGTGGCTCAGCTCAGCCCAACTCAGCTCAACTCGCTTCGGTTTGGTTTGGTTCGGTTCGGTTCTGTTGATTACTCACTTCGAACTCTATTGTTTCTTGTTGCGAATGCGAATACCAGTTCGACTTTATTGCTCTGCTGTGTTTCTTCTTGTTGTTGTTGTTATAGTTGTTGTATATTTTAATGTTGTTGTAGTAAACGCGGTTTTATTGTTTGCTGCAACGGCGTATATTTTTTTTTTACTACGCAAACCAGTGTTGCATGACATTAAAAAAAAGCAGCAAACACAAAATTATGAATAAGTGCATTTAAAAGAATTCGCAGAATTATGACGAAAATTTCCATTAAACTGAACTGCAAAAAAAAAAACAATTTTAAAGATTACATGCATAAGCTTAAATGTAGTTAGTTTTTTTTTTAATTATTTATATACTTATGTACATATGTATATACATGAGTAGAGGAATACTTTGTTAAGAAAGTGTTTTACATAATACAAATAAAAATTTAGCAAAAATTCCAAAATTTCGCAAAAGTAATCACTTCATATTCAAGATCACTAAATGCCCTTGAACTAATTAATACCGCTAAAATATAATTGAAAAACTCTTATCAGCAGAATTGAATAAATTCATCAATAAATTCAATTCAAGTCAATTGCACATTTTCCTGTGCCGATAAGTCTAACAACGCAAGCTATACCCAACGTATTCGTACTCGTATTCGTTACTAATGCACTACTTGCGAAACGGTTTTCAATTATTTGTTTACAAACAGCTGATCATAAAGTTTGCCACTTAACGCTCAGTTTATTTTCGAGTTATTAATTGTGCACACTTGTTCAGATAACCCAAATTGACGTTAGTTAGTACTGACGCATAGGTTTCAATTTTCCAACTAATGGTCATTGACTGTTACCGTTGTCTTCCGTTACGCATGTAACCAATAATCATAAATATCGGCGTGAGGCATATCGAAATCTTATCAACAAACGCTAGACTTGAAGTGGCCATGTTCGGGCCTGAGATCACCACTTTTATTAAGTGTATTGACCGGTTGATCAGTTCGATAAGATTTGAAAGGAAATGTACTTTCGAACCGTTGATATTGATGATATCTCTGTTTTTGTGATATCTCTGTGTTTATGACATCTCTAGTTTTAAATAGTATCAATCGATTGATAGCACAGCAAACGTAGCAGAAAGAAGAAGATTTATGATTTGTTGATATTTGGTAGTGCAACCAAAAATAGTTTAACTCAAGCGAATGATCCAAGTTATCGCTTTTATTTTATAAATTTTGTTATGCTTTCAAAAAATACAACTTCATTTTTATCTCATAATTACTTGCATATTTTCTTTTTGATTTATTTAAGCAGTTTTCTCTTGTCACAATCTTAATTGGGTTTATGCTTTGTGACTTCAATTTGAACTATGCTCTTTGAATCAGACCATGAACTTGACACTTACCTTACCAACGACACTACAGCCAAAGAAAGTAAAACAAAATCATTAAAATTTTTGACTATTCTTTTTACGATGGCTTTTAAGTGCCTTTGCTTCTGCCAACTACGACGTACTATAAGCCAGTAAGTTTCTGTGCTATAAGCATGAAAGGTCACACTTCAATTACTAACCAAAATTTAACCCAAAAACTAAAACAAAAATTCCAAAGTAACGCTTCAGCTGCACAATTGCCAAAGTTACCGACCTGCCGCTTCCTAACGCCAAACGAAAATGAAAAAGCATTAAAAAGCAATAAAATAGTTTGACAAAAATGTTCATATGGAAAATGTGCCTGCTAGGAACAACAACAACAACAGAAGAAGAAGAACGGACAAGATTCCCAAAATTTCATGCCATTCAAGCAGGTGTCCATCTTTGCTGTGCCAACCCAACGAAGTGAACATTTCCCTCGACATGTCAGAACCACAGAAAGCGTTTAAACTGTTTCTCTACAATTGACTGCTTTCTGGGTTACACAGACAAAAAACTTCAACCAGCCAACCGACCGACCACATTTATTTGTTTTGTTTCACTGCCGATGTCTGTAAGAAGAAAAAAAACAGCATACAATAATAAAAACCACTTAACTTGGCCCAAAACGCGCTTGAAGGCAACACACACAAAAGTTCAGCCGAGCGTTGCGGTTTTCCTTTTTTCCTTTTCTCTCATATATCTTTTTATATATACCAAATACCCCAACTTACCTTATGTATATATAAACAAAGACTTCGTTCGTTCATTCGCTGTCTTGAGAATTTTTTTTTTTTTCGAAATTCTACAGAAATAGCAACACGGCAACCCTTTAATGTGTGCCCTTCTGTTCCGCACTTAATTGCCGATCAATTGCACACTGCAAAAATTTCTTCGCTGGAATTTCGAAATTACAAAAGTCGCGTCGCAACTTGTTGCCACTTCAAAGTTGGAATTTCAAATGCCACTTTATATTAATCAGGCAGTTGGACACAAATAGTAGCAAAAAGTGGTAACAAAACAAAAAAAAGTTATGTACAAATTCAATAATATAAAAAAAAAGGAACAGCCCGTCGATAAAGAAGAAGAGTTTTGTACGTACCACGATCCGCAACGCCTGACAATGAAGATGCAGATCAAACGTCAAAATGCCGACCGACACTTATTTTGACATTTAAAAGTGTTGGCTTTGGTCGTATCGAAGAAATAGAGTAATTCCCCCAACAACAAAAACAACAACCACAAACAAACAAAAAAGCGATAAAGCTTCAAAAATGTGTAGAAATCTAAAACAAAAGCATTAAGCAGAAACGTGTTGAAAAAGTCTTTAAAACTTCACAAACTTTAAAATAAACTTTAAATGCCAGTCAAGAAAGAAGACGAAGTCGAAGTAGAAGTAGTCAAAATCTTTTATTTCCTTCCGCATGTTTTTAATGTTGTTGCTGCGCTTTGAAGTCGTTGCGTCAAAATAGCCAACAAAGTGTTTCATTTACGCAAAACGTTCTGACGGTTTTATAGACTTGACAAACAAACAAAAACCATATAAAAAAAACTTATTAAAAACTTGACAAGAAATGGTTTTTAATATATATAATTAAAAAAAAAACCTCCGTCGAAATATGTCTGCAACTATTTGAGGCATTACGCAACACATGCTTTGGTAATTCGATATAACCACATGTTGTATTTAAACTTAAAACTTTGGTATTTTCAAAGTTTTGAAGATAAACATCGAATTTCGCTTGAAATTTGGAAAATTGTTGAAACTGCTCCTCGGCAGATTACTCGGAAATGTTTAATAGATTTTTTTTATATAACATATGACTGCGTGTGCTTGTCTATTAAAAGTTTATAATTATAATTGTTGGAATTTTTTTATCAAAATTAAAATTAAAAGTCGTACAAAGACTTAGGCAGCAATTTTAAGCATAACTGAGTGAAAAGAGAGCTTTATATTTGATATACAATTGATAGAAATATTATTCAAAATTGATTTCTTATAAAATTTAAGTTAAGACCAACTGTCTCTAAATTTCGACGTTTTTAAAACCAAAATTGTTGTTATTTTTACCGAGTTACAAGCTTGTGACGGCACGATTTGTGACCGCGCGAAATGCAAACAAACAATGGAATTTGTCTAATTATGTCTAAAATTTCACACAAGCTGAAAGAGCAGCTAAAAATTATGAATTATGCAAACAACTTTAAATAATATTATTAACGCTTATAATTAAAAAGCTTAGTTAGGCACTTAAGAAAAAGCTTTTCTGTTTGGCACGCAAAAATAATGACAATTCTATTATTAATAATTAAATTCAAAATTTTAACATTTTTAAGTTCCTTAACCAATCCAATTTATTAATCTCAATATTAATTTTTCATTTGCGAACAAAACTCGAGACAAGTTTCCGCCGCATGCCTTCACCTCAGCAGGCACCTCAGCAGCCTGCATGAATCATCTGCTTAAAGAACGCAGGCCTAAAGCCTAAATAAAAATAGAAAAATATAAAAACGAAGCCCCAACAGGAAGCGCTTCTTTCGCTACAACCGCCACTCGATTTCGAAATCATGTGGAATTCTTTTCCATTGCACTTTTACTGCGACTTTGTGCGATTTTTTCCCATACTTCCCAGACACAAACTTGATGCGACAGCAAAACTCCTGACAATGCTAATAATTTCCGCAGAAAACTGCACACGCCAGAAACTAGAATAAAGAAAATATTTCCAACCAGAACAGCAAAACTGTATCATGTCAGGCAAAGACCGGAAGTGCTTACAATAAAAACAATAAAAACAAGAACAAGAAAATGACTTCAACGGCAGCAGAACCAAAACTCCTTTTTCTAACGCCTAAGCTAGGTTACTGCTTTAAGCTAGCTAGCTAGCTAGCTAACTAGCGCTACCAGGAGCGCTACCATGCTAAACTGGCGATGAGAATCCAGCGCTAAAGTCTTCATTTTGCGCGATGTGAGTAGAACACCTACTGGCAATTAATTTAATTATTAAGTAGGTATGCGCTTTTCGTTGTCACACGGCAACACTGGCAGGCAGGCAGGCAGACGGACAGGCGGACGGACGGACAGACAAACAGACTTACAGCCAGAACACAAATTGCCCACATTTAGCCGCCGCGAAAAGCATCCATCCCAGTTTAAGTCAACGCAGAGTTTGGCGGTGCTTGCCTTGCCTCGCCGTCTGCTCGCTTAAATGCTGGGAAAAAATCCGCTCAGAAATGTGTTTGTTGTTGCACGGCTAGGTCGGCCGGCGCACACAAAACGAAAAAAAAAAAATTAAAATTAATATTATCTGTCGGATTTTTTTTCTCTCTACTTTTTTTAACTTTTAAATTGTTTTTCTTAAAAAGAAAAAAAGAAAAAAAGCAGAGTTACATTTTTTTCGTTACTACGAAATGCGAAATAATTGTAGTTTGTGTAGGTACTTGCGCTGGCGTTTGTTTCTTTCTTTGTTGTTGTTGTTGTTGTTTTTGTTTTCTATTTTCTTTCCCTCTGCTCGGTTATGGCACAAACTTAGTTAAATGCGTAGTTTAGTCGTTTGTTGGCAATTTGTTGTAACATTAATGAAAAATGTTAAACGCATAGCAGCAGCGTTGTTTGTTGTTATTGTTGTTGTTGTTGTTGTTGCTGGCTGGCTGGCCCAAGCGATGGGAAAACATCTTCTCTGACTGAATGACTGACTGAGTTTTGCGGAAGTTTGTTTTTGCAACTGCTTCATTTGTGGAATTGAATTAAACTTTAAAGTCGTGGATTCTATGCGTTGGGTCTAGCCCAAGTGGAGCGGTTTATAGGCGTGATATTTAATAGTTAATTTAATTTTTTTGGATTTGCTTAACAACGAAGAAAAGAAGAAAATTTTGTATGCTACGATTTAGTTGAGTTTATGTTTATTTATATTTCATTTATTGACTTACTTACTTACTTACTTACTTACTTACTTACTTACTTACTTACTTACTTACTTACTTACTAGCATCATAGACTATCGGCCTAAATGAGTAATTTATGGTCCTAGAGTTGATTGCACCCCACGCTAACTACAACAGATCTTTAAATGAATATAAAATCTTTATAGACTACCGCTAGTACTGCAATTGCTTTAATGTAGCACTACTTTTAAACGATTTATTTACATATGTGCAAAATTTCAGTTCGATATCTTTGGTCTTTTACAATATGACAAACTTTAGATGCTCTGAATTATGGTCCGCTTTTCTATCGAAATCAAGAAAATATTATTTATATAGATATATGTATATATGCACTACCAATAAAAAGTTTTATTTTAAATAATTGAAATCAAGTTTCTGGCTTATAACTTCACAAGTTTAGCAGCAATAACAAGTGTTTGCTTTCGTGGTTTAGACTTCAAATTTTGCAAATTCTCGATAAAACTAACTTTACAAAAATTCATCACTTACTAAATTGTACTATTTAATTAATAAACATTGAAAAAGTATTGCGAATAAATTTTCAACGCAATATCTGCTTTAGTTAGTGTGCTTAATTTATTTGTACGCTTACTTCTTATTTAAGTATTTCATTTTACCACAAATAAATAGTTTAAAAACTTAAGCCGTTGAATAAAGTACTTCTATTAAAGCTTAACGTATTAAGCTATGCTACAAATATCAGCGCGATATCTTCTTTTTTAACTTTAGACAACTAAGCGTGATACAGTTTTTTTTTTAACTAGTAAAAATAGTTTCTCCAATTCACGCTTTTGCATTGACTGCTATGGTTATAAGTTATCAACTTATTAATGCCTTCTTCTTTTGCTGTTCATAACTCTGCGCATTACGCTTCAGCCAAAGCGAGCTGATGACTTCAAATCGAATGAGTTTCTTTAAATGATGTAATTTCCAAAGTTCAGCAACACTTTAAAAATAAACAGTGACATTCAATAAGTGGTCAAAAAGTATTGACGATACGTCTTAAATCAGCACACTATGTGCGAATCACACATTCAAGTCAACAACAACAACAACGACAACAAACGAACGAACGAAAAATGCGTTATTTATGAGTCACATCGAGAAGTGTGTCATTTCTATTGACTGACTTGCGGTATTTGTAAAGGCGCAAAGTTTGCGTGTAAAGTAATTTAAGTCGACTTTTTGTTATTGTTTTTGTTCATTTTCAATTTCAAATTGTAATCTTAATGGATATGTACAATATTTGCTAATGACGTACATACGTACATATGTACATACTTACTTATAGACAGAAAGCAATAAGTCAATAAAAGAAACATTTAAGTACTCAATGACATATGTTTCGATTTTGAACAAATTGAGTGCCTCAAACGAAAATATAAATAAATACAATTTAAAAAGGGGGAACATTTTTATGGCCAAATAAATTAATTAACAAAAATTATTAACAAAAAATGACCGCCATGGCATTTACTCAACGAAACACTATCGGGGTAAAAGTGTGATCATTCCTTAACAAAAACGAACTACAGTCTTGTCTGAATATAGGGAACTAATTATTACAAAAAGTGTTCACTATATCTGGGCTGTTCACTCTTTCAAGGTGGACATTTGTTGTTCTTGCGTTCAGAAATTGACACTTTTTCACGTAAAAGTTGCTTTCAAAATTTTAACCTACCTCCAAATAGTGAAACAAATTTTGAAAAGCATTTTGATTGTTCACTATTTAGAGTACTCCATGTAAAAATTTGGGTTTTCACTATATCGTGGGGTTCACTATACCTTGGCACGACCGTAATAATGAAATTGATAAATTCATAATTTGTTTCTAATTCGCCAAACTGTCCGCTTTAATTAAACGCTATTACCTCAGCTTATGATTGTCGTCGTAAATTACTATAATTTTTTTTCCATAGTTTTTTCGATGGTTTTCAAAATTTAGTTTATGTCTATGAGTTGAAATAACTTTATAACTTAATTACCATAATAAACGGCCCGAAGGCAAAAGTTTTGCAAGCGTCTTTAATACGAGCTTCTTCTTTAATTTCAATTTAACACAAAGTTAATAGTTGCTATTAAGCTTATCAATTAATCAAATAACCAAAAAAAAAAACAAAAAATATTGAGTTTGAGGTTTCGTAGCAAGTTGGCTATATAGCAAAACAACAATAACAATAACAACAACAGCAACAGCGGCCAGAAACCGGCAATTCGGTAATTTTTAAACCACCATGAAGAAATGTGTACGCTAAACAATTAATCTTGCCTTAAAAGGTTAAAGCAAGTTTTTGTCTTTTAGTTAAACAAAAAATTTTTTTTTTAACTTCGGCTGAAGCCTCAAAAATTTGTTAATAAATTTTGTTAGTTTAGTATATACTAAGTTGTAGTTTTTGTTTTTCTTTCTTTGATTGAAAATATTTTATAATTTAATTTATCATTTGCGATTTGTTACGCACTCTAATCGGCCGGCCTGTACAATTACATGGAAAGTTGTTTGAGCTTGAAAGCTTGGTAGAAAGTGAAACTTTGTTTTGTTTTTAATTTTATTTTACAAATTCGAGTTTTCTCCACTGAGCTTTTTGGCAAAATCTTTCAATAGATGAAAAACAAGAAAGCTTTTGCAAAGCTCTTATAAAAGAATTTTAATAAAGTAAACTCAATTATTTTCTTTGGTGTAATCCGTTAAAAGAAATGATATAATGACCTTGAAACATTTGCAAGCTTTCCATTGAATTTAAACCTAACAATTTATTTTTCTTTACAATTTTGTTGTTCGTAAACTGCAAGTTCGTTTAGCATAAAAGCTTTGTTGAAAGTGATATTTAATATTTTTTTATCAACCAAAACAGCGTTGTTCAATTGAGCTTTTAGAAGGACTCAAAAAGTTAAAAACTAAAAAATCTTTTGAAGACCTTAACATAAAGAAAATTCGTGTAGTCCAATAAACAAAAATTAAATTTCACTTTGTTTTTTTGTTAAATTTTTTAAAAATTGAATTGCTTCTAACTCACTAAAAAGCTCTTTAGCTTGTTTCCTGCTTATCACTTTTGAACGCAAAAAATTGTGTTTAAAATTGATTTAATTGAAATTTGAATAATTGCCATGCTAACCCCCGCGTGTTCTCTTGCCTCTTAATAGAAAAATATTGTTTTTCGTAATTTAACAAAACTGCTAAACAAAAGCCGAACAAAATTTGCGATAGTAATTAAATTCGTACCTTTTGTCTTTCTGTGTTCGCCACTTCAGCGAGGAAGACCTTACCACACGCATTCCGCAAACAATTCTAGCGCGAATTTTTTTTTTGCACAGTTAATTCTTTTTCTTTTGCAATTCTTCGCTTAGCCAGATTTAATTGTTTTGATTTTTATTAAGCTTAAAGCTAAGTTTTTTTTTTAAAGGTTATTGATACACAATTTAGAAATTAAAAAAAAATCTTAAGTTTTTTTTCTTCTTTATTGATTTTTTTCGATTTTTTTTTTTTGTTGCAAATTTTTAATATTTCGCAAATTGTGTTGTAGAAAATTTCACGCTGAGTGAATGTGCAAATTTGGCAAAAACTGAAAAACATCATAATTTGTTTGTGTTTTTTTTTGTTGTTGTTTGCTGTAAATTTGGCGTTATTGTTGTTGTCATTAAGTTGAAAGTTCATTAACTTTAAACTAAGCTTTTTGGTTACCTACGTCAAAGTGTGTGGCTCCGCTCGCCGTTAATTAAAATTAACTTTTGTGTAGAGATATGCAAAATAATTGACATTGACTAAATTTGAAGAATTTTCGAAAATATTTGATATTATTTTTGGCATAAATACATATACAGAATATATATTTCGTTTAGTAAGTAGTACAAGTATTTAACATAAATATTTCTTTTAAACAAAAGCTTTTGCGTATGAGCTTTTGGGTAAATGGTTTAAAGCATTAATGCAACTATTTACGAGTATGTGTAATCTTTAACAATATTAATACACTACAAAGCTGTAAGAAAAAATTTTATTTTGTATTTTAACTATTTCACTAACTTTAAATTTTGAGAAAAACTTTTAGGTTTTTGAGAAAAAGCTTTAAAATTTTGAAGCTTTTAAGTTTTGCTTAAAAATCTTAAAAGCTATAAAGCTTTTTAAAAGAACTACAAGAAATTATAAATTTATTTGTTTAATAACAAAGATTGAACATATATTTTAAGTAACAGATTCTTGGAAAAAGCTTTTGAAAGTATTGTAAATTGTTGTTTTTTGTATTTGTCTCTCAAACTTTTTAATACAATATATATCGATGACGCAAAAACATTTAAAAAACTTATGATATGACTAAATGACTAAATACTTGATTTCTCAAGTTATACCCATGGTGTAATTAATGTAAGTTGAGAAAAATAGAAAAAATTTCTCACTTCACTTCGATACCGATTTTCACTTTGAAAAATAATTTTTTGTGTAGTTGTCTTGGTTGCTACAAAAACATTAAGTAATTAAAAACAACAACATATGTTTGTTGTCAAAATTTTAAAAAACTATCTTTAAAATTGGGCAACAAATATCTCAGAAAACGAGGTGAGTTCGCTCAATTGGCGTTCTCACTTTTACTTTCCTAAACATGGCTATACCTAAATAAAACTTTTTTCACTCAAACGCTTTTAAATTGATTTATAAAAGTAACGAATAGAAAAAACGTTTTGCCAGATAATTTGTTATTTAAAAATGTTAAACTCATTTATAGTAAATAAATCATTCAAGCTAAACGAAATCGTTTATTTTTCGACTCGAACGTTTTAGCGAACCACAAAATTTGAACTCGTGCAAAACTGTGCCAAAAATTTGCATAATCTTCTTTAATTTCTACGTTCGTTCGTTTGTTCGTTCGTTCGCTTTGTGACTTTTGGTAAAATTGATTTCTTTAGAAATTTCTTGAAATAAACAATAACTTTCAATTTCGATTGTTTTTGTATTCGTTTTTTTTTTTTTTGTCAACCGAACCGAACCGCAAAAAATTTTTATGAAAAACCGAAAAAACTTTCGCTTTCTTGTTTTCGGCCGGACATTGTCAAAACAATTTTTTTTTTGTGTGTAAACGGAAACTTCTGTTTTGACAATGGTCTGCAATTTATTTGCCAAATCTGTTATTATTGTTTTTTCTTCTTTTTTTTAATTTAGCTGCGTTCATTGTTGTTGCTTTGTAATTAAATTTCATTTTCGTTGGACAATTTTACGAAACACAACGAAACAAAAAACGATTCACAAAATGCGAAAAGTTAGTCAACCTCTCTAATTAATACTTGAGCAGTAATGACAGATTTTAATGGATGGTTGTGTATGTAAATATTTTCTTAACTTGAAAAAAATTTGTTATTTTTTGTTGTTTTTTTATTTTTATTTATTAACATGATTTTGACTTTGGAACAACCCGAAAGTTTTGCAATAAAATCATTTTTATTAACAGATTTATATATTTAAAATAATTTTGATAGTTATTTTTTACTTTTAATGTAGCTTTTTCATCAAATTTGAGCTAATAAATAAATAAATAATTTTAAAAAAGCTTTATACGAAAAGCTTTTAAAGTTTTCGGTATAGATTTAGCGCTTTTCGAACATAAAACTTAAGCTTTAAGGTTTCCTAAGAAAGCTTAAAAGTTTTTCCAAGCAGCTTAAAGCTTTTTTTTTCAATCTTAAGGCTTAATTTTCATATATTTTCTGATTGAAAATTTAAATTTTTGGAACAAACCATGACTAAAACTTACAAGTTTATTAAAAAAATAAACAACAAAAAAATGCTGCCTTTACTCATAGCTAACCAGCTGTCGACTACCAGTTTTCAATCAATTTCAATTTCAAGCTACTTGACAGCCCACTGCCATAATTTTTGACAATGACAATTAAATGTCTTAAATAATTGCAAATGGGAAAAATACGCGAAAACCTATAATTGCTCTTATTTTTCGGCGTTAAAATACTTCAACAGCTCAGCCAGAACAAATACACACAAAGCCAAGCGTAAATTCAAGAACTGTCGAAAGAAAAAAACAAAAAAACTATAGTAAACCCACGCCACACTTAAACTTCAAAATGAACCCAAAAACAAACCAAAACAAACCAACAAAAAAAAATTAAAACTGAGTTTCAGTAAACTTCAACAGTGTGGCACCATATGTTATGTTGGCATTGTTGTTGTATTATAGTTGTTATTGTTATCAAAGTTTTGTGTTTATTATTTAATTTCCGCAAAAAAAAATTTGTTTTTTCGTTCATTTGTTCGTTTGTTTACTTTTCTATGCCTTTTTTATTTAGTTATTTTTGCGCGATAGACGAGTACCATGCCCCCACCACAAAGTCTAAAGCAGACTAACATATTTGTACTGTCACAAAAGACACAAGCGCGCTTGACAATTGTCGCCAAATTTTTACTTATTTCATTTAATCAAGATTTCAAAACCCACCACAGTTTGTTTTCGAACGTTCTACGCGCACAAATAAGCGCGAATTTAAGTAAGCAATTTATTCACTTCCAGATTTGTCGCCGACAAAAATTTAATACTTTTCTGATTAGGTGTCCAAGATTGCGAATTTTATTTTATTTAGTTTTTTTTTTATTTTTGTGAAATATCTTTGTAGGTTAACAAACCGAAAATTTGCAATTTGTCCAACTGATTTGTTTATGTGCGTAGCTGTCAGCTGTCAAACTGACTTATGTATACAAATTTTTGAATTGTCCATTGCATGAGTTTTGGCAATCGTAATCTAAGTGGTTGCATTATTTGTAATTTTTTTTTTTCAGTATTTATATGAAGGGAAGGAACGCTATTGTGTCCAGATTTTTAGGTCAGGTTGCTTGGATTGCATTGGGTTGGGTATGGAGTCAGTTCGGCGCTGGAGGCGCGCCCATATCAAGATCAATCAGGTTATTGTCGATTCAATTGTTGAGTTACATATATCAATTGGTCATTATAAATTGTTGCTTAACCAAAGGGGTTAAGCTGAACACACGGATTTGTCGTTTTGGCATTGATTTCAAGTGTCCTTATGTACGAAATAGGAAACGCATGAAGGCGAACAATTCTCAAGATGACAATGAAAGTGTTGTTGGTTTTTTTTTTTTGAGTTAAGCAAGAATCGAGGCGGCTGTAACGATAAACAAGACAATTCAATTGGCAGTTCATTTGTTTAAATCAATTTTAGATAAAGCTTTAGTTTAGATAAACACAGCAAATGTCGACTTTATGAAAGTTCTAACTGCCGTAAAAAAAAACATTATCCAGGATTGTAAAAAGGCTCATTTCCGACTCGCTCAACAACTCAACAATTTCTTGAACCGAGCGAGGGAGTCGAACTATTTACGTCTCTGGTATACTATAAACAATCGAATTATTATATTCTTGATATTTAAACAAACTATTTGTATTTTTTTTATATTTCAGACTATTTTAAATCCTGTTATTTGTAGACAAAGAACTAAAACTGAATTACTTATGCATTTATCCTTATTAACTAAGCTATAATTCAGTATATAACTACCACTTTACTATCTCCGTATATGTTATACTTCCTCACTTGTCTCCGTCACCGTGTCTAACCGATTTTTGTGTTTCCTTCTTGTCTTTCCACCAATGTGTGCCATTTTAGATCTTGATCAAACACCTCCCAACAAAATGGAAAACGGCATTAAAATCGTGCCGCAAACACCATTAATTGTCAACGATTACCTAACACTTAGTTCACCGCCCACATATTCACGCCTACCTCCGGACGGACATGAATTCCCGCCCAATTTTAGTGAACCGCTGATAATGCCCTCACCCAATCTACTGAAGGCCGCTAGCCTTTTGCAGTCGACGACAACAACCACAACAACAGCGCACAACAACAGCACCAACACAGTCTACACAGAGAAACTGTACGCGGCCGCGGCAACGGGACACACAATGGTTGCCAGCACACGTACCACACACATCAGCAGTTCGACGCCGCCATCGACCAATGGTCGCAACAACGGCGTAAAGACCACAAGCATTACGGTCGAGGAGAAGAAGGCGCCATCACTTCCAACAGATAACACAGCTATACCACCACCGCTGCCCAAATCAGGACCACCACCAACGGTGCCACGTAAAGTCTATCGTCAGGATTTGGTTGTAAATGTTGAGGATGCGCGTCCCAGCGACACACGACGTAATGATTTCCAATCGGAATCAACACCACCGAATGGTGCCAGGTTTGTGCATGACTCGCGTCACAGTCGTTCCACACAGAACCTCTCCACCGTTTCCGGGTCCTCTTCTTCCAGCGGCAGTACGCCGCCTACACCTAAATCCGAAGCGCCCTCTTTCGACAGCACACCTACAAGCGTCGATTACAAGCGCTCGCTAAGCGCTCCACGCAAACACAGCGACTGGCGCAAAGATGAGAAATCCGAGAAGAGTGTACGCGATAAGATTGCCATGTTCTCCAATGATGACGCCGTCATCGTTACGCCTACGACACCGGAAATAACATCTACACCGAAACCTTTGAGCTATGCACGCGCCAACAGCGCATCTAAACCGCTTAATTTAAGCACTGAAAATCTGCTCGATTCGACAACGTCTGCGCGATACGCTTCCGCCGCATCAAACCTCACAAAAGCACGTGCTATGAGCGTCGAGAACCTCAACGATGTCGTTCGGCAGTATCATGTTGCTAAGACGTTGCCCGTCTCACAAAACTATTCCGATTCCATGTATTCGCTGAATACGCTTAACACGGACTATACACAGAGTTATGCCTCGTTGCCGCGGCGTCACGCTGCCTCGGCCCAGAATTTAGAGCGTCGTATAAGTTTCTCGGGTCAGCCGGCCTTTGTGCCGGATGAGGCTTCACGCAAAGCAGCCATCACTAATATCTTGGAACAGCGTCGTCGCACCTTCTCGAAGCTGCGAGGTTTGGTTATACCCGAGCGACCACACATACCAATGTCAACGCTCGAGCCCATACTCGATCTGCCCGAGATAAAGAGTGTCGATAGTGAGAAGGTTAAGTCAACGAGTAGTGGACGTGTCACAATGGCATCCAAAGATGCCACAGACGGCAGTGGTGGCGCACCTCGACCGGCTAAACGCTCAGAGCTCCTCACCAACGTCGCAGCAACAACAACGCACCATAGTCCATTGCGTCCTTTAAGCGTCTCAACTATGTCGTCTACGCACTCTGCAAACTCGGCGAATATCGCCGCTAACAATGGCTACCGCAGCATCTTCGCGCACAGTCCCACAGCCAGACATTCCTCCAACGCCTTCCAACAGCCACCGCCTATGATCGCTCAACGCCGTTTGGACGCTGCCGCAACACTAAACAGTGTGCCGCCAGCTAAACCACCCCGCACATCGCTAAGCGTGCCGCGTCACAATATGCACGAGGAGAGCGATTCTGATTCGGTGTTCTCGTCGCGCATTTCCTCACCACCAATGTCACCTTGTGTGCCCGTCGTTCCAGAGAAATTCGCGCTCACACGCACTCTTTCCTCGGAGACGAACACGTCGATTGCCAGCTCCACCACTTCGACGCTCACTTCTGGCTCTGGATCGCAGGCGAGTTGTAGTTCCATCGGAAGCACACCGAATGTCGATCTTTCACGCCGCGTGCTCAATAAATCCGGTTCCGGAGATTCGGCCAGCAATCGCAAGAACATACTAGCTTCGGCGAAATGCCGCAGTGGACGCGGTGAGACCTCGGCACTCTTCCGCAATCGTCCGTATGACGATGAAGACTCGACCGATGGATATGATGAAGATGAGGTGCGTCGCGTGCACAAATCCAAGCCACGCTCCTCGTCTGGCGGCGCTTTAATTATTCTGCCCAATAAGGCTGTGCCCGCCACCGCACCCATTAACTATAAACTTGTATCGAAGAATGGTGCACAAAGTTCGCTGGTCGATAAAGTGATAAATGTTGCGGCCTACGTCGAGGTGACATCAGATACAGACGACAGTAGCCGCAAGTCGGACGGTACTTCACCGTCGCGCATTAGTGCCATGTTTATCGATGAGGAGCGCAAGGCGAGTTTCAAAGCCGATCCCAGCGAAGAGGCACCACGTACTCCAACAAAAGCCAGCACACCTACAAAGGTTATGACTACGGCAGTCGTCAGTTCGGTACCCGTGATGCCGGTGAGTCCACAAAAAGCCGTTGAAGCATCATCGCTTGTATCCAAAAAGAAGCCCAGCGAAGCCGGCAGTGAGCTCACGCAATGGATGCACGTTGAGGTCGCCAAAAAGGTAACCACCAACGCTCTTTCTGTTGCCAACAAGACACCTGAACGTGTGGCAACGCTTAAGCCAGTCGCTGAAAAATACGAGTCGCCGATAAACAAGTCGTACGTCAACTCCAGCAAGTCGGGCAAAATCACGACCGCTGAAATACGCGAGAAATTCGAACGTCACTCGGAGGTGCGTGAGAAATTCCAACGTCCCGCGGTAAATAACCAAGTGACGCCCGTGATTTCGACCAACAACAATCTGCTGTCGGTTAAGATGTCGCACAAATCTGGCGGTGGCAGCAGCGGTGGCGCTTATCACGAACGTTTTTCGTCGCTGGATTCGACAGCCAGTTCGTCGTCCGGCGTCAGTTCGAGCACACAAAATGTCTCCTCGACACAGGAGCATACCAACGAGTTCGGTAGCTTCTCATCGCTTGGCAGCAATCAGAGTTTGATCACTGCACAAGACATTCAATTGATTATCGAAGAGGCCGATCCACCGCTAAAGACACCGGAGGCATTTTTGGCCGTGCTGCAGCGTGATACGCCCGAGAGCAGTATCGGTGTGACGCTAGCCGGTGGCTCCGACTATGAAGCCAAGGAGATTACGGTAAGTAATTGGAAATTTGGTTGACATTTTTATTTTTTAATTATGCTTATTTGCATCTTTGCAGATTCACAAGATACTGGCCAATACACCGGCCGCTAAGGACGGGCGCTTGAAGAAGGGCGATCGCATACTTGCGGTCAATGGTATGAGCATGCGCGGACTAACGCACAGAGAATCCATTTCGGTGCTGAAGGTAAGAGGAACAAATTCTATGAATAAAAATTTTTCGTATAA
The DNA here is from genome assembly GCA_949127995.1 of Suillia variegata. Classification (NCBI taxonomy): domain Eukaryota; kingdom Metazoa; phylum Arthropoda; class Insecta; order Diptera; family Heleomyzidae; genus Suillia; species Suillia variegata. Next base: position 7,718,743 of record OX421845.1, read on the forward strand.
AAAATATGCAATTTAATATAAATTCAGTAATCAATACGAAATGACCAACTCTCTCGAGATCTTCTATTGAAAACATTAATTTAATATTTTTGTTTCTCACTTTTCAGACTCCCCGTCCGGAGGTCGTTCTGGTTGTGACCCGTTCCGAATCGGTGATTGTCAAACCGCTGACAAAGAAGCGCTCCTCGCTGGGCTCGCTGACATCGCTCAACGAGAAACCCACCACCGAGGTGGACTACGAAAAGAAACGCAACTATCACAAGGCCTCACGATCGCTCGATCTGGACTTGGACATTGTGTCCAGCGAAGATGCTGCACCGATCACACCGAAAACGCCCAGTACGACCAGTTCGAGCTGTAGTTCGTCACAGCCCTCGTCCGCTGCCGAATCGCCGACGATGAGTAGCGCAATACGCGCACGCCGTCAATTGTCGCGCGGCGAAGCGAGCAAACTGAGCACCAGCGAGCTGCTAGAGCGTGCGGCAGAGGCGCGTAATGCCATAGCAGCGGAAATTCGAGCACAGGGTAGGATTTGGTTTTATATAAACAATATAAAAACGTATTTTAATTTCTTAATTTGTAATTTTTTTTTTTTGCATTTTTAGAAGACGGTCCCTCGGGCACGCGTAGTGTAGACATTGTGAAGGACAGCTGCGGCTTGGGCTTCTCGATCGAAGGCGGCTTCGATTCGCCCCTGGGCAATAGACCTTTGATCGTCAAAAAGGTGTTTATGGGTAAGCGAGTTGGGGATGTTTTAAATTTGTGTATATAAAATTAACTGTTGCCTTTCTTGCCTCTCTCGTTCGTAGGTGGTGCTGCACAAAAAACTGGCCAAGTTAAAAATGGCGATGAGATCCTGTGCATAAACGGTGCGTCCACAGCGAAAATGACGCGCGTCGATGCATGGAACTACATGAAACAGCTGCCGATGGGCTCAGTGAAGATCGTCTTCGCCTGAAGTAGTGACTTACAATTAATCTAACAATAAACATAAAACACACACACACAACGATTTGTATTAAAAAAAAAAAGGAAAATATTTAATTCTAGCATTTAAGTTTGAATTTGCTTTGAAAGTAAAACAAAAAAACAAAACGAAAAAATGCAAAAATTAAAAATCAAGTGAAATTAAAGTTATTCGCAATGTTGCTGTTCTAGACTTAAGCTTAACCACTAACCGAAATAATTATAAATTTTATTAGTTTTGTAAATTTCATAAAGGAGTAAAAAATTGATTTTTGTTTAAAAACGATTTGAAAAAGAATCTTGCCATTTAATAAGATTTATCTATCGTGTTAAAATTAAAATCGATGCTAGAGTTTTTGAATCACAAATTTGATTGATTGATTGATTGGGCTGCGGACCAGCGAAAATTTCAAAAGATTTTTGAAAGTGCATTTAATATTTCTTTCTTTATTTTTGTTGTTTCACATTTTTTTTTTTAAACATATTTTAATGCTACTTTACTAATTTAAACATTTTTAATTTACATTTATAGTTATTTATTATGATTTTTGCGTTCAATTTTGTGCAATTTTCGTTTTGTTCTGCTTAAACGTTTTGTAAATTTTTAGTTTGGTAATATCTAAATTTAAAAAGAAAAAAAAAAACGAAAAAATCATTTCGAAATGATTGAGAAAGTTTTGAAATGTCTCTTTCGGCTTTATACGAGATTGAAACAAGCGCTGTACTTACCTTTAAATTTTAGTAATTTCGATAATTTGTTTAGTTTTTTTCATTTTCTTTTTTCGAAAAGTTTACCTTTTCTTTATAATAATTCGCCTAAATATCGTTTTGCTAAAATTATTTGTCTCTATTATTATTATTATTTTATTTTTGAATAGATTTAGTGCGCCATAATTATTTATGCATTAATTAATATATATTTGTTTATACTTTATACTTTATATAATTCTTAACTTTTATTGCGTTTGCGCTTTAATTTGTATATTATTATTATCACCTTGTGTTATCTAACGAAAATATTATTCGCGTTTAACTGCAGCGAAGAGCATTACAACTTTATATAAATATATACGAAAATTATCCTTATCACTATTTATATGAATGATATATTTTACTGAAATTATTATACTTACATACCCTTACCAATCCATATTTAATGAGATGATTAAATACATAAAATTGATTGATTACAGAAATATATTCCCAAATAAAAATTACACATACGAGTGCGTTTTTACTTTTAGAGAAATAGGAAATGTGGAGAAGATAGGTTAAATGGTCCACGAGCTGTGCCTCTGCAGTGATAATAACGCGCGTTGGTGCATGTAACTAGATAGAACTGCTGCCAATGAGTTCAGTGAAGATCGTCTTCGGCTAAAGTGGTGACTTAAAATTTGGAAACATTAAAATTTAAGTTAAACCCCTTCAGACATAGACTAATTTAAGTGAAGACACTGTTTGTGGACTTAAACTATCTCCGAAAGTACGTCCATCCAAACAAAATTTTCCTTAATGTAGAAAGAAATCTTGTCAACTAGCAAAATGAAGATTCTGTTTATTGAAAGATATTTTAAGTAAATCAATAATTAAAATTTTTACTAAAATTAGTTTATATGACATATGAGAGGGTGGTCCGAAAAAGTTCTAAGCCTATAAAAGAAAAGCGAAAAATTTGGAATATTGGCTAGTTATTTTTCAGCATAATCTCCTTTTAACTCGATTCGCTTGACCCAGCGATGCTCACGATTCTTTAAGGCGTTTAAAAAATACGTTTTCTTGAGGTCTACTAAGTAGGCCTCCAGTGAGGTTAATTACTTATCGGACCACCCTCGAAGTGTATAAACTAACCGATTTAACTAACGATCTAACAGATTTTCTACTCCAAATATCTGTGAAAGTAAGTAAAGCAAGCGCCTAAGAAATTGCTTGTAATAAGAAAAACAAAAAGAAAGAGAAGAATTGGTTTTTGAATAAAAAGCGCTAAAACGATATCGATATACAATATATATAGTGTATATATTATATTATTATAAATGTGTATATAAAATTTAATTATTTTTTAATTATATTCTGCATATCTGACTTTCTTTTATTATCTTTGATTATTTCTTCTCTAACCTTTGAGAAAAGATCTTTTTTTTTCCTTAAAATATTCTCTCTCAACTTTTGATAAATTCGAAAAATCTGCAAAAAGTTTATTGAATTCGGTTGAGCCTGTGACGGAGCCTGGCTTGGTGGTCCACGGTGGTGCACTGGTGCAGCTGCTGCTGGATTAAGGTTCACCATATTTTTAGTTATTTAAATAAATTATTTTATTAGTTTTTTGTTTTGAGTTCGTTTTCTGAAATTGTTTTTCGTAACTAACGGTCGGACGCGGCGTCTAAAAATCGTTTGCGCACATTTTCCAAACAAATATCTCTTTTTCGTCTTCCAAATTTTCCAATTTTTCATATGATGTGTTCGTCGTCCGTCGTCTCTCTCTCTCTCACCTCTCACGCATACTCTCTCTTTCTCGCTGCAACTTTTGTGCTCTTTGCAACTTTTTTTGAAAAGTTGCAAAGTGTTGTAAAATTTTAAAAGTGCCCTAAAATATGCAATGAAAATTGAAAAAAAGTGTAGGGTGTGTCAAAATTTTGTTTAGAATGGTAAGTAAAAAACGATAATTTTTAATATAAGTTTGAAAAATAAAATTATTTATATTTTATTCTTGAATTTTTTTTGTATTTTCATAAAATACAAATTTTTAATTTTTTAAATTATTTAGCAGCAAACTTTTTAAATAATTGATAGATATATAAAAATCTTTACCTTTTATTAAATTTTATTGATTTTAGGCCGAAACAATTTTTGGACAACAAAAACCGCTTTTAAATGCCACACTGGCGACAAAACAACGTCACCACGCAAAAAAAAAACTGATCATCGTTATCAACGCAGATGCCAGCCAATCAATAAAATCTGATAAAATACGTTACTATTAAATTAACTTATTCATTTATTCTTTAATTAATTTACTCATTTATTCAATTATTCATTAGTTCAGTTATTCATTTATAAGTTTATTCACTTATTAATTTATTCAATTATTAATTTATTGATTGTTTTACTTAATATATTCATTTACTCATTTATTCATTTATTCATTAGATCAGTTATTCATTTATAAGTTAATTCACTTATTAATTTATTCAATTATTAATTTATTCATTTCTGCACTGATTAATTTATGTATTCATTTATTTTCTAATTAACTTATTCATTTATTCTTTAATTAATTTATACATTTATTCACTTATTATTTTATTCATTTACTCATTTACTCACTTATGAAATTAGTTTATTCATTAATTAATTCATTCATACATGAATTTATTCACTTATTAATTTACTAATTTATTCATTTACTCATTTATTAATTTAAGCATTCATTCATTCACTTATTTGATTTATTCAATAACTCATTTATTCAATAATTCATTTATTTAAATATTTACTCATTTTTTTAAACAAACATTTTTAATATTTTTTTTGCTTTATTTTTTTAGTTTCAACTAATTAAATAATTTTTATATTAAATAGAAATGCAGAAAATAATCTTCAAGCTGAACTCTTTTTTGATCTCAAGCCATTTCGGCAAATGCAGTTATTAGATAATTGATCAATCACCAAATCGTTTAACTCATATTCCAGTAAATTTAAATACTATTATTAAACTTAAAACGTAACTCAGAGAAATCAAATTAAGCATTTTAACATTCAAAGAAAATTATTTAAATATCGGCTCAGTGCGAATGTGGCTCAAATGGCTGCGGGAGTCGCATCAACTCAATCGCCCAACTGCAATAAAATTATCCCGAAATGAGTATTATCAGTGGAAAACAACAATAGCAAATTAAGTTTCACTACTTTTTGCAGTATAGTTTAGAAGACGACAGCAAATGCCAGTGTTTTTTTTTTTCATTCAGTTTGTTTGTTTTGTTTTTGTAACGAAACTAGAAAATAATCACCGCTTGTCTGCACGCGGAAATTATGCTTGAAAAATGATTTTCCATCGCTCAAGTAAAGTGCTTTATTTGTTTTTGTTTTTGTTCGCTCCTTTTTTTTTTGCAGCGGGACTGACGACAGACAGCAAAAAGGAAATTGTGAAGCGACGCTTGGTAGCTAAAAATTTATGCAAACCGGATTCGCTAAGCATGCTGCGGTGGATGGACAAACGAAGGAATGCTTACGAAAAATGGAAAACGAAATTTAAATAAAAAGAAAATTACATAAAATATGCCGTCGAAGGTGTTGGAAGAACCGGCCGCGCTTATGCCGCAATCATTCAAAATATTGAAACTTCTGTAATTATAACTGACATCATTTTTTTGGGTGTAGCTCTTAAAGAACGTTAGCTCACATGGGCGTAATAAGTATAAAAAATACCTCAAACCAAGTGGAACCATTGGGCAAGCTAGTCAAATGACAATATGTTTCATAACAACAAAATAACAGCAACAATAAATACACCCAAACAGCGCAAACTAGTGCGGAGCAAGTGTCAGAATTCTCCCGCCCTTTCTCCGCCCATTACGCCCATGACAACAGCAGCTTTTACCGCTTTAAATACGCTTTTTCGCAAAATTTACATTTTGTGCGACAATGTAATTAAGCGCTTTTTTCCCCCACCCAAGCCCTGTAAAAAGTACTTCGAAAAAAAATGGGCAAAAGTGTTGCAGCACTTTTTTTAGCACATTTTTACGCACCTTTTTCATTGCAGCAACATAAATGGGCATGAAAAAAAGTACAAGTTGGAAAAAAAGAAGCAGTGCAGCAGAAAAGTAAATAGTGAAAAAAATGCGCTGCAACATTGGCAACATTGGCCGTAATTACTTTCGCCCGTTACTGGTTGCAGTTGGCAGTTGCAGTTTTAGAACGTTGCGATTTGTTGTTGTTGTTATTGTTGTAAACAAATACAATAATAACAAGAACTCAAAACTAAAGAGCAAGACTTTCATATTAAATTATTTGTTTAGACTCAAAAGGAAGCATGACCACACACGTGTATATATTTTTATGCCTACAGGCCTGAACTTTTCATACAATTGTCCGCATATTTCTAAATATTCTAAGTCCATCTTTTCATCTCAGAATTTTCACATATTTATCTTCGAGCTCTGTTTTTCGGCCTGAAAAGAAAGTCTAATAGCTTTAAGAAATTTCATAGGCCTTTCAGATCTAAACTCTCCTCTAATTCTGAATTTAGCGCTTGGAGATGTATGAAAACGCTGGGGTGAATAGTCGGACATTTGTATGTAAATATCAGCGCCAAATATTTTAGACCAATAAAATTTAACTTTCTAAACATTTGAACTCTATTCGAACCTGAATTCAGCGCTTGGAGCCAAGTTACGCTTCAGGATCAGATAATCTGAATTTCACATATTCCAAAAAAAAAATGTATAAAGAAAATGTTAGTTTTTTTTTTCAAACTAATTGAGAATTATATCCAACACCATAAAAACGACCAAAATTTAACATGTAATGAAAAAAATTATTCCTAAATTATCAGACCTAAATTTACAACTGAATTGATAAGGACTGTCCAGGGCCTAGACAGTCATATGTGAGATACGGTGGCAGAAATCTTATCGGAATACAATTTCTATGAGTGAATTCACTGCTAATATATTGTATAAAGGCCTGAAATCAATTCACTACAAAACGATTCAGTGCTGGCATGAAAACCAATAATTCGATTCTCATATGAAAACGATAGCGTCCTTTCGTCCCTGCAACACGTATTTCGATTTCTTGTTCGCGATCGAACGTCGGCAGCGATTGTTTACCATGAGTATGACTCGACATTTATCGGAGTTGTGTTAAGTGCTTTGGTCAATACCAATTAAGAGAGTCGATCAATCGAAATACGTGAAGCAAATTTACGTCCTCGAGACGATGAAATCGTTTTCATTAACGAACTAAACGAGTGACGAGAAACGAATTACTCGATTCCACTACCGAACAGATCAAAACTGAATGCAATGATGAATTGTTCAGGCCCGATTTGCCAGTGTTGAATTCACTTCCGAATAGGTTACAACTTTAAAACTGTTCTACTGGGTGTGTACATTAAAATTAAATTACAACTCTTGTACATATGTAATGTTATATTGTATATAATAATTAAAGAGTTTATTAAAAAAAACGAACATTTACATCAAAAACGTTCACGTTCAATTTAAAACTTTTAAATAAGTTTCTATGATATATTTAAATATTATGTATTATGTATGTATATACTATATTATTATTATTATATATATATATATTTTTTATAAAAAATAGTCAATATTTCATGCAGTTTAAGTACGTTTTTAATTTATCAAATAAAAATATAAATAAAAAAAATTTTGTTTTTAAGTAAATTTTTTAAAGTTAACACAAACATTTCACAAGGACTTCAAAGGACACTTCAAGTTGGTTTTTTTTTTTTTTTCATTTTAACAAATTCAATTAAACAGAAAAGTAGTTTGAAAACTAACGGAACGATTTTTAAAATTGGGCCAATTTAAATATGTTAAAAAATAACTTAAAACTAATTTTAATAGAAATTAAAAGAAAACAAACAGAAAAAGTGATTAATCACGCTTAGTCCACATCGACATCATCGATTTCCTCCTTCACCGCGATGGGCACATGTTGATCCCACGGCGACAGCGTAGCGGCGTTTATTGCAGCGGCCGCCGCAGCCGCTGCCGCAGCAGCGCGACGCGTTGTCGGCGATGCCGTCATTGCGGCCGCTGCCTGATGACGCTGCATCGTGCGGGTGATTGTCGTATTCGTGCCTGGAATGATGCCGACTCGTGTCGGCGTTGAAGTAAGAACGCCGCCGCCGCCGCCGCCATTTTGCAGACGACTTGTCGCGACCGCGCCTGTCATTGGCATTGTTGGCGTTGCTGCGACGCCATGTCGCAAATTGTTGCGCATAAATTCACGCAGCTCGTACAACTCACTTTCATTGAGATTGGCAACGCTTTGCGCGACTGATAGCGCCGCCGCACTGCAATGCTGCAACGGGTGCGGCGGCGAGACGGCATGCGTCGCAACGCAATTCGGAAAGTCTGTGTTCGTCTCGAAGACCTCCTCAAGCGATTGATAGATTTTGCGCTTGAAAATTACTTTCTGGCGTGCATTCATCATACGCATATCGGGCAGCAGCGTCTCGAGAAACCGCGCGTCGGCGTTACTACTGCCGGCAAGCGATAAACTGTGGTTCAGCTTGAGACGCTTTGTATCGAACTCATGTGGCGGACTAAAGCCTGGCGCCATTGCATCGTACGTTCGTCTTTGTCCGGTCCGCTGTTTGTGATGGTGCGGATGCGAATGCGAATGCGAATGCGACTGTATCAGCTCTTCGGGAAAGTTAAAATCCGCTTCGTCATCGCTTGCTGTCAGCTCGGCGCTAACGCGTCGCTCCAAGTTTGAGTTATCCGCTTCGTTCTCGTCGCTGTTGTCATTAGCCGCCTGTTGCAGTTTGTGTTCCATTGTGCTGCTATCATCGAAATCTACGCGCGGCACCGATGACACATCTTCATCGATTTCGGTTTCGAATTTTTCCTCTTCCTCCTCCTCGTCCGCCGCCGTCGCCTCGTCTTCGTGCTCATCGTCGTCTTCCGGTTTCGTATCATCGCTTTTAACGAGTGACTCGAGATCGGTTAGATTGGCTTTATCCTTTTGTCCGTCCAACATCGGTTTGACCAGAAAACGCAACTCGTTGTGGAGGTAGTACGGCTTGACACGATTCGGGCCGCCGTGCGTCTTGTAAATGTTGATGGAGCGCGCGAATGCGGCACGTATATTGCGCCAACGCTCCTTGCACGAGGCCACTGGAAGTGCAAATGTATCGAAAGTTTTCAAATAAATAAATTATTTAAATAAACAAGATTATTTTTTATAAATAAATATTTTGGTAAGATTTGACTTGACCAGCGATCAGAAATGATCCCAAATCGCTGTGCCGTTACTTTGCTGTCATTTTTGTTGTGATGTAGAAAACTTATTCTGCTCACGTTCTGTCAAAAAGAGTTGTCAAATAAAAAAAAAATAATTTATTCAAGAAATTGGCTTAAAAATACCGATTCCAAAATAAAAAAATTTGGTATTCGAACTGCGGGGACACTCTTCAAAGTAGCTCACATACCAGATTTCAGCTCAATATCTCTTAAACTACGGCTGTAATCGCTGGGACAGGCAGACGAACAGACAGACAGACAGACAGACGAACGGACATCGTTAAATCGACTCAGAATCCGACGGTGATATTTTGGCGTAGGGTATAATAGGTTAAAACATAATAATGCTGCGGTGGATAAAATTAAATAAGGTGTCATGTGATAGGTATTAAGGAGAGCTTTAATCTCTAATAAGTTTTTGATATATCTACATAACCATTGAAGTTATAGGCATTTTTAAAAGTATTTTATGCTTTTTTGAAATACGCTAATTTCTCTAAACATGCATACAATAATAAGTACTCAAATAGATCTCGTTAGGTTATAGTTCCTTTAACTATCTTTCATTTGATGTATCATATGTCATATGTAACCTATCTTTTATCAATGTGACTAAAAAAAACAGCAGCGGAAAAAATTCAGTTTTAGTAGTAGAAACTGGTGAGACGCCACCAGCAAAAGAAGCATAACTAATGCTGTTTTAATACCAAAATTTTCTAAATACGAGAATGATGATACCCAAACCATGTCAGAGCGTTCTTTTTAAGAAACTGGAAAAGCGGAATAAAGAGTGCGAAGCTTGATTCTGGATTTTTAGTAAAATGTCGAAAAAATTATATATTCCATTTTTAACAATCAAGAATCAAAATCTTTAAATTTTTATGTATCCAAATATCGTCTTTTCGGGTTCATGCAAATATTCGGTTCTGGCGACAACAATAAACATCGGTTTCAGTCGGACACTAATCTTATCACTTAAGCAGAAGGTAATTAAATGAAACAAAAGCATTCAAAATACCTGTCAGCATTGTAAAACATTTACTAAATTTGCTAAAAGCGAGAAAAGCGAGAAAACCGAAAAAAACAAAAAAGAATCACTTCTTCTATTTACTGAACTAAGCGTAATCACTAACACAAAATCAAAAATCGACGCAAGAGAAGAGACAGAGAGCGACAGAGCGAGTGGGACAGGTATTTGTGATTCATTATCACCGAAAACGATGAGCAACAAATTCTACGGATCCGTTGACTTTGCAGGCCTCTCAAACAACTCGTAACGATCGACGATCAGCGACACCGACGACGACGAAGCAAACACATCACAAACAATCAACAAACTCCCACGTGAGAGCGTCGAGCTCAACACTGGCTCTACTCCGCTCTCGCCACTTAACTGAATGCCAATAACAACAATGAGCAGCAATATCAAAAGACGTTGTTGTCGTCGTTGTCGTCGTCGTTGCTGGTGGTTATTCGTTGTCGTGAGATTCGATTTATCACAAATAGTGACGACGACGCATTTTTCCATCTCTCATCGCGTATAAACATGAAAACGAAGAATAAACACGACGGCGGATCGATGATCGCACAAGAACAACAACAAAGAAACTCAATGCTTACACTCAACAACTATTTAACACTTAATTCGAATATGGCCTGATGGGCAAAAGTTTTGATAGAATTTAATACCCTACACCACGCGCATTTACGAACCGCTGAGTATATGGAATTTTTTAATTTTTTTAAACCCATAAGGGGGCATGGTGGAGGTGACATTGGGTACATATGTAATACATAGTATTTATACATGTACTATATATGAATTTAATCTATGGCTTTACTAAAAATATCATTAAGCCATTTTTGCTTCTACAGTCGTGTCTGGTAATAGTGAACACCCAAATTTTTACATGGTGTTATCTAAATAGTAAACAATCGAAATGTTTTTCAAGATTTGATTCACTATTTGGAGGTTAGTGAATAAAATTTTGAAAGCAACTTCAAGCTGATAGCAATAAAACAAAAACAAAAAAAAACTCTACTGATGATGCTGGCACTGCGAAGTCTACACGAAAAAGCGGTCCAAAAGTCAATTTCTGAAAGCAAGAACAACAAGTTTCCACCATGAGAGAGTAAACCACCCGGATATAGTGAGCAGTCCCTGCAATAATTAGTTCCCTATATCCGAACACGACTTTATTTATATATGTATGTACTACATATGAATTTAATTTATGCTTTTATTTAAAAAATCATTTCGGTTTTTTGCTTTTATTGAGAAAATTATTACTTTAACTCCTTATGAACGTTTTGTGACCTTTTTCTTTTTTACAGAAAATTCAACTGACCTTTTCTAGGATTTTGGTAATCACCACAAAGTTGTCCAATGCAATGAGATGATAACTGATAATTTTTTGATAGCTATTTTCATCGAGCTAGTTTTATCACAAACAATTTTAATCTCAGTAGCATACTAAGTAGTAGCAACTTCTTGAGATAATTGGTTTTGATGGTTTGATTGATTTTTTTAACTCTTTTTTATTTTAAATTAAAAAATGCAATTGAGGAGCTTGTAAATCATAAGCCGATCAATCCAATTTTGGAAAACATTTATTTTTTGATACAATAAATAGCTTAAGGTTAGTTCACCTCAACTATTCTAAAAAATCGTGTTTTAAGTTTAAATTTTTTACTAACATAATTTAATCAACAGGAGAAGCAAAAATTATTTTGAAATGTGAAATCTGATAAAGCTTTTCAGTATTATCTACAAAATTGTAATTTTCGGCTTAAAGGCTTCACTTTTTTGTGAGGAGTTGTATTTTAATATTGGCTACCAGAAACTGTAAAAAAAAACGTGTATCAAAAAAAAGGTCCTAACCTTTGTGCATTTCAGCAGCGATAGAACGTAATCAGTTTTATGTGTTTTTCCCAGCATCGATTTTCAATGGATTTATCGGTTTTTAATTTAAATCTTCCCAATTAATGAACGTTTCAGGGCCTCAAACTTAAAATCACAAAGAAAAGTTTCTCAGTTGTCAGGAGGCATTTAAGAATTATTAGGAACAAGCTTTCAGCTTGATTTAAGCGTTTATTGTTTACTAAAACGCAATTGTTGCTTTTGTTTATCTAAAAGCCAGCTAATAATACTTGGTATTGCTCGGGTTTTGTTTTTTGAATAGAAATCTGTGTAAGATAATTGTAAGCGGAACTAACCGTAAGCGTTTCTGAGTTACGGCGATGGGCGCTCAATTGATTCAACAATTTTTGTGGAAATTTGCGACAGTGACCCTACAAACTCAGAGAACGAAATTTCAGATTTAAAAAAGCAATACTAGCAAATAATCGAATATTTTCACAAATTATGGGCGTAATAAGTGGGCGTGGCATATTTTATATAGCCTATAATTCTTCCCTGTGCATCAGAATCCTGATCTATGGCGGTTGGCGTAAAGTTGATCAGACTTATTTTTTAAAAGTAGGCGTTAAATTGTTTCAAATACGCCCATTTTTGTTAAAGTTGACAACAATGCCTAAACTCAAATATCAAAGTTCAGATTTTTAGGAGCAATATTAGCGAAATGATCGAATATTTTCACTTAATTTTACAAATTGTGAACGTATTAAGAGCGTGGACAATTTTTTGTAGCTCGAAACAATCCTTGGCATGGGTACAGAAACTTCCTAAAATTTCATTGCAATTGGACAAATAGTTTAGACGCGCATAGAGTACAAAGAAAGATAGATAGAAACAAACTCTCATTTTTATATATATGGATAGAAGATATAAACAAAAATGATTCATTTGCTTCTTCTTAAAACATTTGACTTACTTCCCAGCACACTCCTTTCACAGCACGTACTGTGCCTAATAATGAGCGTGAAAAACAAATGCAACAAATTGGGGAATTTCCCTTTTTATCGATCTTGCGGATAAACAACAAAATTGCATTAAAAAAATCGTTCATATACTTTAAGGAAATTAAGAAATGGATTTTTTTTAAAGTATTATTAAATATTTTTAACTATTCATACTCTTTGTATCAAATTCAAAATCAACAACTTTTCGCTATAGTCAAGTGACAATTTGCATATTCTTTCCATCTGGTCACACTGTTGTAATCTCTCTCTCTCACTTGCTTGCTTACTCGCTCTCCCACTTACTAACTCCCGCTCCCAATTGACATGACACTCTATCGCTATTTTTTGTATTTTAATATGCAAATTGTGCGTATGCGCTTGCACACTGCAGCCGGCTGAAGCTATACTCACTTGAATCGTCGCAGTCTTTGGCAATCTTCAGCCATGATTTATCGAGGATCTGCTTCTTGGCGTAGTTCGGATGATTGCGATCGTACATCCAGGGACATTTGCGCACCAGACGGCAGAGTTTCGCATTGGCGAGATACAATTGCTGGCGCTGTTCGGCGGCTTGTTCCGCAGCTGATGATGAGGTGTTGGACGCTGCGGCTGCAGTCGACGTCGCAGCAGTAGACGGAGATGTTGTAGTTGCTGTTGCCGTTACTGTCGCAGTCGCTGCGTTGTTGGCGCTATTCTGCAGACCATTGGCGGCGACAACGATGGCGTTGCTGTTGCTTGCACTGTTGTTGCTGTTGCTGTTGTTTTCTTTTCTCGGTGGCATTTTGCTGCTGTTGCTGATTTTCTTTTAATGCGCGCTCGAGTGATGTCGTCGTCGAGCTTTTGCGGCAAATGTCTCGCTGTACTGTATTTGCGCTCGCGCGCTCTCCTTGCTCTGCTGGTTTGTGCACAGCTCTCGTTAAGTTTTGTTGTAGGTTTTGTTTTTGTTTTTCTTTCTTTCTTAGAAATGTATCACACGCGGTTTTGCCCGATTTTATTTCAACGATTTTACTTTCGTTTCTTTTTGTTCCAACAAAAAGAGGAAAATATTATCACCAAACTAGTTTTTTGTTTTTTTTTTATTACTAACTACACTTCTTCTGTTTATTCTTTGTTGTTTTCCTGGCTCTGGCAGATTGTTCGCCTGTCCGTCTGTCCGCGTTCGTCACTGCTTAAATGCCAACAACACACAACACACACGACACTCACACAGACACACACACAGTGAGTGTTCGTCTCCACAAGTAAATTCAAATTCAAAAATTATCTCGCTCACATTTATTTTGCTATAAAGTTCGCGCACTCGCTCGCTCAATCGAACCGTCGTCTACGCTTTCGTCTTCTTCGTACGACCGCTCTCCGTAAACTAACTAAAAATCGAATCATCAGCAGCTAATTGTGTGACGCTTACTTACCGCCACAATAACAACAACAGCAACAACAACAACAATAGCAACAGCAATAAAAGCAGCAACAACTTACTCAGTCGTAAGTTCGTCATTCACATTTTCCGTATTTTTTTTTTCTGTCTGTCTGTGTGTTGTTGTTTCTTTACTCATTATTCTCGTTTCGACGGTTGCCGCTGCTGCTGTCGTTGCTGTTGTTGTAGTTGTTTTATTATTGTTGCTTTAATCGCTGCAGCTCGTTGCCGCCGTTCGTCCATTGCTGATGAAATTTCTATCATTGCTGGAAAAATATAAAATTATGTTCGATAGATTCGCTTGCTCGGCCTTCGCTCGCTCGCTCGTTCGCTTCGTTCGTGTGCTACAAACCGAAGCTTCGTTTAAATGCTTTCGCCTTCGTTCGTTGGTTCGGTGCTTGTGTTGTTGCCTTTTGCTGTCTGTGATTTCTCTGCATTTTCGTGTGTCCGTGTGTGTGTGTGTGCTTGTGTGAAGTTTATCTCTCACCAACACTATTTTTGGTTGACGACAGCACTGAAACAATAGCAACAACAGCAACAGCAATCGACGTTCGTTCGTTGGCGATGACGATGAAGTGATTATTTTTCTTGCAATGCGCTTTTTTTGTTGTTGTCTTGTTGCTGTTGTGACTAATTCGTGCAGTGTTGTTGTTATTTTTGTTGTTGTTGCGAGTCGAGTCGGGTTAATTGCGCATTTGAACTGTGCTTCGGATTCGGTTCGATTCGATTTTATTTGCTTTAATTTAAAATCATTCGATTTATGATTTGTTACTAATAGTTCGACTACTCGTTTTTTTCTTCTCTTTCTTCTTCTTCTTCTTCTACTTATGATAATTTGTATTTTTTTACAGCTGTAGATCGAGTTGGTACAGTGTCCCAAAGTGTTGTTGACAATGCGAAACTGAGTAAATTTTAGGTTGAAACTAGTGATGGCAAATATTTTTAGAAGTTAGCATTATTCGTTAAAATTTACATGTCAAGTTACAAATTGAGGTTAATATATTTATATCGCACAACCATTTCAAAAGTGACACAACTCTAAAAACGTAATTTTTGAGTTATCGTAACCACGTTTGTTTACAAAAATAAATACTCGTATAAACAACATCGAATTCTGAGTCGACTTTACGATGTCCGTCAGTTACATCGATCGATTACGGATGTAGTTGAACGAGAAATACTTGAAGTATGGCAACCTCAAGCGGAAGTTAAATCATCAACTGTAAAAATCGGACCAAAACTACTCCCCAGCTACCATCCACACTTATACTATTTTTTAAGGTAATAAATGAATAGAATAAATCTATTTATTATTAATAATATGTAGTAATAATTAATATTAAAAATAACCGGTCCAAATTTGGTTTTCAACATTCGGGCTAATGTGTCAACAGTTTTGACAGTAAAAAGGCATGATCGAATAAGTCCAGCGCCTACGTATAATAAATAACAAATATTTGACTCATTTATAATGAAGGGTACTTAAACTTCGTCTTAGCCGAAATCGCTTTCATATTTTTGAGCATTTTGGATTTTGAGACATGATACCTAATAGTAAAATTTTTCAGGATTACTTTCAATTTGATTTGTTTTGTAGTTGAACTTTTTTAGCTATAATAAAAATCTAAACTTTCAAACGATTTCAGATCTAACTCTGAAATGAGTAAAATTAACGATGATTTTAATATTATTATTAAATTCAAAGTGGGCGTTTAATTGCTAATACAAACTCAGATAAAAAATTTCAGATTTTTAGAAGCAATATTAGCGCAATAATCGAATATTTTTACTTAGTTTTACAAATTGTGGGCGCAATAGGTGGGCGTGGCAAAATTTTCTTTGCCCTAAACCTAAGTTGGCGTGAGCACAGCAACTCCCTAAAATTTTATCAAAATCGGTTGAATGGTTTAGACGCCCATTTGGTACAAAGATAGAAAGAAAGATAGAAGAATTCATTTTTATATATATAGATGAAAAGTCATTTGTGGGCACTTGTGGGCGCATTCGTGGATGTTCCGTTTAGAAAAATCTGTATTTCCAGAAGCACATCTGCTTAATTAACACTTGCAGTCGAGTGAAAAAGGTTTAGACATTAAAATTGTTCTAAAATCGATCTATTTTTTCAATGTGATCACATTATTGATAAACGATCCTGTAAAGATGTGATCTCGGAGAAAAATTGTTCGTGATTAAAAAACGATCCTTGAATGATGTGACCTTGGAGGATATTTTTCGTGTACTTCGGAAAAAATCTAACAAACTACTTTTTTTCAATACTGTTTTTTAAAATGTTGTGAATGAGAGATTCGAATACTTCAAAGCAAGAATTGTTAACCCTTTGGTTCCATTATCCTAAGCATCCGATTAAAGAAGTTCATTGACTCTAATTTACAAGGGAAACCTCTTTTTGATCTACATGACTGGGCAAAACCAGTTAGTCTTGATAAAACAAAAAAAAAATGTGTTTTGACTTTAATAAACATTTTGATAGTGATATTTTTTTTATCATACATATTTATTTCTTAGGTAAACTAAATCATCTTATCAAATGTAACTTTAAGATATACAAAAAAAACAAGCTAAACTCTTTATTCGAAAATGAATAGGTCTCAAATTATTTACACTACATTTCTTTCTAAAACAAAGAAAAGTCCTTAAAAACTACATGAACAAAAATCCATCCTTATCAATCCACCATTTCCAGCAATTCGACATCATCCTCCCGCTCCTGCTTGACGGCATGCGGCCCTTGAACAGCATTTGTCGTGGACGATGACGACGACGATGGCGCACTCACCATGGTCACACGCAATAGATTCGCGGCACTGGAGCGCGTTAGGGCGCCCCGATGCACCGAAACAGTGGCGGGTGACGACGGTGTCGAGCGCACCGTCGACGAAATAGAGGCAGCATGACTTTTCGGCACGGCAGTGACTGTTGTGCTCGAAGCGCTACCGACGCTGCCTGTGGGACTCTGCAGTAAATTGTTGAGGCGTCGTATCATGGCCAAATCGGCCGCATTGACGACGGTCATTGTGGATGAAGTCGCCGCGGCAACAGCAGCGCTGGCATGCAATGAACTTGAAGTGGTTGGCGGCGGTAAATGGGGCGTCGACTTACTGGCATTGTTGTAGTTGACTGGCGCTTGTTGGCTGGGGCCGTTGCAGGCGGACGGCGTTTCGAAAATTTCGCCAATGACTTCGTAGATGCGTCGCTTGAAGATGAGCTTTTGACGAAAGTCCATCGCCTTCATTTCGGGCAGCAGATTTTGCAGGAAGACGGCATCGAAGTCGGGCTCGGGCGTGTGGCTGATCAAGGGCTACAATTGAAATTAAGAAAATGATATTAATTTAATATTTAACTTCATTTTCATTTTCTAATACAATATAAATTTAAACAATTCATGCACTCCGGTCAAGGCAAAACTATTAGAGGTATCTGCGGCAAATGACAGCTTGGTTGAATTGTCAAAAAAGGTGACAGTGAGAGCAACTCTCTCTCTTTCTCTCTACTCTATTCATTCTCATCAAAATAAAAACTTAAAATTAACATTTTTCATTTGCTTTTTTCGGTTAACTGTTTGATAACTGTTTGTAGCTTAGCAAGAGAGCGCTATCATCACTGCAGGCATCTGAAATAATTTTGTCGCGACTCTGATATGACTTTCGATATCCGCGACTTTTTTAATCCGATATTCGAAATTATAAATTATATTTTTATAAATTATGGAAAACAAATTTCATATTTCTAAGTAGGAAAAACTTCTTCTACACTGACCTTGACATCCCGCTCCGACTGTTCCGACTCCGATTCCGGCGTTGGCGACGTCATTTCCTTCTGCTCATCATGCGCGATGCGTCGTTTCTTTGGCGGACAAAGTATCGGTGTGGCCACCCGTACAACTGGCGCCACCTTCACCTCCGGCATCACTGCCTTTGCCTCATGCACATTCTCATCGATATCTAATCGCACATTTGCTTCCTCTCGCCTGTGCGGGTTCGTGCCATTGACACTGACGACACACGGCACCACGGACACCTGTGGCAGTTCCTTGATCAGCTGTTGTTCGTCCTTTACAATGCCCACCTCGCTGTTGCCATCATCGACGCTGCTCGCTTGTTCCTCTTCGGAATCGTCTTCTTCCTCCTCGGCATCGTTTTGCACCATATTGACGAAGCCATCGAAGGACTCCTCGCCGACCGAAACCTCAATCACTTCGCTCTCCTCGCCCGCCGAATAGTAGGCATTGTTCGAGCGTCGCGATACAGGTATGCCGGGCGTTATGTGACGCGCCAGAAATTGCAGCTCTTCGTGCAGGTAATACGGCTTGGTGCGGTTCGCACTGGCAGGTATTTTATTGACGTTGATCGAGCGCGCAAACGATGTGCGTATGTTGCGCCAGCGTTCTTTGCACGAAGGAACTGCAACAAAAGAGATTAGAAAAGGAATTTTCCATTGAATTATCTTTGAAATACATCGGGAAATCTGAAAACTGCGTACAATTGTGTTGTTTTTCTTTTGTCGGCGATTTACACTTTTGTGTGTACTTATTATGTTTAGCTAGACCGAAGCATTAATACACTGCGTGATGTTATGTCAAGTTTATGATACATTAGGAAACTTATCAAATATGCTGCGGAAGTCATGCCAGAATTATGTTTAGCGGTTATTAATTTTTTTATTTGGTCCAACTTTTTCGTTCAGAATTTCGTCTCTGTAACCGCCAAAAAAAAAGGAATTTTTTGAAAATTTTTTGCTTGTATTGCAGAAATTTGTTTGCATCTCGGTTTTTGCTTTTACAATTTGTGATACACTTTTAATCCTCACTCAGTGATTATACCAAGAATATACGGCACACTCACTTTAAAAGTGACACAACTCAAAAATGTTTGCAGAAAACGCAAAAAAACTTTTGTTGAGATTATTTTTCTTAAGAAGGAAATGCGTTTTATAAAAGTATATGGAGAAGATATAAGTTTGTTTTTACAAGTCTGTATAGAATTCAACGTTTTGGGTTGTCCCTCTTTTCATGTAATTTTTTTGACACATTCTTGAAGGAATCAGGAAACTTAAAAAAAAGAAGAAATCTTGATTTTGATAAAACAAACACGTAGTCAGGGGGTATACCAAGAGGCTGAAGTCTCTCCGAAGAGCTTTAAGATGGGCAAAGTACATATGTACATATATGAAGAACATAGTTTTGGTATATTTTTTGAGTCCTTTCTAGCCAACGAATTCTTTAGGATAAAATTATGAATTAAGTTTTAAATTTTGTCAGTTTTTATGGATTTACATTTTAACAAAATATTTTTTTTTACTATATTGCAAAGATATTTAATTGAAAATTTTTCAAAGACACTTACAAAAAAAAAATCATATAAAATTAAAAGTTTTCCATGTTAATATTTTACAACACTTACATTTGTATGTAAGTTAAATTTTTTTTCTAATTTTATTCAGTTACCAGTTTTTCCAGATTCTGACAATATTTAACAAAATTAAAAGGCTAGCTCAGTATTAATTAACATTAGATCCTGTTAATTTAACGTTTTTTTTTTTGCAAAATTTTTGACAAAATATTAACTTAAAAAAGAGCATTTTTGACATTGTATCATGTTAAATTAACACTATTCTCATGATAAATTGGTAAAATTCGCTGAAATTAACATGACAATTCATGTTATAAAAACTTTGCACCGTATTAAATTAACAAATACACTGTCATGTTATTTTGACATGCTCTTCTAATAAATTTCTTACATATTTAAAATGATTCCCCCCGATAGCTTTTTACGTTCAACTTTGTAAACTTTTGTTATGGCAATTCTTTTACACTACGCTCATTTCTATGCGACGCTCTTTCTCTCTTGCTCGCGTTTGGCGCGCAGCAATTGCGTCAAATGTTGCCCCCCTTTTGTGAAAACAATTTCTGTCGAGCGCCCGCAATCACCAACGACGACCACGACGATGACGGCGACAACGATACAGCGCCAAGAATAACAATAACAACAACGACTGCGACGCCAACAGCAGACTCTTGCTGCTGCTGCTGCTGCTGCTGCTGCTAGCTAGCACTGCCACAAACAGCAACAACATTGACTGTAATAAAAACAAAAAGCAACCATTGCTGTTTGCTGTACTTACTTGAGTCATTCATTTCCATGGCAATTTTTACCCAGGCCTTGTCGACGACATCTTTTTTCAAATAGAATTGATGCGAGCGGTCGTACATGCAAGGATAGCGCGACACCTGACGACAGATGCGGGCATTAATCTGATAATTGTCCGGCTTCGAATCGTTCGACGAAGACATTTTCAAAAAATTTCAAAACTTCACTTTTTCACAGTTAACCAACAAAAATTCACTTTTCAGAGTTTCTCACAGAGAGTTGCAGCAATTGTGTCTAAAGAAATTATATCAGCAACAAAACAGGCGCATTGCCAACACACGCGAGCGACAGCGAACGACTGAAGAGGCAACGACAAGACAGCAGGCAGAGGCAACGAAAACACAAAATACAATAAAAGCGAAATCAAAACGAATGAACGGAAAAATTGAACGAAACATTTTTGTCAACGACAAAAGTTGAGAGGAGGCAATAAATGCAAAAACAACAACAATAACAACGGCGACGACGACGACGACGACGACGACGACAGCACTTGCGATTACGTCGAACAACAGCAGCTGCTTCTGAAAAGCAGTTCAGCATTGGCGGGGGAAAAGAGAGGGCAACATCGGTTATGAAAAAATAAAAACAACAAATAGTGCCACAGCAGGCCTAACGCTAACGGCTGTTGTTGTTGTTGTTGTTATTTTTGTTGTTGTGGTGTAGTGTTTTTGTTTTGTTTTGCATTCATGGAAACACGTTGACAACAATAACAGCAGCAGGCTAGCAGGCAGGCAGCAAACAACCACCAATTGTGCGCACTGCTACAACAACAATAACAACAACGACGACGACGTGAACAGCAACAACAGAAACAGCAGCGCGATATCAGCCTTTGCCGCGTTGCGTTTGCTCTCTCTTGTTTTGTTTTCTGCCTTTCGCTCTCTCTCAGTTTTGTGTGTTTTGTTGTTTTCGTCTGTTTATCGCCAACTTTTACGTTGCTGCTGCTCCTCTTGCTGTCCGTCCGACCGTCGGTCCGTCCGTCCCACCCGGCGGTCTGTCGTTGAACGTTGTCGCTGTCGTCGCTGTTTGGTTGTTTACTTTTGCCGTCTGCGCTTTGTGCCGTTGTTCGTTTTCGTACTTGTTGGCGCGTCAGCATTGCCAGTTTTAACTTATTTTATGGTTAAACAAATTTTCGAAGCAGAATAACACACAAAGAAAAATATAAGTAAACAAATTTAAATTGAAAAAAAAAGGTTTGTCAAATTTTTATGACACAAATTAAAATTTGATTATTGTGCATACGCGGATTTTTTTTATATATCTGCCCTCTCAGCTGCATTTCCATAAAGGTTACTTCAGTACCCACTTTATGCAGTTACTTTAGGTACCCATTTTATTTTAGGACACTTTTTAAAGTTTTGTATGTTCTTAAAAAATTTCCCTCATAGCAGCTGTGGTTGTTCCTACGAGGGAAATTTTAAGTATCACAAAACATTAATTTTTTAAGTTGAAGAGGTGATCAGTTACTACCAAAGTAACGATTTAATTTTTAGTGGAGGTAAACTTTCGATTATTGCGATCCTTACAGGTACGGATTTTGTATATACCTGTCCACTTAGGTGCATATCTTCAAGGGTACCTAAGTTCCCTTTTTATGCAGTTGTACCTTTTCATTTTAGAACGTTATTTTCCAGTTTGTGTATACCATTATAAAACCCATTCCGGTTAAAACATTATCATTTATGCGAAGGACTTGAGCAGGAATAACTTCTAAGGTGGTAAAATTTCGATTAAACATTTTATTTCGATCGTTACCGATTTTTAAGACGTTTTCTTTACCCAAATCGTTGATACATTTTCTTTTAAATGTTGTTTGACATTTTTTGTTGAAAAAATTCTTTAGGTTCTGTTTGTTAATACGTTTTTGATATGTTTCATACAAAATCCAACAATTTTAGAAAATAGCACAGAAAATTATTTTTTTAAAACTGCGGACGCTCTACAGAAAAGTCTTTAAAAAACAGATTATGACAGAAGCGTTCGTTTAGTCAAAGAGACTTATCGTTCGTGTAATCGAAATTGTTGACTCGATTAATGCAGCCATATGATAACAGCTGATTGTTATATGACGATAAAACTGTCAAAGGTAAACGGGAGGAAAAAGATGCGAATAATTAAGATAGAGAAAGAGAGACGAACAAGTTATCTCTAAACTGGGTTTGCAATACTCTGTTGACATTTGCTGCTAATTAAAAGAATATTACAAAATCTCAATCCAGACGATTTCGCTTGCACACGAATCAATTATGTGATAGAAAATTTAGCTGCAAGTTAACATGTCGTTGACATTTTCATTCTTTTGTAAATCGATTTTCTAGATCAAATAAACTTAAAATTCCATGATTAATTTAATAAGATATCTTTAATAAAGTGCGAGATAGATTTAATATGTTTTCCGAATTGCTGGTTTGAAATGTGACGATGAAATACAAAAAATTTGGGTTGCATTTTAAAACAGTTCAACAAAATTGACGTGAGTAAACTCAAGTATAACATCGAATGGACAAATTCTTTAAAAAAATTTCCTAAACTCAAAAAATCGTTTACTTTTCAAAATTTGATTACTAGAAAGAGAATCATATCATGCCTTGGATTTCTGAACCATGATTTCTTATATCATAGTTTTTTCTTTTAAAATTTTGATTTAACATATGTTGCCCACTTTTTAATGTCGAGTAAATACACAACTATTAACAACAACAACAACATTGTTAAAAGAAAAATAAAATTCTGCTGGCAACATTGCCACACCCAACACCACAACAATAGCATCAACAGCAACAAAAACACCAGCAACGACTGTGACGCCAACAGCAGACTCTTGCTGCTAGATAGACAATTATAACAAAAAGAACAACAACAACAACACCATTGACTGTAATAAAAACAAAAACAAATTGCTGTTGTCTGTACTTACTTGAGTCATTCATTTCCTTGGCGATTTTCACCCAAGCCCTGTCGACGACATCTTTCTTCAAATAGAATTGATGCGAGCGGTCGTACATGCAAGGATAGCGCGACACCTGACGGCAGATGCGTGCATTAATCTGATAATTGTCCGGCTTCGAATCGTTCGACGAGGACATTTTTCACTTTTCCAAAAGTTTTTTTTTTTTCTTCACTAGAGCACAAACAAAATACCACAAAACGGATATAATCCAAAATTTAGAGCAAAATGTCAACAACAACAACAAAACCGAAAGCAGAAAAAAAAACAACACGTTGCCAACACACACGAGCGACAGCAAACGACTGAGGCAGCCCCGACGAAGAACAACGAAAAGGCGCAACCGAAAATGGTCGAGAGGGACAGACGGCAAATTTTAACGAAACATATTGGCGACATGTAGCCAACAGCAACCACAATAACAACAACAACAACAACAACAACAACAACAACAACAACAACAACAACAACAATAAGACTAGGTAGTAGCAGCAGCAACGACAGACGATTACGAGGAACAGCAGCTGCTTCTGAAAATCAGAAAAGCAGGCAACAATGCTGCTCGTTTTTCGTTGTTTGTTCGTTTGTATGTTCGTTTGTATGCCTGTGCGCCGCGGGGTAAAAAGAGAAGGCAGCATACAGTGCCGGTCGAAATTGTGAAGCAAACAATCTTTTTTGGTGTTTCTGATGTAGAGACGAAAAGTTTGCGAAATTTATTTTCCAATTCAAGCAAAATGTAAAACTTTTTACATTTTATTAATAATAAACAGATAAAAAGTAATTTGAGAATTTTTTTAAATTTTAGTATTTTACAGATGTACAAAAATAATAGACACACAATTCTAAAAAATTAATAATTTTTCCTTTAAATACTTCAAATATTGGTGATCGTGAATACCAATATTCCTTAAAAAAAAATTTGTTAAACAAAAATGCTCACATAAAACTTACTTGCTATAAGAACGACATACGATAGGTACTGAGCCTCACCGCCCAATGGACATGGCCGTATCTAGGGGGGAACGAAGAGGGCAATTGCCCCGGGCGACATTTTCTAGGGGCGGGCATGTGAGTGGAATGAGTACCTTTTAAGTTTTTTTGTTGCTCCTTCTTCTGCTTTCATGAATAAAGTAAAACATTAAAAATATTTTTCAAAACTAAAACTTATTATCAATAACTTATATCAAATCCTTTTAAAGTTTTAAATATATTATTAAGGGGCGACAATATCCAGTCTTTCTTCTGGCGTCTTCATTCCTACGTACGGCCCTGCCAATGGAGGCCTACTATGCAGACCTCGAGAAAACGTTTTTTTTTTTTTGCAGACGTGTTAAAGAAAGTTGAACATCGCAGCGTCAAGTGTATCGAGCTAAGATGAGACTAAATTTGTTCAGAAAGAAAAACACAAATTTTGGAAAAGTGGCTATTTACTTTTCCAAAACTTTTGTTTTTCTTTTGTAGGCTAAATACTTATCGAACAATTTGGTTATTCAGAAAATGAATTTGATAAATAATATTATTATTGTAATATCCGACTTAGCATTTGGAAGTTTATTTACAAAAATCACTTTACTGAATCTACTTTGATTACTTTTGATGGTTGAAAGCTAATAGAAAGCTTCTGCTATTAAAAACAAACTTGAAAATGATTCACTAATAAAAAAATAACAAAATATTGAAAAATGACTGGAAAATTATTTTAAATACGACTCAAAAAACTCTCTTCAAGACGAGTCGCGGGTAGGGTATCATTTATTTAAGACAAAAGAGTCTTTTATGACCAAAAAATGAGCGCAAATATGACTATTTTAATAGCGAAGAGTACTCAAAAGAGATTCGAATATGAACAATTATTTCATTAAATGCTGAGTCGGAAGTTTACAATAGAAAATTGGTACTATAATAAATACCAGAAGTAAATTTTTGCTAGATCTGAAATAAGATTTCTACTGCAGATAGTTTAAGAAAAGAAGGAAAATATTTCTGCAGGTTTAAATAAAAAAATTCAAAAATGTGAGATGCGTCGTTTATGTCGAAATGAAGGGATATTTTTTAAAAGTCTTCTATCTGTCTTTTTCTACCCTTACTTCTTTCATACAATTAAAGATCTTTTCAAGCTATATTAACGCATTGAGAAGATTCCCATCGAGAAAAAGATATTTTAAATAAAACGAGAAATTCTCAAACTTAAGACTTTTTAAGTCATCGGAAACTTATTCCAAAAAATTAATTTATAGTTTTCAAAAATGAGTTTCCGGTATTTTTGCTATTAGAGTGACTTTTTTTTGTGCCCGCACTGTATCAGACTGGCGCAGCATGCCGACGACTGTTGTTATTATTATTATTATTGTTAGCGAGTTGTTGTTGTTATATTTTTATTACTCGCCTTAATGAAAACGTTGACAACACAACAACAGCAGCAGTAAACAACCACCAATTGTGCGACTACCAGCACCAGCAGCAGCAGCAAAATAGCAACAACAAAACAATATCGAGAGCACATCACATCACATTGACGCTCGCTACCTGCTCGCGGGATTTACGCTCTTCTTCTGAAATATTAATACAAATGCTCTCTCTCTCTTTTCGTATTTATTCTCAAGCGCATCCGCTTATCGCCAACTTCGTCGCTGTCTGCTGCTGTTGCTGCTGCTGCTTTTTTCGATTACGTTTTCTGCTTACCTTCGCACAAGTTGCTGCCAGTCGGCATTGCCAGCTGACAAAGTTTGGTTTGTCGAAAATGTCTGCCAGTTGTGCTCGGCGCTCTTTCCAAACATTTACACTCACTTGCAATATTGCCAGCAGCAAATTTAAATGACAATCGAAAATTCGCTGCACTCGCGGAGGCAGCAATATTCTCGTGATTTTCGCCACTGGCAGCGCTGGCAAAGAGCGCGATCTAAACAACATAATTTGGGGCCCGAAAACGAAAGTCTTGCGTTGACAGTTGCGAATGCGTTGACAACATTGAAATGTCAGAAATTTTGATTGCAACACCAAAAGCGAAGAAGAAAATGACAAGAAAAACAAAACAACAAAACAAGTGTCAACGCAGCTGTCAAAACGAAGTAGTTCAGTTTGATAGTCGTCGTCGTTTCGCGTTTTCCGCTGTCAGCCAGCCACAAAGTGAAAATAAGTTTTGGGCAAACGTTTTTTTGGCTTTTTCTCGGTTGCGCGATTTCTTTGCGGCGCCGCCAGCGTTTGCAGCACAAAATGGCAAACGATCAAAAACTGTACGAGGCCAATCGGAAGTTGTGTTGCGCCGTCGAGGTGCACGCCTGCATCTATGATCGCACGCATCCGCAGTATATGAAAAAGGAGGCGAACGATGAGGCGTGGTCGACCATTGCACGCGAGTGCGAGGATACAGGTTAGTGATGCGGTCGTGTGTGTGTATGTGTGTGTGTGTGGGGGGGAAGGAGAAGTTAGAAGCAAACAGCAGCAATCATCGAAAGTGCAATTGATTTTATCGCTGTTGCTGCTGTTGCTGGCGCTGGCGCTGCGGTCGTCATTTTGCGCGTGTGACACACTTTGTTGTGGCGGCGCACTCTCGCATGTCGAAGGCAAAGAGAGTGGGTAGAGAGGGTGTGGTGGGTAGTGTAGGGTAGGTGAGGTGAGGGGATGTCGATGTAGCTGATAGCGTCGTAGTGACAGCGCCGCACTTGCGGTTTGTTTGTGTACACTTGAATGCAGGCTGACAACTGACAACTCACGTAGGCAAAAGTTTTCGCTGTTGACAGTTCTGCACTTTCGGCGGTTATTTTCAAACTTAGCAAGTTATCGCACAGAAAATTTAGCACAGTTGAAATTGTTTTTGTTTGTTTATATTTTTGATAGAATACTAAATTTTGAAAGATTTAAGATTTAGCATTGGTTAACAAATGTTTGAGTTTTAAATTTTCCAAGTTTTTAAAAACATTTTACAGAAAATTAAATTGAAATAAAACAAAAAATCAATAACTGCCAACCAGGGCCGTACCTAGGAATTCTGGCGCCCAGGGAAAGAGGGGATATTGTCGCCCTTTCAAAATATTTTTAGAGATAACATTTTTTATTTTCTAAAATTGTACAGTACATTTTCTTCATGAATGCAGATGTAGAAGCAAAACAAAAAAAAGGTACTCACTTAAAATAAATGTCGCCCTAAAGCTTCTTCCACATGCCGCCCTTACAAAGTGGCGCCCGGGGCATTTGCCCCCTTCGCCCCACCCTAGATACGGGCCTGCTGCCAACAGTGTTGCATTTAAGTAAAATAAAATAAATAATTTTTGTTAGATTAATAGTAGAATTTTATATTCAAATTAAAAGCTTGCAACATTTTTAGGACTTGCGATAAAATTCAATCAATGTTGCCTTTTTTAAAATAAATCAAACTTTTCTCTTTACTGTAAAAAAAATTAAATTTATAAAAATCGAATCTGGTTGAATAAAAGTTCGTCATTACCAAAATGGGCAGAAAATCAAGGTATATTAATTTGTCTTCGTCGAGATAAGATTTTTTTCTAAAAAATATTTAAAATTGTTCAAAATTATAAAAAAAACTTGATTTGTTGTTTTATTAATTAATTATTTAAATTTTTTAATAATATACTAACAAAAATTCAAAATTTTCGATTTCAATACGTTTTGAACTTCATCAAAATGCTCTGGGTTAAAAAAAATTTAATTTTCAGAAAAAATATTGTAATCATTCAATGTTGCCTGCAAATTTTGAGATTCTGCAAAAAAAATTAGGTTTTTCCAATTTAAACGGTAGTCAAATTTACCGTTAAAATTGGAAATAGTCCCTTTTTATACTCGATAATTAAACTTGCAAAACTAATCACTTTGCTAGAGAGCGAATAAAACGAGGTAATTGGCTCGCCTGAACCAAAGTAAATTTTACAAAGTGTGCCAAGTTGAGAGAGTACTGTTATAGTCAAAATCTAAATGTCAATTTCATATGAAATAAATTAAAATTTGACATTTTATTATTTATATTTGATTTTTACTATAAGATTGCCAAAGAGAGTGAGAACTCCAATTCTCTCCGTACATGGCAAACTTTGTTACTGGTAATTCCGGTTTGCTTCGCTATTCTTTGAAAACGTTAAGAGATTCGAAAAATTTCTCTTCACTAAAATTGGATAGTGTAAAAGGGGACTGAATCTCTTCATTTTGATAACTTAAAAAAAAATTTTAAAAAATAAATAAAAAAGAAAATTATGATTTTTGTGAATTTTAAAATTTGCAACTTAATTAGAATAAGGAATTAGATTTTTGAATTTTGTAAATTTTCGGTCATAAAATTTTTAAATTTTGTCTAAAGTTATACGCATTGGAAATATTTAAAACAATATTTGAATAATAATTTTTTAATTATTTAAGAGAGAAAAAATTGGTCAACCAATGCAATAATTGCTGCCATATTATTTATTAATTGTTTACTCCCAAAAATGTTTGGATATAAGTTAAAGGATAATAGAAATAAGCTTAACTATTCGTAATTTTTATTAAAAACTTCGGTAAATATTTTATAAATTTGATACCTTATTTGGTTAATTGTGATAAAATAGTGGAAAGGTTTGCTTATTCAAAGTTTTAGGTACCTTGACAAATCGTGCTTTTTCAAAGTTCGAGAACTTAAAAAAATTTTAATTTCGTAAAAAATTTATACTTTTTTTTTTAATTTTAACTTTTTTTATTTATTTACTCGTACATATACATACATGTATATAATTTTTTTTATAATCAACATTTTTAACGCCGACTGCTTTACACTTGTGAATTAATCCATATAAGAACAATTCAAACAAGATTCCAAACCCCTCGTTTCATCTATACACATACATACATACGTACTATATGTACAATTCATAAAACTCATAGATTTAAACCAAAATACTATTTTTTTTGGAAATTGTTTTTTATGTATTTTCTACTTTAGTGGCTTCCTGCAAATGGCGCTGGCGCAACATACGCACGGCATTTCTACGCTCCGTACAGGGTACGCCAAAGAAACGTACACCGAATCGTACACGCGAATATTACCTTCACGAGGTGCTGCAGTTCTTTATACCGCACATTGTAAACGTCGTAGAGCCATCGGAAAAAGGCGCTGAAAGCGACGTCGACGACGAAAAGACTGCGAAGACTGTCGAAAAGGAAGAACCAGTTGCCGAAGCTACATCAAAAACTGGCGGAACGAATTTAACGGAGCCTAACGAATCGCCTGAGAAAACGTCAACTAAGCAACTAATCGACGATGAGGCAACAACGAGCGCAGATGAAACTGCAGGCGAGGAACCGGAAGTACAACCGGAAAAAGCACGCGTCTCGCCCGCGAAATCAAAAGTCAAGACATTCTTTATCAAGGAGAAACCATCGAAAGTGGGCACATTTATAATTGGTAAGATAGCAGAAGTTCCAAATATGCAACAAATCGATTTGTGCGGCGAAGAAGCAGAAGAAGCAATGGTAACCGCAACGACGCCCGCAGAAGTGGGTTCTGTTGTGCTAAAGGCGGATCCACTGCTGGGCACCACCGTGACTAAAGACAAAAACGAACTCGAAGATGACCCGAGCCGCTTTCGATTTCGACGCGCCTGCAAGCGTGGCCTCGACAGAACCGTCATGAAGGCCTTGTCAAAACGCGAAAATCGCAAGGAAGCAGAAATGAAGCGTCAACGGCGCAGCAAATCGTTGATAAAGCCATCTTCATTTGACGCCGAAGGCGCGGATAGAGAACCCAAAATCGTAAGACAACAGCGACAGCGTGAGAAGCGCGCGCAGAGCGAAGTCAAGCAGCAGCTACCACAAATTATAATACCCAGCGATGTTGTGGAAACACAAATGAAGTTCAGTCCGGAAACGGCCGGCCATGATGAGTGGCTGCAGGATTTCGTTATTGCAAAACAACACACGTCTAGTTTGACTGTGGAGACGCCATTAAAAGATCTCGTTGCTGTCACGTATGTAGATCAAGCGGTTCAATGCACGCCTACGTCTACTGCCGGCGATGATGACTTCCTTAATGCGCTGCGACCACAAATGGCTGAAATGAACGCCCGTCAAAAGTTGCACTTCAAAAAGAAAGTCTACGAATCCTTGATGGAGGTTTTCGATAGCGCTGCGGATTTTCCCGACGCCGGTGCAACTGTTCTAAATGCCACTGCGTATAGTCCACTGCAGTCCTCGACGTCTAACGATGAAATACGTTTGATACGCGAACTGGTCGCCTTAGTACAGGCCGCCAAGCAGACAACAACTTCCGAGGACGACCCGAACACAAGCGTTACACAAACCATCGATAAAGTGGTGCAGAATAGCATGTCGGAAACGGGCGCAGTGCCAAAAGCATCTCCGACGACTTCACCGATTTCCAAGTCCACGCCAACTCTCAATAAACCCATTGTAAATGCAGCGAATGTTTCGTCTAAATTACCAGCTGCAGCGACATATGTCATGCCAACTTCACGCTTGGCACAGCCATTGGATCCGGCCAACTTGCCACAACACATCATTCAACGTGTGGTCAAGATCGGCGATCGTGGTGGCGGTAATTTGATAACCAAACAAGGCGATCGCAGACGTATATATCGTATCTATCCACGTGGTAGTGTACCCAAATCAGTACAGGATGGCAGCGGTAGCGGTGGTGGTAATGTCAGCGGTGGTGCCGGCACGTTTATCATACCACGCGCTTTACCCAATAGCTCGCGTGGCATGCCAATGACTACGGCTATTCCGACTGGAGTTCATCGTCAAGGGAGTAGCGTGCCCCCGGGTGGCTTTATCTGGCCAAACAATAGCTTTGCTACGACTTCATCATCTTCAGCAACCAATATCGCTGCCGACAGTGGCAGTTTTACATCACCTGCTACGCGTCGCACTATGGTAACGCGCAGCAAAATTCGCGTTAATGACGGCACCGAGAAACACATACTCCGTCGTTATTCCATATGTGGCGCTGGTTCATTGACGCCCACCACCTTTGGATCCATGCCCACACCTAACGCTGATCTTTATCCGAAAATTGCTTCCAAAGTTTTGAGCACCGGTGTTTTTCAGCGGCCCACTGCTCTGAGCACTACAATCCTGACCACATCTACCAAAACTTCGCCGACAGCTACCGCAACATCGATTGACACCAGCGCTTCGCTGCCCATTCCAGGCTTTAATAAGTTTATAACCGCATTGAATTCGAATGCCCAAACGTCAACTGCAACTACTCGTACCACTGTTCCGACTCCGCCGCCTATAAGTGTCGATGGTGCGCTCTTTAAGAAACAATCGCTTGGGGAGAGTTTGGCCAAAACGATGGCGAATGAACGATTCCTAGGCGAAATGCAAAAGAAAATGCGCAAGTCAATGAGTTCGGCCGCCGCGCATAAGGCGGATTCGGAGTCTGTGGAGTCGATGAAAAACGCCGGCTTGGCTTCGGAGGAAACTGCTGCTACTATTGCGCCGGATAATTTCGCTGCATTCAACATCAAAGACGAGCCGCTCGATGATAGTTTTTAAGCGTGTTGGACCGGCGCTTAAACGCTTCTTGTATAGTTTATAAGTTTTGTCGGACTCTTGTATAATACATATTATATAATATAATATTATAGACTAATTTATCTGGGTGGTAAAAAAGTTCACATACGACTCGATAGCTCAGCTCATTCTACTTGGAGGCGCTGATCGAGTGAGCGAGTCGTATGTGAGCTTGTTTACATCACCCCGATATTTACCATGGAATTTACTGTGTTTATGTTTATCTTTTCGTTTTTTTTTATTTTTCTTTAATGTTTCTTTAAAAATTCAGCCAGAACATTAGAATTCTATGTTACCTTATATATACAATATATAAAAAGAACTTCATTAATTTGTTTAAATAAAAATATGCTTTAAATTTTTCTAAGATAAAAGTCTTTTAATTTTGACCAGGTCTATCAAATTGAGAAAGATTAAAATTGAGGCATCCGCGACCACTTGTCAAGCAGGAAAAAATACAAATCGATGCGATTCGCACCCAGACCGCTTCTGTACCGACAATTCGCTTTCCATAACAATTTCAAAAGCGATGCGAAAAAATTCCTCAATTACTTCCAGATGGCATCAGAACACATTACAAATGCCGCAGATACATGAAATGCATAAATCGAACATCAGCTTCAATCGCAAATCTACATAAATCAAAAGTAAACGTGTTTAAATGCGACATGAGCATGGTACAATTAATCACAGTTCTAGTCGAAGTAATCACGAGTATGCTGGAATTAATCATGGACATGTGGTGGAACATTTTGTCGTGTTGCCAAACAGTCAAATACAACTACAACTACAAATCGTAGTCATCGCTGAATCAGTTGTAAAATTAGACTTTTATTAGAATTAAATGTGTGTGTGTGTGTGTGCGCGCGCGCTAATATGACAGCTGACTTCCGCCATCTTTAAATTATAACAGACATACATACATATACACGCAACACATGCAGAGACAGACAAACAGACAGACATATTAAATAACGGCATGCCATGCTAGGCATGCCATATTGCTGTCAAGACACGCGCGCGCGCGCGCGAGCTACGCAATTAGCTTTGGCAGAGCTGTCAGTACGATTTTTAAAAATTCCAACAACAACAACAACAAGAGTAGTTGCTAATGTTGTTGTTTTTGTTGCTGTCGCGTTATTGATGCAACAACACGACACGCAATCAGCGACGGACAGTGCTGCCATCTGCAATCGAAATTACATTTAATTTGTGTGGCCTAAACTGGCTTCAAAAATGAATTGTTGCCCACAAAACCGGCGCTGCCGTCGCCGCCGCCGCCAACAATGCCACGAACGCACGCACGCACGCACGCGTGCTGCTGATGAAGTGGAAGATGCGGCTCTGATGCAGGGTAACTCACATAGTCACACGAGTCCACTTGCCAACATACTCGTACAAATGAATGTATGTTTGTATGTTGGTATGTGTATGTGCCTAGTTTCGATTGCCTGGGTTTTAAGGTTCGATAAGGTCGCACTCGTATGTTTGTTGTTGTTGTTGTTGTCGGTTCGGTACTGTGGCAAAGCCAATTTGCAGTTACAAAATCAAGATTGCACGCAGCTCTAATAATTTACTTTTCGTAGTTTTGACGCGAAGCGAAGCGACGCTCATCGCTCGTTCGCTCGTTCGCTCGCCGGCGGTAAGGGTGAGTTGAACGTAACTTATTTGTTGCGGCGGCACAGATGACAGGCTGCAGATAGGCAGACAGGTAAGATGTACGAGTATGTTGAATATGGTTCGGTGGTAATGTGTTGCCATTTGCTGGTCGAGGAATTCTGATAGTGCGTGTTTAATGGTTATCCAATCGGAAGTGGCTCATTATGATATTCGTATTTATTACTGCTTCTACTTCAGCTTTTATCTATATTTTTATTTATATTTCCAACTAACGAATGCCCGGCATGCGTTGCAATGCCACTTAAAAATTTTTTTTACCAGAACTTCCCGGTACTCACCGTTGTAACGATTCTGAGTTACGGCGGTGAAATTATCGGCAGTTACCATACAAACTCAGAAACAAAATCTCAAATTTTTAGGAGCAATATTAGCAATGTCATCGTATATTTTCACTTAATTAAATAAATTGTGGGCGTAATAAGTGGAC
This sequence comes from Suillia variegata, assembly GCA_949127995.1. Lineage (NCBI taxonomy): Eukaryota > Metazoa > Arthropoda > Insecta > Diptera > Heleomyzidae > Suillia > Suillia variegata. The sequence continues at coordinate 7,752,728 of OX421845.1, forward strand.
GTGGACAATTTTGTATATCCTGTTATTCTTCCCGGTGCATCCCGTTACATGTTTTCTATTTAGGACATCAAGTTTCTGAGCAAATGGTGGTAGGCGTAAAAATGATCCACCCTTTTTTTAAAAGTGGGCGTTAAATTGATCCAACCACGCCCATTTTTTTGAGAAGTTATCGACAGTGCCAATACAAAATCAGATACCCAATTTCAGATTTTTTGGAGCAATATTAGCGAAATAATCGAATATTTGAACTTAGTTTTACAAATTGTGGGCGTAATAGGTGGGCGTGGCAAAGTTTTCTTTGCCCTAAACCTAAGTTGGCTTGAGCACAGCAACTCACTAAAATTTCATCAAAATCGGAAGAATGGTTTAGACGCCCATTTGGTACAAATATAGAAAGAAAGATAGAAAGAAAGAAAGAAAGAAAGAAAGAAAGAAAGAAAGAAAGAAGAATTCATTTTTATATATATAGATTTTAATTCTATTTCTACTATTATATCTACTTCTATTAATGCTTCAACTTCTTTTTATATTTGTATATCTTCTATTTATATTTATACTTGAAATTCTATTTCTTTTTCTTTTTATACTTCTTTATAGTATATACTTTAACTTCAACTTCTATTTATGTTTCTATTTATACATCTACTTTTTTTTCAGGCCTTCTTCAAATTATATTTCTAATTATACTTCTATCTAAATTTAAATATTTCTACGTCTACATCTTCTTTTACTCCAACTTCAATTTCTCATTATACTTCTATTTCTATTTCTACTTCAACTTTAATTAAATTTTTTACATCTAATTTAACTTCTATACATATTTCTGCTTTTCTATATACTTTTTTATATCTACTTCTTTTTCTTCTTCTTTATATACTTTCACTTCAACTTCTATTTCTGTTTTTATTTATACTTCTATTTCTTTTATTTTATATTTCTTTTATCTCCTACTTCTATTAATAATTCTACTTCAACTGATATTTCTAATTGTACATCAAAATCTACCTCTATAAATATTTCTACTTCTATATCTTATTTTACTTCAACTTCAATTTGTACTTCTACTACTACAACTACAACTAGTACTTCATCTACTGTTGTTGTTACTATCCTATAGGAAAAACAACAAATGAAAGTAGTCATAAATCAGACATTTTTTCAACAAAAACTATTTGTAAATCTTCTTTCCATGGAGTGGACTCAGATATTTATTTTATCTTACGATATCCGCCTTTTAAGACATCCTCTGCATATAATTTCAAAAAATTTCAAATTAGTAAATTTCTATTTAATTTAATTTCTTTTTATAAAATTAGTTAAACTTCAATAAATTAAAAATTAGATAATTTTAAATGCTTAGTTAGAAATTAGTAATTGCTGATCAGGATTGTAGTCAAATTGTCCTGAAGCAGTATACATTGGCTGCTCTATCTATAGGATGGGACTTACGATAAAGTTCCTTGGAATTACAGTTTAAATAAAAATTGTATATGAATTTTTTCACTAATTTTTAATCGATTGAAAATTATCTAATTTGAAAGTAGTTGTGAATAAACTTACTTTTAATTGGTTAGAAACATACGAGGGTGATCCTATAAGTACTTAGCTTACAAAAGGAAAGCGAAAAATGTGGAAGAGTGGTTATTTATTTCTCAATATAGTCTCCTTTTAGCTCGATACAATTGACCACTTGACGATGCGGTGCTCCAACTTCTTTAAGCCGTCCGAAAAATACGTTTTCTCAAGGTCTGCCAAGTAGGCCTTAATCGGGCGGTGAGGCTAAGTACTATTCGAACCATTCTAGTATATACAGAATGAATTTTTATCGTTAGATAAAGTTTGGATACACTCATAATTGAAAGTTAATTTTTAACTAATTTCCTAACTAATTATTTTAGTCAACTAAGTAAGCAATTTCCGATAGGGTAGAAAATTGCTCTCAACTAAAATCGCCACAGAACAATTTTCGTCAAATTATCACAGTCGAAAATCAGTTAAATCAGTTTAACTGCGTGCCACAAATCGCACCGACTCGCTTCGAAATACCTTGCGTCTTGTCTTGTTTTGTCATATCATTCCATTTCATGTTGTGTTGTGTTGCATTTTCCATTTTCCTGCATTTTTCCATTTTTCCGACCTCCTTTCTGTCAGACATACAAACTTTTAATACAATTTCCTGTTAAGTTGTCGTTGTTGTTGTTGTTGCTACCATTTTAGTTTTTGTGTCGCAGCGACTGGCCGCCAAATTGCACACACGCAAACTTTGCGATATATTCTTTTTATTTTTGTTCGGCTCGCCCCTCCAGCCGTTTCGGAAGAAGGCGCGGTTAGACAGCAGGAAGAGGTGCCGCCGCACTCGTTCGCTTGCTCTAACCTTGATTTCGATATGTTGCACAATGTGATGGCCGAAAGCTGATTGCGGACACACGCTCACGCTGTGCTTTAACGTTGCCATACTATTTTACTACTACATTTTTTTGTGACTACATTTTTTCGTCGACTACTATTTACAGAATTAGCGGCAAATGTCGCCGCCTATAGCCCACGCACAAACAAGGAGTACAACAACGAACAATGACCAACATTGCCACTGATTTTTATTGTTTTGTGTTTTACTATTCTTTGTTTTTATTTTATTTTTTCAAATAACTTACGGTTGTTCTTGTTGCTACATTGTTTCGCGGTAAGTACTACAATTTATTTTTTTTTGCTTCGAGATTTTCGTCGGCTTCGTTAGCTTCGGTTGGTTCTTTGACCATGATACATTTTTTTTTTCCGTTTTCCTAGCACTAATGAAGTTCCTAAGAAATGTTGCCCGTGTTTGGCATAAAGTGTAGCTCTAATGTATATTTATGATAGCGGGCAACACTGGCGGTTGGTTGCCACTAAGTTTCAACAATGGCCGAGAATTAATTGATTGGTTTGTGTGTCGAAAAGTTGCAGTTGAATTTAAGTGCAGTTGAATTTTAGTATAGCGATAGTATGGAGAGTAAAAAGAGCGACGTAATATCATAAATTTTGGAAAATAGATACAAAATGATTTATAAAAACTTAAGCTTTCTTTTTCTTAGAACCACTGGCAACCCAAACAACACAATACAACACATACAAACTTAATCTGTGAGAGAGAGTTCGAAAATATATTGTTGAGCAAAAATTCAATTTAGAGCATAGCTGGTGAGTCAAGTGTTATGTCTTTAAATCTTAGTTACTCAGAATAGAATACTCAGACAACATTTTATCAACATAAATATTTTATCCAATTAATTTTTAATTAAAACTACACCTACATCAGTATTTGTAAATACAACAAACAGCGTTGATTGAAAATACAAATTGTTGATTTAACAAAAAAAAAATATTTGTTTCTAATAAAAGGTTGTTTGTTATAATTAAACATATAATAGAAAATTCAAAATATCAAATTGGATAGCAGAGTGTCCAGATACAAGAGACATTACCATATACCATATACACAGAACACAACTTTCTGACAAAACTTAATCAATACAATTAATTTTTTTGTTTGAGACAATTAACAGCTTTAATCGAAAATAAAAATTAGTTTCCCCTCAGCTGTTAATTATTACTAAAAAACAATCAAAATATTTTTCGGAAATACAAAAAAAAATGGTGATTGAAAGGAATCGAACCTGAGCCTACGGTGGAAGAGGGGAAAATCTTAAGACTGTGCCATGGACGCACAGCAGCAGTTGTTAATTTTTTGCACATATGTTTTCTAGGCTGAGAAGTAAAACAAATTTGTTTTGCAGAGGAGAATCTTGGGCATATTATTGAGAGACGCAGCCAATTGAACCAAGAAGCTGAGACATGTGTGAAAAATGCTTTCGAACTGGATTTTTTTACTCGCTCAAGACATAACATTGAGAGTTGAAGCAATTTCGAGAAGAGATGTTGAGGCATGTATTAAGTATGTCTTTGTTCTTGAGCAGACTTAATGTCAATATTTGTCGCTCTCCTCCAATTGCTAACTACAATATAACTGTCAACAACTGCAGCTCAGAGCGAATTAGAAAAGTGACAGTCGATTTTTAGTCGCTATAAACCAAATTTCAAAAAGTCTTAGAAAAACTTTTTCGGAATAACAACTTTTCGGTATCAAATTCGAATTTCATGTTAAAAACCAAAAATAACTGTTTTTTTACTTTTTACTTTTCACTTAATTTAATTTTTTTTTAATTTTACTTTTATTTTTAGAATGGCTAATGTGACTCCACCTACTTCGCTAATCGCCTTAAGTCTATGTGTTTTTCTCTTTTCTTGTTTATATTTGTTTGTATACGTGGCGAAAACCACAAATTTTCGCGCATATTTACACAAACAAGTGGACCGAAAATTAAATTGTCACTAAAGCGATAAATTACGCGCTCAAAAGCCTAAGCATTAAGTGTCAAAAGCTGCAACACATCAAAGTGTCAAAAGACGGTTGCCAGTCGCCGGTACGTACGTACGACTGTGTGGCAAATGACAGTCGCCATTACCGTCGCCATCAAGCCGTTTTGTCTAGCATTTAGCTAAGTGCGAAACCGGTATTGCGCATATAATTGCGCAACACATTTAGTTTTCCTTTTGAAAAAAAAGTAATAAAACAACAAAAATATAAGTAAAAATTATAGAAAAAACGGTAAACGAATCCAACATTTGCTGACATTTGACAGCCATTGCGTGCGCGTAGCCTCTTGCGCGCTCCTGCTGCACACACACACACAAAAAAGGCGCACAAATGTCAAAGTGACATTTAGGCAAAACTTTTGCCATTTGCAAGTTTAATTTTTGTTGTTGTTTTTTTTTCGTTCGTTCTCTATCAGCGAAAAGTTTCTCACCGCAAACGCATCTTTTCTGACGTTTCATTTTTTTTCTTTTTTCGCGTCGCATCGTCGTCGTCTTCGTTATATGCAAATGAACTTTTGTTGCAACACTGTTTGCGCGTCTTGCAGCTGCAGTGTTGCCGTTTGTTTGAAAAAAATAAAATAAAAAAAATGGCGTCTTTGTCAGTTTGTATTTTTGCGCAATAATTTTTTTTATTTCTTTCAAAGCTTCTTCTTTTGATTTCTGCTCTTGCGCTGTTTTCATCTTTGATTGTTTTTTATGCATTTATATTTGATTATGCATAAGACAGACAACAACAACAAAATAAAAAACTAACAAAAAACAAAAAAAGATTGCAGTTTCCATGTTGTGGCTGTTGTTGTTGTTGCTGTTGCGATTATTGCTGCAACAATTGCTGCTATTGACGTGCATATTGCGCTGCGATAAAGTTTTGCCAAAGTGGGTCAACAATGGATTTGGATTTTGGGATTTTGGTATTTGCTATTGCACTCGTCGTAAGCAGTTATTTGTAGTTATTGCGATGGCAACATTAAAAAAGAAAATAATATATTAAAATAGTTGAGAAGAAATTAGAGAGATTACTTTTGTTTACATAAACAAAAGAAAGAAATAAGCTTGAAATTAAGTTTAAGTACAAAATTTGTTTCAATCTTCAGTCAACTTTTTCGACTTTGAACTGCTGTAATTTATGACTTATGAAACTTTTAAAAGGAACAAGAGAAAAGGAAGTACTCGTCTAAAGGTGGGTTTATATTATAGCTTTACTGCACTAACTCAATTAAAGCTCGACTAGAAAATTTACGAACTCGGTTTAAATTCAGGAGAAAAAAAAAGACAAGTATTCATATCAGTTGCTTGTTTTTTTTCTATACGTTATCAATTTAACTGCCATTTTCTAAATTCACTTGTGCAACTGGCTTAAAGCTGTTATGTAAGCCCGCCTGACTTGCAGAGCTTTTAAACAAAAACCGATAAATTTAATTTAAAAAAAGAAAATAAACATTTTAATGTGTTAGTTAAGTTTAGGATAGTCTTTATTTGACTCTTAATAATTCAAAAAAAACTTCAACTAAGTTTTAAAACGAAATATGTCGGATCCTTTAGAAAACGTCAAAGATTTGAATTCTCAAAAGCCTTAAAATTATCCGTAATTTTTTATAATCATAAGCCGATGTATTAAGATCTTGTTTTGCAGCTTGTGGACTTATTTGATATTTGATTACAATTTTCATAAATGACCCATCAAAGCAAAGACTTTAAGAGCTTCTCGAAAAGCTTTTGAAAGGGATACATAGAACAGTCTTTCCTGAGGCAAGTCGGCCGAAAGATCAATTTTTTAAATATACTTTTATATATTTCCATTGATATTGTATTGTATTTTAATGTATTGTGTTGTATTGTATTGTATTGTATTGTATTGTATTGTATTGCATTGTATTGTATTGTATTGTATTGTATTATAAATAGGAGGTGTAAAAGTACTGCAACCTAAGCATATTGTACGCCCTCAGTCCAGTTATCCTCAGATGTTGGGTTGATCTAACTTGTGAGGTAATTTCCTGATATGAGATATAATCCCATGTGTCTTTGTCTGTAGTTCATCAATTCTCCATAGTTCTCAAAAATCTACCCTGACTTTTCAGGCTTCTTGCACTGAGGCAGCTTTGCCCCGTAGACTGTCATCACAGAGCAGTATAAGTCTCCACACCGCGACATGGTAATCGTCTTATCGTGAAGGACGACTGGGTACAAAACGAGCATTACTTCTAAACCTAATATTAAGCTTTCCCATTACTCATTCAAAAATGAATGCCCATCTAGAAATTTACGCATATCTTTATATATACAGATACCATATGTTTTTTGTTGTTGTTGTTAAATAGCAATAAATAATTCTCTTTTTTTGTAATAAACTTTTGCGCAAATATTTCAATAATACTCAACTTTAAATTAAGCTTATTTTCTTGTAATTTCCGTATACTCTGCTCGACCATATACGCAAATCTGTGTGCGTCCTGAACTGTTTTCGCAGTAGCTCACAACTTGTTGGCAACTTTATTTTATTGTTGTTCCTTCTTTTTTTTCTCTTCTCTTCTCTTCTGTTTTGTTGTTTTCTTTTTTGTTGCTGTTGCTATTCCAGCAAAAGTTATTCTCTACTTTAGCAATTATAAAAGTTTATCCTTTCCGCATAATGGCTGATATTTCAGCTGTCGGCATTTTTTTTTCCTTCTTCTTATTCTTCTTCTTCTACATTTTTGTTTTTGCACATCCTGTTTCGGTTAAGAAAGTCCAGCGTGGCGCCTTTTGTTAACAAACTTTTGGCATAAGCTCTGGCAGCTCCGTTCAATACAAAAAAAAAAAAAAAATAGGGACGCTACGCAAAGTTTAGGTTTAGTTTATAATTGGCAACACTGGCTGGGGGATTATTTGGTGCTGGTGGCCGCTGGTGCTTCGACCAGCGTTTTCAGCCAAAATGTTAAACAGCGAAAGGCACGAATTGCTAAGCGGTGAAAAGTTGCCTAAGTGGCTAAATTTTGATATAGAAAATTGGGTTAAAACTTTATCGAAAATATGCAAAAGGAAAAGTTTGTGAAATGGAAAACTGTGAACCTATAACGAAAAAAAAATAATCCAGGTCCCATTTTACATTAGGCAATTGTGCTTGCTCAACTAACGTGTTTGTTGGAGAGTGAGATAAGCGGCAAGGAGAGAGAGATACACAATCGCCTATACTGGCAAATAACGTTTTGATAAGCAATATTGATTTTTTAAAGTGAAGTTGGCTGCGAATGGATTGTAACTATGTGAGTATGCTAGTTGAAGCGAAGATGAAAACTTTCATTGCTCAGAACAATTATTTTCTGATTACCTGTAATGGTCACTAGCGCAATTATCAAAAGTTAATAGTAAAATTGCGCGCCACTAAAATTGCCTGACGTAAAACGGAATAAACTTATTTGAAAATTGAGGAGATTTACTAGTATAAAAAAACCGACAAATCTTCAGCGTTTCCAAAGGATTGGATTCTGACTAAAAGCTCCTCCAATTATGAACAATTTTCAATAATTTTTTTCAAACTTTCAAAAATTTTTTTTTTAGTATAAATTTCAATTATTCATTTTTTTCAAATTTAATGGATCTTGTCCCGTATTAAAAACAACAACAACAATAATTATGGAAATACTCAACTCGAAACGAGAATGCCATTTTAATGTCGCTGTCAAAAAGCGCTTGTCAAATGAAGTTCGTGACTTACAGCAGCAACAGTTGCTTGTCGCTTCTTCAGAATCGTTTCGTTCGCAACGCTAATGCAGCCAATATAAATTTAATTAAGCAAATCGAATTTGCAATGTTCCAGCGCTCCACGCAAAGCACACAAAGCACAGCACAGCAAAGCTAAAGGTTAAGCATCGTTTCAAGCGCGAACGCGTTAAAAACCGCGTAAAAAAACGCGCCAAGCGCGCACTTTGACATTTCGGCGTTGCCACCACGTTGCGCGGCAAATCGTGACTTGCAACTTTTTTTTTCTTTTTTTTTTTTTCGTTTGTGACATTTGTGCGCACTACAAGCGGCGTTTTCCGCTCACATACCAAACTAAATATTTTTTGTTGTTGTTTTATAATTTACGCTGACGTCTTTTATTGACTGGCATTAAAATCAAATCGCGGCTTTGGGCATTTGACGCTTGTAAGTCGCGTCGCTGCCGCGTGTCCTTGAATGATTTTGCTTTGCAAGCCGAAATTCTCAAGCGTTGTGCATGCAAAGTAGCATTAAAAATTTGGCGCGCCGCTGCAAATAAACGTCAGACAGTCGAAAGCTGCCGCTGACATTTGATAAAACATGGCCGCCATTTAAAAATGACAAGTGCCTATTTATGTGTTGTTGTTGTTGTTGTTGTTGTTGTTGTATAGTATGCATAAATGCCAAATGCATTTAAATAAAGCGGTTTTTAATTGAAACGACAGCAGAATTATGAGTTTGTCTACTTCGGGTATTTATTCAAAATGACATAACTCAATTTTTTACTTTTTTCTTTTGTATCTGAAATTTATCTCTCATATGAATTTTATTTAAATTGTTTATTAATGAAATAAATTGCTTAATCTAAATGAAATGCCAAAAAAATTAAAGATATTAAAATTTTTTTATTTATTACTAGCGAATGCCCGGCATCGCAACGCATGCCACTTAAAAAACGAAAATTTTTGTTTTTGAATTTTATTTATTCAAGTAAGCGAAACTTTCCGGTACTCGTTGTAGCGATTCTGAGTTACGGCGGTGGGCGGTAAATTGTTTCAACTACGCCCACTTTTGGTGAAATTATCGACAGTAACCATACAAACTTAGAAATACAATTTTAAATTGTTATGAGCAATATTAGCAATGTCATCGTATATTTTCACTTAATTAAACATTTTGTGGGCGTGGCAGATTTACTATACCCTGTTATTCTTCCCGGTGCATCTCGTTACATGTTTTCTATATAGCGCATCAAGTTCCTGAGCAATTGTGGTAGGCGTAAAATTTATACAATCTTTTTTAAAAAGCGGTCGTTAAATTGATCCAACCACGCCCATTTTTAGCGAAGTTGTCGACAGTGTCTATACAAATTTATATACCAAATTTTTATGAGCAATATTAGCTTAATAATTGAATATTTTGCTTTCGTTTTTAAAATTGTGGGCGTAATAGGTGGGCGTGGTAATTTTTTTTTGCCAAAAATCATCCTTTGTTTGTGCACAGTAACTCACCGAAATTTCATCGCAATCGCATGAATGATTTAGACGCGCAAAGACGTACAGAGATAGATAGAAAGATAGAAAGAGAGACACATTCATTTTTATATATATAGATAACTTTTTTTTGTAACTTTCGTTTCCGTATACATGACCAACTTTTATTGCATTTTTACGCACTAACTTATGCGATTTATAGAGCCTGACGCTTATGCCAATGGGTCAATGAACAAGCAATAAAAAAAAATTTACAAAAAAAATTAAATAAAATAAAAAAATAACAACAAATTTTTACAAATTTGCGCTATTGCATTGCGTAACAAAAAATTTATAACCATAAAATGATAAAAAAAAACGAATTTATCCAAAAGTTTTGTGTGACCTGCACTCAGAGAAATTTCTTATTTGCAACACTTTTCAGCTTGAAGTTAAAAAATTAAATTTTCTATAAATTTTTTTTATATTTACACGAATGAAAATAACAAAAAGAAAACTGTTTAAACAACATGACAGTATATATGTCAATTTAACATGATGCAGTCTTAATTTTACATGATACAATGTTAATTTAACATGAACTGAAATGTAAATTTCAGCAATTTTATAACTTCAGCATAAAAATCAAGTTCATTTAAATGATTAAGTCAAAGAAAAAACTCTTTTTATAGCTATCATTTCAAAGATATTATAACAACTGTTAAATTAACATTAAGTTCCATTGGCCCAACATTATACATTGTCAACTATTGTCAGCATATATATCAATATTTGTTATCTGGCAATTTGAAGAAAATTAATTACATTAAAATACTATTTTTAATATAATATTATTAACCAGAAAAAATGTAAATGTAATGTTAATTTTACATGATTTTTTTGTCTGTGTTTAAATGTAATAAAATACATTTTCTATGAGATCTTTGTAACTATTTTTCATTTGCAATAATTTATTCTGCTCTTACACTGCCACCACATGGCGGAAAGTCGCCCTAACACGGATCCAATGCAGCTCAAACTGTGCGAACAAATTCCCAATCACATTAAAAAACCTGCACGAAAATAAATAACCGACAGATATAAATTCGAAACGCTTAAAAACACGCCACATCGCAATTGAGCCAGCAAATTAAGCTACAAACTAACCAACTTAGTTGCCAAACCACACAACTACACGTACATACATTCATTCATTCATTCATACATTCATACATTCATTCATTCACGTATGTTAGGTGCCTTGTAAATGTTGTTGTCGTAAAAAGGACATTTTAGGGATACCTTTTGTAAACACGGAAATTGCGAAAATAAAATGACAGAAAAAGGAAAAAAAAATATATCAGAGCTGAAAATTGTTAATTGAGTGCATGTACACACAACTACACATACATACTTTTATATGTATACGTGTGTATACTTTAGATGTCTAAATATCCCTAGTAGCCCCCCTCTGCCTTACTCTACCCTTCTCCAATTTGGTAATTTGAACTCAAACATGTGCTTGGCAAACCATAAAGTATTAAAAGTACTTTTTTTTCTTTGATACGATTTTTGTTTTGTTTTCTCTTTTCTGTATGTATTGCAACACTGACACATAAATCTAACGGTGCAGTTAAAATGTCTCCGCACTGGCAACATTGCAGCAAATGTTTTTTTTATTGTTGTTGTCCCTGTACGTGTATTCGTTTGTAGGTAATGACACTGAGAAAATTGCGTGATAATTAAAAGTTGGTTTGCTTGTGTCAATGATATATATCAACTATCATCGACACAAGCATATTTGAAATGAATTGAATTAATAGTCAAAGTAACTGAATTTAGTTAAAATTGTAAAAATATCAATTTGTTTAAAACTGGGTCAAAACGTTGTCAAATAAACTTAACTTAGTTTACAAAGTTCAACAAATAAAATTGGTTGTAAAAATGTGGTCAAAAAAACTAAATTTTCAACAATTTTAATTTGGTTTGAAAATTTGTCAAAACGTGGTAAAAAAAAATTAATTTAGTTAACATCGTCGAACGATTAAGATCGATTTTATGTATTCGTGTGTTAAAATATGATAAAATAAACTACAATAAAATTTCTTAAAATGATCAAAAAATTAAACTTAGTTGAAAATATGTAAAAATTTTGGTCAAATAAACTAAATTTAGTTAAAGTGGTCAACAATTTTAATTTGTTTGTAAATATGTCAAAATGTGGTTAAATAAACAATGGACTAATGGACAACAACTTCAATTTGGTTGAAAATTTTCTAAAACGTCGTCAAATAAATTTAATTTAGTTAACATTGTCAAACAATTTGAATTGGTTGTACATACTCGTATATCAAAATGTAGTTAAATATACTAAAATTTCTTAATATGGGCAAAAAATTAAACTTGGTCGAAAGTATGCCAAAATGCGGTTAAATAAACTAAATTAAGTTCAAATGGTCAAAAAATGTACTTGTGTCTAAATTATGTCAAAATATAGTAAAATAGACAAAATTTAATTAAAATTGTCAGGAATTTCAATTTGGTTCAAAATATGTCAAAACGTAGTTAAATAAATTAAACTTTTTCAACATAGTCAAACCATTTAAAGTGGTTGGTACATATGTCAAAACTTGGTCAATTGAATTAAATTTTGTTAAATTTACTAAATAAAGTGACAAAATTTCTTAATTTGGTTTTTTTTTTATTAATTTGATCGAAATGATTAAATTTTGTTAAAATAACTAAAATTTATCAAAATTGCTAAAAATGTGTAAAATAATTTTGCAGAAATATAAAATTTGGTAGAAAAGAGTGAAGACAAATAAAATTCATGTCAAAGTACCCTCCCAGTTTCGCCAAGTGTACGCGTACATATTCCGGTTTTAAAATGAATCCATCTTTTTTTTTCTTTTTTCAAGCGGATACAACTGCGCCAACAAATTAACTCATGTTCGCAAACATTGTGAACTCTTGGTCAAAAGTGGGTTAGGCACCGGCGCGAGAAGTCAAAAGCCAGTCGGGCGTAATATGGGCCACTCAAATAGACCTTCCACCGTGGACGAGCGGACCAGTATTTGAATTTAAATTTGAATATCCAGAGCAATGCTCAAATTTATCATTTGGCATATCAAAATTTGAATGGCCATCTTTATTACTTTCTCTTTCTTTTCGTTTCCTTTCCTTTCGTTTCGCTTCTTTTCTTTGTCGATTTAACGACATCTTTTTCGTTGCGCCTTTCTTATCTTCGGCATATTAATTTTATTTAGTGCCGCAGTCGGCCTGTGTTTGCATTTGGCATTGTTTAATTTTTATTGACGCCATTTGCGCGCTCGAATGCCATCAAATATGGCGGCACGCAGTGTTGCCACACAAAAGCACTGCAAGCCAGCCGAATGACTTTTGTTGTTGTTGTTGTTGTTGTTGGTGCGCCGCTTTTGTTTGGCGCACGCAAAAATTTATGACACCTTTTATGTCTGTCTGTGTGTGTTGAATTGTTTTTGTTCGCATGGTAAATGTGGGTGTGACAAACGGTGGGCGTTTATATATATATGGAAAATATGCTAAATATGCGCACTTCCGGTTTTTATTGTTGCGCGCGCGATGTTTGTAAATATTTTATGAAGCCGTAAATATGAATTTTATTGCTATCGGATTTTTTTGCGGTAGCACCGGAAATACAAAAAAAAAAAACGTTAAATCGAATTTTATGTTTTCATTTTGGGAAAAGTGAATATGGCAACGCTATAAAATCTGAGTTGAACTTTTTTTCGGTGAATTTAATTTCAAATTTAAATCCCCAACTGTCAAATTAGTCGCTGTTCCGCGTCAATTAACCGCAACACTTTTATTTGTCAGCAATAAGCCCAGTTCACACCTACTGCCGCGGCTAAAACGCAACGTCAACTATTGAAGCGGCAATTAGCGCTTGGAACACGTTTTATTGCCGCAATAGACAACAATTAATAAAAGTATTAATACAAAAATTACAGTTAATAAAAATATAAAAAATAACAATAAACAAATGGCCACATATCAGACCACATATCTGGCCATGCTGGCCATTCCGGCCACTTACATCAAATCAACCGTAACACAATAATATCGTAAAAAAGCCAAGTTAACTACTGAAGTTGTTAATTTGCAAACTGGAAACGAATTTGACATCAAAATTACCACACAACAACAACGCCCACATTTTTGTATTGTTTATTCTTGTGATTTTGATTGTTGTTATTTTTGTTGTTGTTGTTGTTCGTGTTAAGTACGAGCCAAACCGCCCACTGTCTGCTGTGGTACAGTATAAAATGCAAATTTATTGCAGAAAATTGTTCGAGTCTACAAGTTGCAATTCTATTTTATTGTATTTATTTTGATCTGTCAGTTATGTCAATTTTTTGCCAAGCTTTTTTAAAAGCTTTTTGAAATATTTTATAGCTTTGAACAATTTTATTGACACATGGTCACTCTAAATAAAAATCAAATTTCAAAGATTAACAACGTCCACATGTAAATGAAAACATATAAAGAAATCAAGTATACGCCAGCAATGCCCGGGGCGAGTTAATTTCGGCGTCCAACGGTATTTATTACCTTTACTTTGTACTAAAATTTTAGTATAACATTTTTAGTACTTTAAGTTGTGGAGTTAAAACGTAAGTTTATTTATTGTAATTATCATTTGGAATTTAAACAAAGTAATTACAAAATAAAATAATTTCGCTTTGTACTAAAATCAACTGTTCAAATTTTAGTAAATTTAACCTATGCAATTGTTCTTCTTTTAGTACCAAGTAAGTAAGATAAAACAGTAATTTCTAATTAATTCTACCAAGATTTTTTTACCTAATTTACTTTTACATTAAATTTAGTACTTATGCTTTAATGGAAAAAATTACCCACATTTTTAGTACAAAGTCATTTAGTTATTTAAAAAATTTTTTGTTTTTTTTAATCGGTCATTTTTATTCTGGTTCTAAAATAAACTAAAAATGTTTATACTAAAATTAATGCGGACATCTTTAGTACATAAAAAAATGTAAAAAGTAATTGAAAATATTCTACTAAAATGACAAGATTTGTATTAATTAAATTTAGTACAAAGTTAATAATTTTAACAAAAATAATATGTACTAAATTTTGAATTGTTGATTTTAGTACAAAATGAAAGAAATTATTTTTTAATTACTTTGTTTAAATTTTATAGAATAATTGCAATAAATAAACTAACGTTTTAACTTAACAACAAAAGTACTAAATTTTAGTACAGAGTAGTTAATTAATTGACTTTAGTTTAAAATTTAGTACTTTCGCTGTTTTTTTTAATTATATCGACATTTTTAGTACAAAGTTTTAATTTTTCAAACAAATTATTTTCTTGTCGTAAAAACTAAACTAAAAACTATTACCTTAAATTAAGTAACACACATATTTAGTACAAAAAGTGTGACGAAAATGTAAATTATTTTCACCAATTTTTTTTTGTTGTTATTTGACTTCAACTTAAATTTAGTACTGTTGCTTTATTTGGTGTAGCTACAAATTACCTAAATTTTTAGTACAATGTCTTAGTACATAAAACTGATATATTAAAAAAATAAACTTTACTACTTTTACAAAATTTAGAAATTTATATTTTTTTCAAAATTCAAATTTGATTCAAAATTTTGTTATTGAAAACTGAAAACTCTTAAAAAAAAAGTAAAAAATATTTGATACAAAAAAAAATGTACTAATATGTAAAAATCTTTTCAATTAAGTTTAGTACTTTGTACTAAAAATGTTTTTAGAAAAACTAAAACGACATTTTTAGTACAAAGTAATTTAGTGCAAAAGAGAGTTGTCACAAAAAAAAAGCTATAGAAGAAATATTTGTATTTACAAAAATTTAGTACTTTGTATATATGTACTAAAACAAACCAAAAATCCTCGTACGTAAATAAATAAAAAAATTTAATTTTGTTCCAATATTAATTATAACATTTTTAGTACAAACAATTTAGTACAAAAAAGTAGTCAATAAGAAATCTCTGTTATGTTATTTAGTACTCTTTTGTTTTTTGTACTAAAACTCAAGTACAAAAATCACACATACATATGTACATATATAAATAAATAAATAACTTTAAATAAATAAAGAAAGAATGGAAGAAGAATGGAAGTAAGCCAACTTCACGTCATAAATAACCGAACTAACAAAACATTTCATCAGCTTTGGTAATTAGTGGCAGCGCCCCGGCAAGAATCGCACTCAACCGAAAAATGTTTCCCAAAGCATAAATCTTCGTTACGTTTGCCATTTGTGCCCCCCCCCCCCCTGTGTGTGTGTTTGTATGTGTGTGCTTTTCGGTTGTTGTTGTTGTTGTTACGAGCGTTTCATCTTTGCTAGTTGCTTTTGTCAAAGTGCTTTTCAACGCGAAATAAACGAACCGAAAGTGAAGTGGAGTGGCGCGTAGTGCTGCGTCAGGGTTTTGTGCGCCGCGCCAAAAACGCAAAAAAGAAGAAGAAAAAAACAAACCGAAAAGTAATAAACGCAATACCAAACGCAAAATTAGTAGCAACAATGCCAAACAAACAACATTCATCATTCGTAACACAGCAACAACAACAAAAACAACAATAACGAAAAGAGAATTTCACAAGTGTCAGCAACACTGGTCGCAGCGCCCTCAGCGCCCTCAGCCTAGGCGCCAAAAAAAAACAATTAAGCAATTTCGAATTACAAACGGCAACACTGTTGCGAAAGGGCCAGCAACATTGGACGGACGCTGGAGTGAAGGTGGGGGGGGTTTGGGCGCATAATGCCGCGCTCAACGAAAGTTTTTGGTTGTTGGGTAATAAAGAAGCGCGTCATTGCTGTGGAATTTAACGTGTAGCTTAAGACTCGCGTTGCGTTTAGTACTTAAGGACATTTCTTTGTGCGAGCTAATGTGGCGGATAATGTTTTGGAAAATGACTGCGCCTGCCTTTAAGTACTTTTTTATTTATTCAAAAAGTAATCACAAAAATTTAGTACCGCCATATTTAACAATTGCACTTTTTTTTTGTATTATAGATTTTATACAAGTTTTTCGTTTTTAGTACAAAATACTTTTAGTACGAATGTTTATTTTTTTTTAGTACAAAAAATCAGTTTCAAACTATTAAGTACCGTAGTCCCCGCTTAAGTGCCTCTATCTGAAATGCACTTAACCAGATGAGTAATTTTTTAAAATACCGGCTAGGTACCTCAATGCAGTTAGTTTAAACGGGGCTCAAGTACTTCATGGCAGTTATATCAACCCGCTTAAGTGCCCCCAGGGAATATAATTTTTTTTAAGAACAGTGTGTTGGTAAGCGGGTGAGGCATTTAAGCTGGAAAGCTCTTAAGTGGTGAAATATCTATGTAAAATACGGAAACATAAGAAAATTGCCCAACATTTGTATACTTAAGCGGGATTTGTACTTAAGAGGGGAGTACGTAAGCGTATGTCCGTCACAGCAATTACAGCTGTAGTTTAAGAGATATTTTTATTGTTGGTATTTGGTATGTCAGATTCTATTCTCCAACAGGAGGTTAAATTCTAATATGGACAAGATCGTTGCAGTGTAGATAACCAACTCGTAACTTCTTACAAAAAATGGGCCTAAACAAACTTAAAATATTTTTTTGGGAAAAAATTAATAAAAATTGTTGCTGCATAGATAACAGTTCAAAATCAGAATTCTAGCGCTTTAGTAGTGACACAAACCTACAAACCAAAAATTGGAGTGATCCGACAAGAACAACGTCCACTCATAACAGAGACATGTAGCAAATTTGTTGGTGTAATTGATATGGCCGAGGGTATTTAAGTTTCTGCATAGCCTAAGATAATTCTCTTATCGAGTTGTTATTAAAACTTTTCAGATCGAAGAAAATTTCCTTTTGAATATTTTACCATTGTGAAACTTTTATCAATGTTGTTACTTCTACTTTGTCTCATGGTGTAATAATTAAATATAAGGTGGCGAAAGTAGAAAAATGTTCCTCTTCACCTCGATATTTTTTCTATCTTCGAGAATTGAGAATTAAATTTGTATGCAGTTGCTATGGTTGCTACAAAAACACTAAGTAAAAAAAACAACAACGCAGTTTTAAGTAAAAAATAATATAACAATACTTCAAAATAATGCAGAAAACAATGAACGAAATCGAGGTGAGTTCACTCAACTTGCGTTATCATTTGTTCATGGTATAATAATTAAATATAAGATGAGGAAAGTAGAAAAATGTCCTTCTACACCTGTATATATATTCTGTCTTTGAAAATGTCATTTCTGTTTATAAAAACAACAACATTATTTGTTGTTAAAAATTAAAAACTCAATCTTTAAAGTAAGGCATAAAAATAATGACAGAAATCGAGGTGAGTTCGCTCAATTTCGTTCTCACTTCTACTTTCCTCACATTAATATTCAACCATGTTTCCTTTCTGTTATTAATTGAATTTATGTATGTATGTATGTATGTATGTATGTATGTATGTATGTATGTATGTATGTATGTATGTATGTATGTATGTATGTATGTATGTATGTATGTATGTATGTATGTATGTATGTGTGTATGTATGTATGTATGTATGTATGTATGTATGTATGTATGTATGTATGTATGTATGTATGTATGTATGTATGTATGTATGTATGTATGTATGTATGTATGTATGTATGTATGTATGTATGTATGTATGTATGTATGTATGTATGTATGTATGTATGTATGTATGTGTGTATGTATGTATGTATGTATGTATGTATGTATGTATGTATGTATGTATGTATGTATGTATGTATGTATGTCTGTATGTTATTTTATCCTTTTTTTTCCTATTGAGTTAGTAGTACAATTACTTTTTTCAACTTTATGGATTTTAATACTTTTTACTGTGTTCAATTTTTTACCCACACAGTTTTTTGCCCTGCTACTATTATTATTTAAAGTTATTAAAAGTTTGTCATTTTTTATTGTTACTTTTATTAATAGATTTACTACTTTTTTAATTAAAAATACTCCGAAATGTTTGAAAAAAAAGCTTTTGTTTTTTTCACTCTTTTAATTAAGTACTTCAACTATCAAACAAAAAAAATATGGTGGAAAAGTTGCATTTAATTAAATTTCGGTGCGAAAAGCCGCAAAAATGCGTTTCCTTTGAATGCGCGCGCGGCGCAATGCCGAACGGTGGCAAAATTTCACGCCGCATCAGACGCTGTCAAATAATTTTAATTAAATTTAATAATAGACATACGCACTCACACACTAACACACTCACACGCACACATCGTACACATGGCGTCGGAACAATGGCAACACTGATACAATCAAATGCAACACTGCATTAAATGCGTGACGCGCCGCTTTTGGGCCGTGTGCGCTCGGGGAAATTAATGTGACAACAAATGACAAACAGTGTTGCCAACGCAAATAGACACATAATTAAAATTAAGCCCACCGCGCGGAAGTATTTAATACTCGTACTTAGCATCAGACTGTGGCGCAGTGTTGCCACCATTGCAAAATTCACTAAATTAAAATTTGCACATTTTTGTTGTAATGTGAAAATCGGAATTCTGGCAAAACTTTGAAATTGTTTTAGGTTAGTTTTTGTTTTCGTCGTTGTTGTTGTGTTTTTTTTGTTGGGCTTTTGCGGCAATTAGCGTGCGGCTGGATTTGGCGGGATTTTTGGCGGTATTTTGCGGCAACGAAATGTATGAAAAACCAGTGGGTTGTGTTGTTGTGTTGTTGTGCTGCGCTATTTAAATATTTACGTTTTCAATTTCACTTTGCCATGCTTATATATATATATATATATATATATATATATATATATATATATATATATATATATATATATATATATATATATATATATATATATATATATATAAAATTTTTCTATTTTTTGTTAGTATTTTATTTCATTATTTAGGCAATAAATATTTCTGCTTTTAAATGAATTGTAAACCGCGCGCGGGAATTTTTGTTGTTATTTTTGTGTTTCAACACACGGAATTAAATATTATGTTGCATTGTTGTTGTTTTTTTTTTTGCAAAAATATTTCATTTGTAATTTTTGTGAATTTGCAATAACAATTTGTCGTTTTTAATTATCAACGGATATGAGCAGTTTCTAAACAAAAACTGATAAATCGCTTTACGAACAAAAAGCCTTTTTTTTGGTAAAGAATTTAAAAAAGGTGGGCATCGTTAATTAAGAATTTAACTTAACGTTAATCCGAGAAAAGTTAATCAAAAAGTTAACTTAGTTAAGTTAATTTCGTTAGTCCCGTTAAAAAGTTAACGCCGTTAAAAATTTAACGTACAAGTTAAAATTTCTATGGAACAAACAAAAACTCGATAAAATAATGAATTTACTTTGCATATATAAGATTGGACAAAGTTTTAATTTATTTATATAAATGATACATACTCGTATGTACCTAAGCAAGGGTAAATAGAAATTCAAAATGTCGTTAAATTCGTGATTCAATTACTTAATCTTATTAAAATATATTTATTTATATCCCATAAGGCAGATCTGTCAGTAAATCATTCGATTTGTCCAAATTCCTTTTTTGATTTGATTTTTCTTTTGAAATGTTTCGTTTTATATTTAACTAACTTGAATTAACGGAAGAAATTTAACGCAAGTTAATTAACTTTTAAGTGGTATATCAAATATTCGGCAGAGTTAAAAACTAACAAAAAATTTAACTTCTTTAATTAACTTTTAACTGTTAAACTAGTTCATGCCCAGTTCTGGTAATTAGGTTAAGGATAATTTCTACCTCTAAACCTACTCAGAATTCTAAGCAACATAAATTAAATTTGAAAAATACAATAAAGTCAATTTCTTTGAAAAAATTTAAGAGCATAAAAAATTTTGCATTATCAAAAATCTTTTAAAAAGAATTATTCTTAAAGCTTAACTGAACCTTAAAAGCTCAATCGATCTAATTTCTCTAAATAGGTCTCAAATTAGCACCATAGTGGGCATTCTAACAGGACATTGCATCATAGTTACTCATGGAGGAAGACTAGGTATCTTCTCAAATGACTTCTATAGAAGCTGTAGAGATGAGGAGAAGGAAGAAACTAAAACACATCTTCTATGTACATGCCCCGCTTTGGCTAATAAATGATGTATACATCGGGGGAAGCATTTCTTCGCAGGCCTAGAACATATATCCCAATCGAATATAAATAATCTTCTTCATTTTATAAACAGATCCTGTACTGTTTTAGTAAGCGTTAAAACTCATATACCGCATGGCATCACAAAGGGTCCCTAACATAAGTGGGTCCCTCCTCAAGAAACAGCCATTACAATCTAACCTAAAGCTTAAAAGCTCTTTAGTAAGAAACCTTAATTCATACTTTAGTTTTTTTGCGCTTTTCTCAATAAAATTTGTCATGGAATTAACGCTTTTTGAGCGATAACGATCATACAGATAAGTTGTAATTTTATCTATGCTCAGCAGTGGAAAGTGAACATAAGTCTTAGTGCACATGTGTGGCTGCCGTGATGAAAGGGTTAAGCAAGTTTTGCATTTTAAATATTTCATACAAAATCCAAGCTACTTTCTCTTTCAATCCACTTAATTATGACAATTTTAGCTTGAACACTTCGTGCGCCATTTTTTTTCTTTTTCGAATCCAGCGCTTGACTCCATAAAATTTTATTGCCCTTGTCTTTTCTTTTCTTCTCATATCTTTATTTATTTAATTTTCTTCAACCACTTCCTTCCGGCAAATTCAAATAAATGCGCGCGGCGCACAATTCGCGCTTCAATTGGCAATGTTGAGGCGCCAGTGTTGCCACAGCCAACCTTTTACCACACAAAGTTAGGCCTCACCCCCCCGCCCCCGCCCTCAACGACGAGTCTTCATCACGTCATGCCAGCGGAAAATCATGGCAAAGAAAAATAGAAATCTCGGACAATTGTTGCAATTTAAAAAGCGGAAGCGGAAGGGAAACTAGCGCCATTGTCGAGGGCTATCTCTTGGCAGCGATGGTCTGCTGTTGCGGAAACAAAGCCAAGTGAACAAAGAAGAAAAGAAGATGATGGAGAAGAAGAAAAGGAAGAAGCGGACAAGAACTTTAAGCTGCAATTGTGCTGTTGAGTAGCGCAAAAGCGTTAACTTGGTTAGCGAGATAAGCGGAAATGTTTTGTAAAGTAGAAGGCAGCTGGCGAAAAGGAAAAACGTTGTAGTTGTTCTTTAAACAAATTTTGTTGTTGTTTCAAAAAATTTATTTGAAATAAATTTATTCCTTTTTTTTATTACTTATTTTAAGCCAATATTAGCCAAAACTTAAGTAGTTTCTAAACAATAAATTTCAGCTTGAAAATCGCCATTTTAGAAAAATTTCTAAAAACAAAAGAAATTAAATTTATTAAAAAAAATTCTCAACAACAAAACTTTTGGCTAACAATTTACGCTACCAAAGAAAGGCGGCGTTTGCGTCGTTTATTTGAGCTGGCAGCTGTGCAGCTCAGCAACGCTGGCTGCCAACAAAAATTTGCCAACTTGGCAGAATGCGAGAGCGAGCGGGGAGCGCTTTTAAAACTTTTCGCAGTCGGCAGCAAACATGGCTTAAATTGAATTTGTGCCGCTAGCGTTTAGGACAATAAAACAAGCGAAAACAAAAACAACAACAACCACATAACAACAGCAAAATTTGCGGTTAAAATTTTGCAACAATCATACACGAACGAAAAGTTAATAAAAATTAGAAAAGTTTATCGCAAAAAGAAAAAGAAGAAAAATTGCTTTTCATTTTGCGCGCTGAAATTGTGTGAAAAATGCGCAACAACAAAATTTCTAAACAAAAGTTCTGCACATTTATTTCATTTTTTTTTTATTTATTTCCGTTTTTCTTCTTCTCATTCGTTTTTCTTTTTGCTGCGCAACATGGCGTATGAGTGATGCGCACAAAAGCGAAATTAATTTCGCAAATTAAATTGGCAACTTATTTTTGCTTTCTGGCAAAAACCAAAATTCGTAATTGAATTTCGCTTATCGAAAATATTATTACGCAGACTTGTGCCGGTTTGGAAATGCACACACGCAAAAATTGAATTTACCTAAAGTCTTGTTTGCCGCATTTCATGCGAATAAGACCACAATTTACGGTGGTTTTGGTTTTACAGCTGCTTTCGTAGGCTTACTCACACACACACACACATGTGCACACAGAAACATACACATACACGTAGACATAAATGAAATAAATCTGTATGCAGAGCAGACGACTCAAGAGACAAATGTGACAAATATGTGTGAGCAAATGTGTTGCAGTTAATTAAACACAAGTTCTTGTCTGAGTATGTGTTTCTTCGTGCGCCTGTAAGTATGCTATGCAAAACATTTGCACAAAGTTTGCATAAATTAGTATGAAAGGAAGTGAGTGCAAAATTTCACAATTGTTATGGTAAAGTTTGATTGAAAATTGAATTTGTGCTGCGTGGCGTATGAGTGTTTTTTATTTTTATTTTGGGCATTTGAAGAAAAGTATGCAAAGCAAATGGAAGTTGGAGAATTTCGAAAACTTTATCTTTGTTTATTTATTTGTAGATATTTTATTAAGGTGACTTCAGTGTTTGTGTAACGAAATTGGTTAAGTTGGTTTGTTACTTTTGGTTCATAAATGCTGAATAAGAAATTGTGGCACGTTAACATTTTAAATGTGAAGTTTAAGACAATTAAAAGGAAATATTAATTTTTAATTAAAGAATAATATAAAGATTATATTAAATCTTTAGGCTAGTCAGTTCAAAGTTGTATGGAAGCTGCACAGGTAGTTGTTTTTGTAATAGAAGTATTTTTGGTCAAGCAAGGCGTATGAGTCTTATTAAATTATTAGGTTTAATAAGTTTCCGCCGTTTTGAGAAAGATGGCGTGGCACGAGGTTTACGTTGGAATTCGCAGGTGGTAACCTACTTGAAAATTAGTTTGTTTATTCCAGAACAACATAACCTTATCATGGTATTAAGTTCGCATTAGCATCAAATATTTTTCTTCATCTAAAAATGTCTCAATTTGAGCCAACTAAGTGTCATTTGCGGGAACTTTTAATTTAAAAAAATCTGCTGCTGAGTCGCATCGATTGCTCGTAGAAACATATAATGAGGATGCTTTGAGTGAGTGAACATGTCGTGAGTGGTTTCAAAAATTTAAAAAAGGTGATTTTGACATAAAAGACAAAGATCCAGTGGAAGGCCGAAAATTTACGAGGATGCAGATTTGGAGAATTTATTGGGTGAAGATTCGTCTCAAACACAAAAGGAACTTGCACTTAGTTTAGAAGTCACTCAGCAAGCAGTCTCACATCGTTTAAAATCATTTAAATATACACCTAATAATTATTTATATTAACATATGATTCTGATATTTTTCAATTCTTTAAAAAACGATTTTAAATTTGTACATAAATTTTTGATGAACTTCTTCCTGACAAGCTCTCGAAGGCATGTCGGGTATTCGTTCCACCCTGGCTGAAAATTACTCTTACTGCGAGTGAGAAGGCATAAAAGCCGAACAGAAGGCTTAATCAAACTAATCTGATCAGTAAATGATCGCTGACAAGACCCTCTCCAACCTGATACATTGATTTCAGGATTGAGATTAGTTAAAGTGAGGTCGAGGAGCTCCTCCCTAATTTTGTTTAAAGTCAATCAAGTTGTAGTTCTTAAATCTTATGTTTGGTCAAACGTAGCGTATGAGTGTTATGGAATAAAAAAATTTTTTATAAAATTGGAAAAGGCTGAGCATTACTTGTCATGCAGTGAGCCAGAGACACTGATTCACTTCTTCTGTGAATGTCCGGCTTTAGCAAGAGTAAGGCTTTGTACTCTCCACTCCGCCTTTCCAACCTCATTGGAAGTCCTCTCTTACTTTCCACTAATGGACATATTAAAATTCCTTAACAATTCAGGATGGCTTCAGCATTGATCTTTCCCTCATTTTAGGAGATTGTGGTATCAAAACGGGATTGATTTCACAAGTTTTCCACTTACTTTACTACATTACATGTCAGGTCAGTCATTTTAAAAATATGAATTTATGTTTTATTCAAATAAATGCCTTAAGTCTATTTGAATTCAAAATCAACTTCTGTGATTATTTACTATTTAAGCTTCAAATTCCGCAATGTTTGATCAGTTAATCCTTAATATCCGCATTTGATGCGAATACTTTAAGCTACAAGTATTCGAAATTAAATACTTCAATTCACTTTTTTTTAAGTAAACCGAATTCGGCGTATTGCCAATAAGATTAATTTCCGTTCACGTCACTTGATTTGATGGCAGCTATTTTCTTGATTGACGCGTGCTTATTGACACAAATTGCGAAAATGCGTTTTCACTCGAATGCATTCAACGAATGCTCATGCACACATTTATATGCCACATAGAAATGCATTTATGTTAAATACGCTTTCTGTCTGTCTGTCTGTCTGTCTGTCTGTCTGTCTGTCTGTCTGCCTGTCTGTTTGTCTGTGTGTTTGTTGATGTGTAAATCCTTTGCGCAAATCAAGCGTAAAAATGCGCGCAAGAGCACGCACACATATGTACGAGTATACGATTATATATATGTATACCAACATTAAGATACACTTGCACACACACGACACACGACACACAAAGCGCGACAACCGCACAAGCGGCCGCAAGAAGTTGTTGCGCTAAAACCAACACTTAAGCATGCAGCAGGAGTAGCAAAGCACCTGCCACCGGGCATACAAAAGAAGAGTAACACACACTCTTAAACACTTTGTCTAAGTGTGAGTGCGAGTTTTAGTTTGTTTGTATGTGTGTGCGTGTGTGCGTGTATATGTGTGCTGAAGTGAATGGTAAAGTTAGAATAGAAGTAAAGCATTCGCTTCCTGCAGCAATTGCAGCATTGCGCGTTGCTGCGTTTGCTTTGAGTGCTGCTCTGGCGAAGGTTGTCGGCAGGAAGCAGTTGCTGAAGGACGCAAGGAAATGCACACATTTATATACCATCTGGAAATTGCATGTTTCTTTTTTTAATTAAAAATAAGTTTAAATTGTTTATAATTTTTTTGTAAAAAATTAAAATAAGTTTGTATATTAAAACATTAAATTAGTAAAAAAATGCATTTAAACATTCTTCCACTTCTTCCCTTTTTCAGTTTTATTGACGTCATGAGATGAAGGTATTATTGTAGTCAGTTGATTGTTGACCTGAACAGAATGAAGATTTTCCGCATTCGTTTTGAGTGTTAAGTGTATTTTTTGGAAAACAAATGAACACATTTTTTGGTGGTCTCTCTAAACTGACTATATTTGACCAGTGCTCAAATTGAACTTTCTTACGATTTATGGTCATTAAGAAGTTGACAGGAATATGAAATTGATATACCAAACAAATTTTATTTCAATTAATAACAGGAGAGTAACTTACAATGAAAAAAAAAAATGTGTTTTAATAGGGTCAGTTGACGATTAAGTGGAACAGAAGAAGGAAGATTTCTTGCCTCATTTGGAATGTCAAATTTGTATTGTTTTTTTTTAAATACAAGCACAAATTTTTTTTGGTATATGTCGTCAGTTTAAATTTGACCGCTGCGAGGATTCTACTTTCCAGCTATTTGTATTTGGTCATTAAGAAGTTGGACAGAATCAAAACTGATCTAACAGAAGGAATGAAATATCTAATGACATCGGGAGAGTATCTAACAATGAGAATAACAATTTTTAATTTTTTGTAGAGTTTACCGGAACAAGCAGAAGTTTTCCTGACTTATTTGGACTGAAGAATTTCTATTGGATTTTTAGCAAAATAAAAGAACACAAGTTTTAATGTTTATATACAACTTGCGAATGCCCGGCATGCGTTGCAATGCCACTTAAAAAAAATGGTAGCAGAACTTCACGGTACTTCCGTTAGTAACGGAACTTCCCGGTACTCCCGTTAGTTAGCGGAACTTCTCGGTATTCACCGTTGTAGCGATTCTGAGTTATGGCTGTGAAATTATCGGCATACAAACTCAGAAACAAAATCTCAAATTTTTAGGAGCAATATTAGCAATGTAATCGTATATTATCACTTAATTAATCAAATTGTGGGCGTAATAAGTGGGCTTGGACAATTTTGTATATCCTGTTATTCTTCCCGGTGCATCTCGTTACATGTTTTCTATTTAGGACATCAAGTTTCTGAGCAAATGGTGGTAGGCGTAAAAATGATCCACCCTTTTTTTTGAAAGTGGGCGTTAAATTGATCCAACCACGCCCATTTTTTAGGGAAGTTATCGACAGTGCCAATACAAATTCAGATACCCAATTTCAGATTTTTAGAAGCAATATTAGCGAAATAATCGAATATTTTAACTTAGTTTTACAAATTGTGGGCGTAATAGGTGGGCGTGGCAAAATTTTCTTTCCCCTAAACCTAAGTTGGCGTGAGCACAGCAACTCCCTAAAATTTCATCAAAATCGGATGAATGGTTTAGACGCCCATTTGGTACAAAGATAGAAAGAAAGAAAGATAGAAAGAAAGAAAGAAAGAAAGAAAGAAAGAAAGAAAGAAAGAAAGAAAGAATGAAGAATTCATTTTTATATATATAGATAGATAGATTTAAATTTTACCACTGCTAAAATTGAACTTCCTGGTAATTTGTGGACATATTATTTAATATATGAAAAGGTCATTGATTTCGAATAAAGATATCAGCTTTAAAATTATTTGACTAAAGATATCAGCTTTAATATTATTTGAAAACTTTAAAATAAAATAATTTACTTTTGAAGAATTTTTCGACATGAAAAATGTATTTTTAATATTATTTGGAATGTAAATGCTTCATTAGGTTCGGATAAATATTTGGAAGTACAAATTTTTTTGTTCAATTTATATTTGACCTCAGCTAAAATATAAACTTTCTGTAATTTCTTAAGAAAAGTTGTTATTGGAATAGAAAATAGTTTAGTATATTTTTTAATTTGAAAACTTAAACATGAAAATTTAAATTTATAAAATTTTTGACACAATGAAAAATTTATTTTTGATGTATTCGTGTTTTTGGTTGAACCTAGACGTATTATAAGGTCAAATTGGATCACCAACTCATTTTACATATTCTACTCTACAAGCTACTTAACATTTTCCACAGTGTACCAACGACTTCAGCCGCCGGCTAAAAGCAAACTTTGTTTGTTTGTATTTTTAAAATTGCGCCACGTCCTTCAAACCACAAGTACAAGGATATGGCGAGAAAGCAGGACAGGACAGGACAGGACGAAACAAAATAAAACAAAACACACGCCACGAATTACTCAAGTTATTCGGGCGAAGGCTGCCTGCCAGTGTTGCCCCATTTATGCACGTTTTCAGCATGCAAATGTGCCCCCAAGGAGCAATTCCAGCACACAACAACGATAAGACAAGATCTGCACAAAACAAATAATAATAAACGCAACTAAAAGAAGAAAAAAAAGACGGACGCGAAGAAAAACGACATAGAAAAAAATAAAACAGAACACATAAAATGAAAATATGTCTGCAACGACTTAACTAATCCGACCAGGCGAAATCCGTTCGTTATGCGCGACAGTGTAAGCCCAGAAAAATGCAGCGTTGCATTTGAGCGCACGGGTAAAAGTGTACGAAATGCATTTCCGACGCAGCACAAAAGATGCTAAAATCTGACAAAAACAAAAAAAAAAAACAATGTGAAAAATTGTAATTTCCATTCCAGTGTCTACCTTTTCGCGCTGGCCAAAGACACCAACAAAGTGTGACACTTATAATTGTGGCGCGCCAAGTCACAACACAACTGACAGGAGGCGGGGCTAAGCGAGGCGCTGATGTCTTCGTGGCATAATGGCGCATTTGACGGCTTCACGGCTTGTTGACGCTTTTGACATTCGATCATTGGTAAGTTAACGTTTTTTTAGCGTTTATGGCGTGTTTAATTGAATTGTTGTTGTGTTTAAAATGTCGAAAAACGTTAAGAATCGAAAAAATGATGTTCAAAGGCAAACGTTGACAAATCTGGCAACTCAGGCGAAGTCGTCGCCAACATGTCACGTTACCAATTTTAAGTGTTGTTACTTGTTGTTGTTATGTCTTTTTGCCAGTGTTGCCATTTGAATTTGTCATCGCAAAAGTCGCGCATTTTATGTTGATGGCAGCCAATCGCTTTGATGTCGCATTGTCAAGTGGCAGTAACGTGTTGTTGTTGTTGTTTTTAATTTAATTTATTTTTATGATTAAAGTTCCCGGAAGTTATTTTCGCGATTTTACATGAGCTGGTGGTAATAAAAAAATGGAGAAACTATGGTGAAGCTATACAATCATATTTGAATTTGAATACAATTTTTGTTAGTGAAAATTTAATCATATATTGTTTGTTGTATTTGTTATGTTTGTTTGTTTGTTTGTTTGTTTGTTTAACAAATATGTGAAATGTAAGTTTATAGATTGACGAGGTAATAAAATAAGTTAAAAAATTACACAGGTGGAGAAGACATTTTTCTATTTTCCTCACCTTAGATTTATGACAGCATGGCTAAAATCATAGTTGGGCATACTTAATTAAGAATTTAACTTCGTTAATCCGAGAAAAGTTAACCAAAAACTTAACTTCGTTAAGTTAATATCGGTAATCTCGTTTAAAGGTTAACGACATGAAAAATGTAGCGTACAAGTTAAAATTTCTATAGAAAAAAAAATAGATTTTCAAAAACTCGACAAGAAAATGTTTTAATTTTGCATATTAGCAGGTTTTCAATCACAAAAATTGAACTTCGTTAATTAACTTTTAACTAGTTCGTGCCCAGCTCTGGTTAAAATAGTTTTTGAAAAATTACAAATTTTAGTTAAAATTTAGTTTTGGTAAAAATTTCATATATTTCGACAAAATTTCACCTGAAAGACTTATTTTGCATAAAATGACTTATTTTGCTTTAAATTTCTAATATTGATTATAATGACCGGGGCCGTATCTAAGTGGGAGCCGAAAGGGGCAATTGCCTCGGGCGCCAATTGAGGAACTTTTTTTTGTGCTTCTCTTCTTCTTATTTCAATAAAGTAATGAAGTAAAGATTTCATCTACGATGCTGATGCAGCAAGACTAGAAGTAGAAGCGGAACTTTGAATTAAGGGCGACAAGATCCAGTCTTGCGCCGGGCGCCATAACTCCTAGATTCAGCCCTGATAATGACTTCTTTTCGGCACAAAATACAAAATATTTGAAAAATTTTATGAATTTTTGTTATAAATACTATAGGTCACAATGACTCACTTTGGTCATAATGACTTGTCTTAGTCATTCTGACATATTTTGCTAAAAATTACTTATTTTCGTCACAATGACAAAATTTTGGTCACATTTACTTATTTTAGTCATTCTGACATATTTTGATCAAAATTACTTATTTTGGTCACAATGACTCACTTTCGTCACATTGACTAACATTGGTTAAAGTTACTTATCATTGTCAAATATTTCTTATTTTAATGAAAATTAATTATTTTGGTCACAGTGACTAAATTTCGTAAAATTTACTTATTTCGGTCACAATGACTTAATTTCGTAAAATTTACTTATTTTGGTCACACATTTTTGATCTCAATGTCTGATTTTGATAACATTTTCGTTATCATAACCTTTTTTGGATAATAAGACCTAATTTGTTCATAGTAAATTATTTTATTCAATATTAATTTTTCAAATCAAAATCATTGATTTATTCACATGAACAACTTGAATAAAAATGAATATTTTTGACTAAAAACAACATTGAAATTTTGTTTAAAGAACTGAATTTGGTCAAAGTATTAATAGAATATTTAATTAAACTTTTTATATATTTCATAGATGTATCAAAATTTGGCCCAAACAACGAAATAGTGGTCAATAGTCTTTTGAACCAGATATTTGTATACAAGATTTGATCGAAATGTATAAACTAAGCCGAATTAAAAAAAAGAGTTGTTATATTGTTAGTATGTAGTTCTTTTTTACAAGGTGGAACATTGCTGCTCTCCTACCCGTTGCAGTTGTTATGTAACTTTAAGAGATTCCATTTTGTAGCACTACCAAACCATACCATAAAAATCACCTCCAGCGCTTTGGAAAAAATTCCAGCGTTGAACGTTGAACGAAATTCAAGCGTAGAATTATTTTCGAGATTTACTCGTTGCAACGCGTTGTAGCTAAAACTAAAGAAGCCTCGTAGCGTTCAACGCGCGCGTCCGTCGCGCAATAACGAAGCGCAAAAACGCTCCACAGCAATTTCCACGACCGAGAATTAGTTACGCCAAAGAACAGAAAAACAACAATAACAAAAAGTAAACTGAAACAAATGAGAAGAAGGGAATAGGGGCCACATGAAGGTGGAGGGTGTAGTACAAAATAAATGTTGTTGTTGGCTGGCTGGCTGGCTGGCTGGCGGGCACGATTTCCATGTAAATCGAAGCGGAGCACGCCGCACATTGTTCTCGCCACTTGCGGCAGAGCGGCGACAGAGCAACACAGGCAGAGGAAGCGCTTTGGCTGAAGATCGGGCATAGTGTTTCGGAAGCGCGGCATTAGCATGTTGTGGCTGTATATTGGGGGAAGTTGCGAA
This sequence comes from Suillia variegata, assembly GCA_949127995.1. Lineage (NCBI taxonomy): Eukaryota > Metazoa > Arthropoda > Insecta > Diptera > Heleomyzidae > Suillia > Suillia variegata. The sequence continues at coordinate 7,783,906 of OX421845.1, forward strand.
GCGCTGCGATGCGCTGTGCTGCTCTTCCGCGCACAACGCTGCTTTTGCATAATTTCCATTTTGCTCTGGGATTTTTTTTCGCTTTTGTTCGTTTATCTTTTTTGTGTAGTTTGTAGGAGTCCCGAGGCCACATAAAAATTGCATAAGAGCCCAGTTCAGCTAGAGAATAATAATAGAAGAAGAAAAAATGCCAAGTAGAAGAAGCAGCAGCAGCAGTGAGCGCAAAGTTAAAGCGCAAAAGTGGCAGCAAATCAGCACAGCGCGCGGCTGCATCACGTTGGTCACATTAGAAGGACGGACGGACGGACAGACAGACAGACAGTCGGCGACGACGGACAATGTGGCATGCCACATTGTTGCAGTAGTTGCCAACTTCTCTGCCAACTGCCTGACGTAATTTATACGCAATCGTGCTTGAGCTATTTCTAAGCGATGCAACAGCAACAGTCTTTGGCGTTTGCACTGTGGGCCAGCATCATTGAGTGGCTTGCTTAAAATTATTTCATATGTCCCTACAGAAATAATATTGCAAAATTTATTGATTTTTATCAAAGTTTCTAAATTAAATTTGATAAAAACTTTTTAATAGTTTGATACGTGCAAAAAACAAATAAAACTCGAAAAGATCGAAAAGTTTCGAGTTTCTCTCCGGGAACGTAAATTTTCGCGACCTCGAAAACATTTGTGAAATTCAGCAATTTAACATTTTCAATGCTGTCTATTGCAATTTTATATATACCACTCAGTGGTGTATATTGGTTTTGGTCCAATAATTGTAACGTAGAGAAATACTCAAGATATATATATATATAGACATTTATATATATTCTTGCTCGGGATCAAAAACTGAGTCGATCTCACCATGTCAGTCTGTCATCATTTCTCGTTAAAACGATAGCGAAAGAACTGTTAAAGATATTTGTGCACTGGTTGCTATTATGCCCTAGACGAACTGATTCGATTTTGAAGCCAATTCGTCTATGACCACGCCCACTATTACAAGAAATAGAGATTTTTGGTTAATACGATATCTTTTGAGAACCTTGGGAGATTTTAAGTTAACATTTTGTTTGCAATTTTCTGTTGTGCTTGAGAAGAACTGATTAAATTTTGGGAATGATTAGGCTGGTCCATGATTGTTATATTTTTATTTTATGATTAAATGAATACCTTAAAGCTTTAATAGGTTATTTTGGTACACAAACGATCTTAAGTAAGTAGCGTCATCTAATTAGGGTGGTTCATGATTTGTAAAATTATGTTGGTTTACTTTTTTTTATTAATCTTAACATTAACCATATTAATTTGATAGTGATATTTAACAATGTGGTGAATTTGAAATAATTGGTATGACCGGCTATAATTTCTTACTTGTTATATTTATGGTTTAATTTTTTAACAGTTTAAAAAAGAAGAAAATATTTGAAATTTCTTCATTGGTAGTACTAATATTTACATACAAGCAACACTGAAACATACGAAAAATTTTTCGAGGCTACTAATTTGTCTCGAAAATTTTGGAGTTACTCGAAACATATTCCACATAAAACTTTGATCAATTTTTTGTCGAATGTCAAAGAGTTTCGAGGTTTTCGAGCCACTTAAGCGTTTAAGAGAATCCTCTTTCTATTGTTATTTTTTAATGCGTGCTTATTTTTATATTATGTATTATAAAAGTAACTTTATTTTAATTCGTAAACAAATAATAACCTTTTGTAAGTTTGCGGTCATAGAAGAGAAACCAGAAATGTTCCACTTCTTAGAAAATCAAATTGTCGCACTGTCTTATCTCTTTAGTTAATATAAATTTTTTGTATTTTTCAAAATTATCGCAATATAACAAATTTGGCTAACAAAAAAAATGTATGTAAGTATGGGGTCAGCGGCGAACCTTTGCAATGATATGGCAGCATCGATCAGCAGCGAGACTTGCATAGCGCACCTCAAAATTTGTTTTGCGTCTTGTATTTTTTTTTTATAATTTTCGACTAGTAACAGCAACTATCATCAATAGCGTCAGCAGCACATCATGATAGCGGCAGTAACAGCAACAACAACAATATAAACAACAACAACAACAACAACAACAATAATAATAACAATAATAACTTCAACAAAAAAATGCGCCAAAAATAAGCACATACATATATAAACCATAATAATTTAAGCGGGGTATAAACAAACTTAGAAACGCCTGCCCGTACGCCCGCCCGCCCGACTACCTGCCTGCCAGCCAGTCAGCTAGCTGAAAAAAAATCCCAAACCATTGCGCCCACAAAATATTCAAACCCACCGTAATGGTTGGCAACACTGCAGCGCAACAATGGACGCCATTAGCAGCGCACAAACAAAAACCAAATACAACAAATAAATACAAAATCAGCGAAAAATAAAATGGAAATAAAAACAAAAACAAAAAAGAAGTAAAAAGCAAAAATCGTATTGAACGACGGGAAAAGGTCGTGCGGCACAGCGCAGACAAAAGTCCATAATGCGCCATGCTAACGTCTGAGATTCATGCAGTGCTCGCGTAGCGCCGATAGAAAAGCAGCCAACTTGAAGATTGGCGAAGAGGGGGAGGACAAGACGCCAAGCTTTGTCTTTCGTGCGGCGACGACGGTTGCGGCGACGGCAACTCTTCATGAGAAAAGTTTTGCGCTTCGCGGCGCGCAGATTTTGTGCGGGTGATAACTAACATGGCTCACGTTTTAGAGGTGCCTTCTGCAACAACACAACAACAACAAGAATAAGTACAAAATCTAAGTACTACAACAGCGCCGCTTAGAGGAGTCTTTAGTGCTGCAAAGAATATAACAACAACAACAACAATAAAAAATCAGTCGCTCTTCACATTCAATACCCAACACGAAAAATCGTTGTCGTAAAAAAGCAGCTTTGAAATATTTTGCCCATTAAGCCGCGCGAAAAGGTCAACGAAAGGGTTCCTTAGGTACATTATTATTTTTTTTATATGTTGTTTTTTTTTGTTGGGCCAACTTTTTCGCTCGCAAAACGTGAGAATTTAATTTTCGCCTCGCAGCCTTTAAATAGGCTAAAGTTCTTTGATTGAACTTGTGTGCTGATGTTTTTTTCTTTCTTTTCGTTTATTTCTTTGGACTCGATTGTGTTCCTTGATTTCTTTTTTTTTTTGGATAACTGCAAATTTTTCGCGCACATAAATTATGCCAAAGGCCAATGGCAAACGTGAAGTGACGGCGGTCCGAGTCGGGCCGGGCCGGGCCAGTTTTGTGCATACAAATCTCGCAAACGTGTCTTTTGTTTGGCGCGGCCTTTAAGCCGCCTCTGCTCTATATGTATAACTAATCCCGAAAAGTCGTCGCCGTCGTCGTCGTCATCGCTGCCGCCGCCACAATATCCAGCTGCGCATGCGCTCTGATTATTGCGCGCCTTTCTTCAGTACCGGCTTAAGAGTGGCTTACCCAGCTTACCGACTCAATTGCGTCGCTGGCTTTAATGTTGATTTAATTAATTGGGTTTAAGTGCAGTTAGCTTCGCAGACACGCCATTGATACATATTTGCAACTAAAATGCTTTACATTTGGACGTTCATTGCCGGGAAGCTGGTTTTAAATGGGTTAAAGTGGTTGGATTTTTTTCCGTGGCGAAGAGTTATTGGCGCACTTCTGCTGTAAATAACCGATGACAGGAATATTGTAAAACAAATTCCAAATGTATCTCAGGTTGTTCATGTAAATTTGTTGGCTCAAGCAATTGAAACCTTTTTGCAACCCGTTCTTATTATTTGAAGAATACTCGTATATGAAAAAGTGGACACGCTGTTGCAGAATCAAATATTCGTGCAACATTTAATCAAAATTTAACTGATTTTAAAAGTAAGTTTGTTGAAAGAATTGATCAGGTAAAAAAATATCATAAAAAATGTAAAAATGTATCGCTGATTACCGATATGGGTATCAAATGAAAGGAAAGAAACTCTAGTCTTAAATTAAAATATTATTAAGTTTCTTCAAAAAATTCAAAAGGTTTTAAATAGGATAATTATTATTGTTAAAAGCTAAAGAAGCACTGCGACCTGAAAGATCTTTTGTGCAGCCTCGTTGCCCTACAAACGCAATTCTAGACTAATTATAAATCTAGAATTTTTATGGGATTAATTTTTTCTAGACATATTGTCTAAGCAGGTAAATCTGCGTCTTACAAGTGCAAAGAACATGATTTATCCATTATTCTATTTTTTAAAGTATGAGATTTGTTAATTTTATAAAGTTTCCACGATTCGAACAGAAATAATAATAGACCCTCTTTTAACCACTTCTTAAATGCCCATGAATGGGTCCCCAATGTCAATAAATTGACAAGATCCATTGACTCCAACAAAAAAATTTATAAATTCAATTATAATTCTAATGAAATATGAATGCTTAAATTAAAAATGTCATTACATTTTCTTTCTCAATTAAACTTATGAATCATTTTTCATCGTCCAACTCTCAATGGATCTAGACTGAACTTTGGGTTAAGTTATTTTCGCTCTTTGAAGAATATTTCCAAACAAATGGCAGCTAACTTGCTAAAACTCGGTAAATTGTTTACCACTAATCACTCTCGAACTTTGAAGACCTCTATACAATCTTGGCAACACTAAAAGGACCACCAAAGGTCTATGTGTGATCTCTCTTTCTTGTTAGATTAGCCAATGTAACCGAACATAATTTAACCTAACCAATGAATTATTTCATTTTCGGTTATAATTAACAAATTTTCAATTTTCCATTACATTTTTCAATTATAATGAAATGTTACTTTTCAATAATGTTACTTTTTTAAATGCTAATGATATGACTAATGCATTACAAAAATAATTGATTGTTCTCATCTCTAGTTTGATAGACTTATCGTTCGTTTCTAACTCCATTACTGCAGACGAACGATAACAGCTGATTGTTTCGCGACGATACGTAAAACATGTGAATCTTCATTTTCGTATCGGTGAAAACACGAAAAATAAAGTCAACAGTTGACGAAAACCTTAAACAAAACCGAAAAACAAAAATAACTAATCAAAGTTTAACTTGCACTTCTGCTAACTCAATTCTATGTTCAATATTTAAACAGTAAACGATTTATTTGAACAGCTAATGGCGAACGACGACCGAGTTGGGGATGCTGTCGTTAATGACAATACCCAAGAAAGCACCCTGCTAATTTCGCCGACAACCATTCTGTGCCCGTCATGAATGTCAATTAAACTTTGGTCATCATGCCATCTCGATATGGTCAAGAGGACGCAAAACTGTGCTAATTCAATGACGAACCACGTCAATCAACTTCACATTTTAAGGGTGCTTTAAGCCCGAATATGGCGTGGCTAATGAAACAAATAAAATAAATGGTTCATACATTCGGGATCACTGCATTTTAGGAGAGGTCAAACTGTGACGGCGCTTTGTACATAACAAGTACGATGAGTCAGAGACGACGCCGTCGTTATTGGCAGAAAGGTCATTGTCAATAGTTGTCAATTGACGGCGAGCTGTCAATTTGATGTAGGGTGCTCAAAAAAAAAAAAAAATACGAACCCCAAAAGGGGAAAACATTCTCTTACGCAGCAAAGTAAATTGATAAAAATGAATTTGGGAATGAAATTGTGACCCAAACTTTGTCATTTGTAATAAAAATCAAATAAATTGTACTGAAAACTATTTGGCATTAAAACAGGGTTGTATTTTTAGTGTAGTTGTTTGATTAAGGGGAATTTAATGAGCAAATAAGAAAACTTTGGAAATTAAGAAGACTTTATCGAAAATAGAAAAAAACATAAAATCAAATGATGAAAAGGTTTTGATAGCAAAATGACGACATCACTTTTTAGTACTGACGGGAAAAATAGTCAGTTACATTTTTAACCCCGAAAATGTTTGAATTTTTTGTATTGGTTTTTTAGTACTACTTAAAATAGTTAAAATTTTTGGATATTTTTTTTTTTGACAGAAAAAAAGTATAAATACTTTTTTTAAATTTTTAGTACTACAACAAATTTTGTATACTTCTTTTATTTGCTACGATACTTTTGTAACTTTTTTAGTACCATTTAAAATCACTTATTCTTTTTTTATTACTGACAGAAACGGTTTCTGATTATATTTTAACTTTTTTAGTACAACTAAAAAGGATTTTTAACTTTCTTTTTTTTAGACAGAAAAAATTTTAAATACTTTCTTAACTTTTTTAGTACTACTATGAATAAAATATATGAATATAAACTTTTTTAGCTTATTCGTACTTTCTGTTACTTTTATTTTTTTAAATACTTTTTTTTTTTAGTTTTTTAGTACTACTGAAACTAATTTATCCTTTTTTTATTTGAGCCATAAAAATGTTTTAATAAATTTTTAACTTTTTAGTACTAAATAAAATAATGCACACTTCTTTTTTTTCGAATATAGTAAGACTAAAAATATTCATAATTCTCTTATTTGCGATAGACAAATTTTTAAATACTTTTTATTGATTTTTTAGTACCACTAAAAATAAGTTTTACTTTTTTATTTGTAAAATTGTTTTATTTTTTAGTACTACCAAAAAATAGTTCATAATTCTTTAATTTCTAACATAATAATGTTAAGATACTTTTTTACTTCTTTAAGTACTACTAAAAGTAATTTATATATCCTTAATTTTTGACATAACGATGTTCAGATACGTTTTGAATTTTTTAGTACTACTAAAAATAATTCATTTAAACATTTTTCATGGCTAAACTGAATCTCAACATTCGGCAAATGTGCAATAAAAAAGTTAATTTAACATTAAGACACCACATATCGCACATTAATTCATATTAAAATAAGTACTTAAATTAGTACTAAAATTAATACTAAAATGAATACTACAATTAATACTTAAATTAGTACTCAATTTTCAATTTCCAACCGAATGCAAACAACAACACCCTAAAACAACGTTTCAAATAAGGCTTATTAGGTTCTAATCAAAGGAAACTATTTCCTCTGGGGCATTCGGAGTCATGTAAAAATATCTTCACAACCATCACAAAGTCATAAAGTTCCAGCAGGTGGCAACATGCTCGAAGCCAAAGTAAACACGCAAACTTTTTGATGCGGCATTATGCCAGCCAGTGTCGTTTGCTGGGACATAAAATATGTTAATTATAAAAATAAATTGGAAAAGCTTAAGAATTTGCGCAGCAGGCGCCTGCGCCCAGAAGTCGCTACTAAACTTTTAGTACATAAAATGTACTAAAAAAAAGCGCAGCGCATGGAATGTGGCAGTTAAGCGTTTAGAAAAATAATATTTTCATTTTACTGTGTACGAGCATTTTGGCATTTAAAGAGAACTTTTCTGCACGCTCCAGGAAATGCGCAGCTCCGCACTTTTGCCATTGCTTCTTCTTGTCCTGCTTCTTCTTCGGCTACTTACTACCGTTTTCGATTTTTTTCTTTTTAGTACACACTGCCGCCAAAATTTACGACTTTACTTTTTCCGCCGCCGGCGTGTTTGGGCATATTAAATTTTTTTTTAATTTCATTTTTTTGCGCTTTTGTGCTGCGCATAAAAATCATTTAAACTTATTAGATTTATGCGCATGTGCACGTGTGTGTGTGTGTTTGGTTCTGATGCTGGCAAATGCAACGCTGCGTTTCTTTTTTTCTTCTTCTTTTTCTTATTGCGGAAACGAAATTCGAAAGCAGCGGTTGCAAGTGTTGTCGCTGCTTGGAGGCATTTAGAAAGAGCAGCAAATGTGTTCACATTTAATTGAACTGGCCACATAAATAAATTAAGCTTCTTAAAGCTTATATTATTATATACCGCATGGCATTACACAGGGCTGCTGGCCTAAGTGGGTCCCTCCTCCAGAGACAGCCATTATCAATCTAACCTAATATATGTATATGACTATATCTGAAGAATATCTGAAGATATATATTTTCGAAGTTATATTCGAGGGCGTCGACAGTTTCAAGTATTTTTTTCTAATAAAGCTTTAAAGCTCAGTAAAGCTTTTATTTATGAATTTATCGGCTTTTCATTTAAAGCTCTTTAATTATGCTTGACAAACCTTCAAGCTTCTGTTATGTACAACTAATTATACTCATTTAAATAAACGTAACACTCTTACATGGCGCATGGGCGTGGTCAGCCTACTTTTTCGTTCACATGTCTCATACCCTAATAAAGTTTCTTCGCACAAAAATAATTTGTGAAAATGACTTTACCAACCTAATAACCATCCCCTGCAATTTCACTGCATTATGATAAACTAAAAAAGTTACTTTTGTATTTGTTGTTGTTGTTTTCTCTTTTCGCAATTTGCCATTTTTCACTACTTTCCTCGGCAACTCTACTTTTGCGGCAAGCAACTTTTTCCGCACGTGCACGTGACGTTTTTATGTTTGCGGTTGTGCAACATATTTCTGCTGCAGCCGCTGCAAACTTTTACTACCTTTTTCAACTACTACTTTATGTAGTTTTTTTGCGCCATTTTTTTTTAAGTACTATTAAGTACTTTTGTTCACATTTGTCCTGTACTAAGCGTGGTTCACACTTTTCGGTATTTGTGCAGTTTTGTTACTATTTGGAATGTTTGTTTTTGTAGTTGTATTTTGTTGACTTTGTTTGGTTACATTGGAACTTTGTTCGCAGCGCATAAGGTTGCATTTCGATTGCAGTGAAATTAAAAAAAAGAAGTATTTTATATGAAGTGGAAAATAGGTGCGAAATGTTGCGCAATTGAAGTAGCGAAAAAGTTTGGAGTTGTTGAACACAAAATTAAATACATCCGCAGTGAGGTGAAGAAGTCGTATATGAAAAGGTATTTATATAAGCAGACAGATTTGGTTACTGACTACCTATAATATCAAGAAATTTACATAATATTGATTTATTTATAAAAATCTTGTTATCTTTTTTTTAAGATTTTTAAGTTAACAACTTTTCACCATACCTTCGGGTATGCTAAAATATAAAAATGACGGCTTTCCTTTTCTTCTTCACATTTTCGTCATGTAATCGTCGAGTCATTGAATGTTTAAATTTCAATTAAACAGTGTTGCATTTGCCATTCTAGAAACTCATTTTAGTACTAAAGTTTTCGAAATGCATTTTAAATACTTTTTAGTACAGTTAATTGCTAGCCAGCTAGCAGCCGAGATAAACCGGCTAAGTGCTTTTTAATGACAGCACTAATTTCATTAAGCTGCGACAAAGTTTCTCCCCCTCTCTCTCTCTTTCTCTCTCTCACTCATTCTCTTCTAACTTTTTTACTTTCCTGCTACATTCACTACCACTTTCGTAGTATTTTCGTTACCTAATTTTATGACTATTTTCCTTAGCAAAATACAAACAAACTAAAAATTGTAAGGATTACAATTTCAGCTATGAAAATAGTAATCGGTATAATTGCCCTGCGGACGGACAATGAAAAGGGAAACCAACAGACAACGTGCCCGCTGGCGTTGTCCTTGTTTTTTTTTTATCTTTTTACTACTATTTTTTGTGTGGTCACATTGACAGGGTTGTGTGCAGAATATTTCGTCTACGAGTGGGCGATTATTTTTAAGCTCGCACATAATTGCGTAAAGTTGGAGTGTTGAGTTGTGTACTTCTTGTCGGTCGTGTTGGCGTGTTGGAGTTTTTTGTGTGTCTGTATGTGTATTTTGTGTGTGTGTGTGTTAAGTAGGGTCAAGTGGGCGGCGTGGTGTTGTAGGGGCGTGGCATGCGGTCATAAATTGTTATGGCAATGCATGAAGAAGAGATATTTTAATTATTTTAGAAAATGATTGCTTTTAGGGCCGGAATCGGCCGAGAGTTTGAGGTAATCAAAATAAGGTAAGTCGTCTTGAACAGTTGTAAACTTTTTATATATTTTGTAATAAAGGTCGTAAAAATTACATTTTCATAGTTGGAACTTTAACTAAAATCTTATTGAAAGAAAAAAAAACGGTTTTTCTCGGGTTGGTTTTTTTATAGACTTTGATTGGTATGCGGTGTCATTCTAAAGGAATTTATTTGAGATTTAAACTGATGATATCTTGAATAAAGGTTTAAGTAATCATACACAATTTTTTGTTAATACAGGGTGGCGCAACAGAAATCACCCTATTGGAAGATGCTCTCATTTTTGCAAATGGCCGCCAATGTCAAATCTGTTTTGACATTTGTGGACTAGACAGATACAGAATACAAGTGAATAAGCCATGGAGCGATACACTCCCCAAGAACGCGGAATAATTGTGTCTATTTTTTTGCGTAACAATTCGTCTGTGGTGTTGGCAAAAATCATAATGAGCGATGAGGCTCATTTTCACCTCAGCGGGTACGTGAACAAGCAAAATTATCGCTTCTGGGGAACCGAAAATCCGCGAGTGATGCACGAGAAACCATTACACCCGCTCAAAGTGACTGCGTGGTGCGCTGTTCACGCTGGAGGAGTCATCGGGCCGAACGCCGCGGGTCAAACGACAACAGTGGACGGTGCGCCCTATAGGGCAATGTTGACCGAGTTTTTTCTGCCCGAACTGGACGAATTAGGACTGGTGGACATGTGGTTCCAACAGGACGGAGCAACAGCACACACTGCACGAGCCACAACCGACATTCTGAAGGCCCGATGACTTCTTTTGCGCCACCTTGTAGTTATCATTTAAGTAGCTATATTAAGATATTGAAGTAAAAGCGGCCCTGGCCGAAATAAGAGACAATGGTAAAAATTCGGAGATTTACATTAATAAATTGAAGCTTTATAACCTTTCATTTGGTATACCATAAATAATATCTTAGCTTAAAATTCTTATTTTGAACCAACAAATTCCCTCCACGTATAATCAAATAAAAGTCATTTTTGTATTTCAGTCTTTAACAATAAATTTTTTATTTTTTATAATTTCATTTTTTCTTTTTCTTTATACATACATCGTTTTTAAACTTACGCTATAAATTTTTAGTCAATGACAATAAACTTTTCAATTTGCACAAGCTTAGTGGGTAACTTTTTCGAAATGCCATCAATTTGGGTCCACAATAAATTCTGCAAAGCGCTGCAGTAAAACTTTTGTAAAGGGGCGTCACAAACAAAATTTACAATACAAGAAAATATCTTACAAAAGTTCTTCACTTCACCTAAAATCCAATGAGAATTATAGACTCGCAGCATAGTATTGAGCGTTGCTTTCTCGCACGAGCGCAAAAATTTGCATTTTCAAATGGCAGTTTAAAATTTCATATTTCGTTTGTTTGTTTGTTCCGATCAAGTTCTTAATTAAAACATAGTTATACGTTAATTAGTTTGTACAAAACTTTTTATTTTCAATAGAGTTGATTACAGTGAAAACTTAAATTATGACTACAACGTCATTGCAAAATTACGAAAATCAATTAAAGCAAATATTAACACTCGAATTAAACTTAATTTAATGTTTGAAGAAAAGAATCGGAAAATTTTGTTAACAAAATTTTAGCACATGGAGGACGATTTTGTTATACTGTCGCTTAGTTTTGATTTTTACAATAGTTTACTACTTTTAAATTTATGTATCGAGTCAGTTTGTAGTACCAAAAGAGTGTACGAAAATTTGAAAAGCTTTGCCGTAAAAGCTCGAGTGAAAATTGGAGTGAATAGAGAAGTTTTAAATTTAAAGGGAAAAATTGACAAAAATTTCAAAATTAATAAATTTATATTTAAAAAATAAAATTTGAAATTTAATATAATACTTAAAAATTATTTTATACGAAAACCTAAAAAAAATTTGTTTGAAAACCTTTTAATTTCCGAATCTAACAAAATCTTCCAATATTATTTCAAAATCTCCCAATTTCCACTCAATCGTTTAATTGCTTTTTCTACACAGAAAACTTAAAAGTAAACTTTAAAACTAATATTAGGGCACATGTAAAGCTTTTACAACTACAAACTAATCGAACTATTAACTTAACTAATTTAGTTCTTAAGTTTACTGCACAATAACTCAATAACTCGATAACTTAATCGCTACACTCAATAGTTGAATTAGATATTATTTTGATTTAATGTTAATTTATACAAATTGTAATTAAAACTAAATGAAACAGCTGACTTAATAATGAAAAACTTGTAAAATATTAATACAAAACAAACTTACACTCAAACATATTTTAAATACGCGCTTTCACTCAAGCATTCAACAAACTCGCACTCATTCATCCAGTCAGCTGTATTTTATGTTTGAGAGACTGTATAAAAAAAAAGTTTCGAAAAAATAAAAAATGGATGCCAAAAATTACAAAAATGATCTTTCAGATACACGCAATCGAGTTCATTTCTTTAAACTCAAAGCGTTTGAGCAACTTCCATGAGCACTCAAATGCTTTGTAGTCAACTGTACTTTTTTTTTACATTGAAAACAAGAGAAAGAAGAAGAATTGAAACCAGCTAAAATTCTCATTTTAGTACAGGATACATCACTTAAAAGTCTCGCTTAAACTAAACATAAGCCTGAGCGCGCGCTCGCGGATCCTTGCCCTGCAGTCGCTCCACAAAATTACGCCAACTGACCATCGTTTTGCTCGAATACAGCCAGACGGACGATGTCACGCCCACCAGCATCGAACACAAATACTTTGCCATATAAATCTGAAAGATCGGTCGCGCTTCAGTGCCATCGGGGCGCACCATCGGACAGGGTATCGAGAAGGGTTTACAGATGTCGCGATGCCACTGTATCATCCACTCATCGAAATTGTAATACTCGTAGAAGAGACAACCCAGAAAGCCGAGTGCCGGCAATATGAAGAGTCCCGAAAAGAAGCCGATGCGCATCATTAGACGCTCCAGCTTATCGGTCCGTTTGCCGTCGGTCTTCATGACGGTGCGTATGCGAAACAGCGAAACGAAGCCGGCGAGCAGAAAGAGCGCTCCAATCGAGAGGTAGATGCAGAGCGGCAGTATGAGAAAGACGCCGAGTGAGTGCGTGTCCAGTTGGCCGACGAAGCAGACGCCCGAGAGTATGTCACCTGAAACGAAGAAAGAGAGAGAAATACAATTTGAGTGAGTTTTAAATATACAAAATAAAAATTACTTTTTAGTTACATAGAATTGTTAAAGCTTTTTTCTTTATATCGAAGCAGTTAGCGGCATTTTTTAGTCAATACTAAAATTCTGCTATACTTTTTCGACTTTGTTATTGTTGAGCGTCATATTAAACAAACAACACGAAAGAGTAAGAATTAATTAAGGTAACATAACACTTGCTTAAGATAATTTTGTGCTCGCTCTCGCAAGTCTCTATTTTTATGAATAGTTATCGTAAATTTTTCTCAGGAAAAACAAATACAATTGAGGAGCTTTAAGTCAAAACCCGATAAATCCATAAAAAAAACGTTACTAAGAAAAATACAAAAACTGATTACGTCCTCGAAGGTAAAATATTTTATTGCTTCCAAAAAAAAAAAACTTCACGAACCGGCGAAGAAGCTTATAAATTTCGAAAGAAGCTTTGGATATATCGGCTTTTGATCTGAAAGTTTTGGATTTGGTTCTTGTATTTAAACCAAAATTTCTCAGCTATGAAAATTTCTTCTACAAATTAAGTTTGGATTCATGGTAAGGCCCTTCTAAACTTTAGGAATAACACTTCTGGAACGTTTCTTGACAATGCACATTTTTACGTGTTCCAAAGGATTCCAAGTTTTTCCGTATTAAAAACTTAGTAAAAGGCCTTTCAGAATTTTGAGTATGGAATCCGGTTGGGACTTAATTAACACAACGAAAATAAAATTTTTCTAAAACTGTATTTATCCGATTTGGATTTAAAGCTTCTCATTCGTTTAAAGCACTCATAACTGGCAACATTGTAAACTTCCCACTTAATTTTTTGCTCAAGTTAAGGCTTCGCCTAAAGACTTGACGCGGCCCGCTCAATTCGAGTGAAGCTGTTGAAGCCGGTCCAATTAGCCAAGGCCTATAATTTAAATGGTTTCTCCGCAACAAATTCATATTCAAATAATTGTCTTTAAATTATGTTTTGCGCAAAATAACTAAACAACAACAACAAAAACAAAACAAAAAATGAAAACAAAACAACAACGACGACTGTGAAAAATTCATAATTACAGCTGGGCTGGCAACACTGAACCAGAACCAGAACCAATTCAAGTTTGCGCTAAAACTCGAGCAGCGCCACAAGGGCGGAGGGGGGAAACAAAAAAGTGATGCAAATCAATTTGCCACAAATGGAGAAAGAAAGTTAAGTTAGGCGCAACTTCGCAGCTACGTCCGAGTATGTAGATGGCTTAAACACATGCAACGACGTATGGACAGAACTCTGGCAGCGGCGGAAAAGCTGAAGAAGATTAATTGATTTTCCTATTTTTGTTATTTGTTTGTATGGACGCTGCATGTCGGAAATTATTTATATTAAATAGATGTTGTTTTGTCTTGGAGTACACGCAGCAAAAATAAATACTAAGGGGATTCCTTTGAAGGCAGAAACCGAAAATCTTAAAAGCCTCGAAAAGTATCGAGCTTCTTTTCGAAAACTCATCTTTTTGCGACCTCGAAAATATGTGTGAAATTAAGCAATCTGACAGTTCTATCAGCTGTTTTCAACTAACAGCTGTTTTTCATTAGTGTTGATTAATGTCATTTTTTAATTAGTAGTGCCTATTGTTAGTTTCTAATTAGTATTGCCAGGCTTTTGTTTTGACTTTCATGTCAGCTGTGAAATATTTATTACAAAATTATTATTTATTTATGGCTTATTTTTTTCACTAGTATCTAAACAAAAACAAAAATTTATTTTTATTTTTCCACTTTTTTTACTTAGAGTAAAAAAGTTCACTTTTTCCTAGCAATGGTCGTTTCTTTTAACACAAAGGCAACACTGAAACATACGAAGAACTTTTCGAAGCTGTTTTCGAAAAAAATTTGTTTCGAATTTCTGACAGTTGATTTCTTAGACTCGAAATTTTTCGAGGTTTCGAGGTTTTCGAGGCATTTTTGAGTTTAAATTAATGCTTACAATTCTTGTGGCAACTATTTTTATTGTTTTAACAATTCTGGTTTGAAAAGCTTTAAAACATATACAATCGTTTGGTACATTATTTTTCTATGTGCTTACTTCGTATATGCATAAAATTATATATTCCATGCATATAGACATGTAGCAAGGTAATGCGAACATTTTCCACGCCCAGAAAAATTCACTGAAGCGCTCTTGTGGAGCTCCACTTGCGTTCACAGGGCCCTCTGGGTATTTGCAATATTTTTGTATGCTTTTTGTATACTCTCTTCTCTTCTATTCTATTATTTCATTTCTGTTTTATTTCGGTTTCTGTTTTATTTTTGGTGATAAATGGCCGCACATTTTTCCTCGGCCATGTTGGAAATTAGGTTGAAGCTGTTCGTTATGGCCACACTTAAGGCTATGCCATTGGAAGGCCAGGCAAATGGTACGGTAAGTTCCGGGACGGTAATGTTAGACATTGTTTATTTATTTATTTATTAATTTATTTGTTTACTGCGGAATGTAATATTTAATTTTTACAAAAAAAAAGTGAAGCTTTAATGGTTTATTAAAGTATTTGAAATTGTTGTTTTAAAAGATTCTACAATATTTTAAGCTTGAGAAGAGAGGACTACTCATGAGAAGTGAAGCTTGAAAACAAAACTTTATAGACAAATGAAGAGCTTTAAATAAAAAAACGATAAATCCAAATAAATAAAAAATTGGATATAGTTCCCACCTGACTCAGAATTCTAAAATACCCTCAATTTAGTTTTTAAATCGGAAAAATTTCGATTCTTTTGAAAAAAGAATCGTTCTAAGAGTGTGGCTCCTAAACTTTGAGAGGTTCTTAATATGAATCCAAACCAAATTTTTTGTAGAAACTTTTTGTAATCGCCTAAACTTGGGCTAAATACCTTTGCAAACACCGACAAATTAGAAAAATATTGAATAAAAAACACAATACAGTAATGTCTGTGTATAGTAAACACCGCGATATAGTGAACCCCTTGATATAATGAACACCCAAATTTTTACATGGAGTACTCTAAATAGTGAACAATCGAAATGCTTGACTGATGATGCTGGCATACTAGCACTGCAAAGTCTATGTGAATAAGCGGTCCAAAAGTCACTTTCTGAATGCAAAAACAACAAATGTCCACCTTGAAAGAGTAGACAACCCGGATAAAGTGAACAGTCCGTGCACTGATTAGTTCCCTACATCCAGACACGACGGTAATAGATTTTAAAATTTTGTATTTTTTTTGGTTCTTTATTTATTTTTCGTAATATTCAATATTTTCTTTTTCTTTTTAACAAATCTTGTTTGCTTCTTTAAACGTTTTTGCTCCCAAAAATTTACACAGACATGATTTTTTTTCCTTTTAGAGCCTACGAACCTTCTTCTTTGGTTTCAAATTCTTATGAATTTTTTCTAACATTTTTCGCAGTCTTAACAAAAATAATTGATAAAAAAAATACCTTCTCCTGGCTATTTGCCCTGCAACGCGTTCGCTGCTGAAACAACACTTGCTTTTGTCATTTGTCAAAAGGGGTAACACTGACAGCGAGCGAGCGGCAACATATGCACCAAACTAAACTCGTGTACAGTCAACAGACGCTTCGGTAAATATTGGCGCAATTGTCGCTGACAGTTACAGAACACACATACGCACACACACACACGATTATTTAACAATATGGAAGGAAGTCAATATGGCGACTTCGAGAGTGCCTCGGTCGGTCTTCGTATATTTTGTATGTGTACATTTAACCTTGCGTAAATATTTACATTAGCGGAAGTACATACAAGTTGAAAGTCTGCCGCCTGACGACGCTCTTCAAATACTGAGTTGCATTTTTGTTGTTGATGTAGTTGTTGTTGTTAGTCAGTCAGTCAGCTAGTCTGTCAACAACATCATCAACAACAACAACAACTGATATCATTCACGCAGCAGTTATAGACCGCTAAAACGCTCGTCGTAAACGTTTTTATAACACCTCTAAAGAATGTGTTTGGTTTTTTTTTCTTCTATTTTATTTTTGTTGGCATTTTTTGTTGCATTTTTTTTTTATAGCACCTAGTTTCGATTTTTTTATGACACCACCGCTGGCAACTCTATTTTTGTTTATTCCACTTTATTAATGCGCGGAGCAGCGTGTCTGCCATAATCACTTAATTAACGTTATCAGTTTATATTTTCTGGTTTTTTGTTGTTGCCGACGCCTTTGATGCGGCTTGGCTGGCTGGCTGCTTGTCTGTCTGTCGGTCTGTCCATCGGTTTGTAATAGGGGGGGGGGGGGGGGGGGGTAAAATGTTTACTTAATGGTGAAAATCGTAAAAATCGTAAATATGCTAAGAAATGGTGGAATTGATGTTGGTTCAGCCCAAAAGTGCTGTTGATTTGTATTGCACATGTGTGCTGCAGCGTATTTAAAATTTAAGTAAAATACAAATTTCTATTAAGATTTAACTTTTAGTTTCTAAAATATTTATTTGAGAAGCTTTAAATCAAGAACCGATAAATCCATAAAAAGAAAATTCACTGAGAAAAATACAAAAAACTGTTGACGTCCTCGAATATAAATTAAAGAAAAATTGTAGAGCTTCCAAAAAATCTTCAGTGCAAAAGTGGATTTGGATATACAGTCTGAATATAGGGAACTATTTGTTGCAAGGACTGTTCACTATATCCGGTTTGTTTACTCTTTCAAGGTGGACATTTGTTGTTCTTGCGTTCCGAAATTGACTTTTGGACCGCTTTTCTACGTAGACTTCGCAGAGCTAGTACATCAGCATCATTAGTAGAGTTTTTTTTCACTAACCTCCAAACAAATTTTAAAAAGCATTTTGATTGTTCACTATTTAGAGTACCCCATGTCAAAATCTGGGTGTTCTCTATATTGAGTTGTTCACTATACCCAGACACGACTGTATGTCATACAAAAAAATTTGTATTAGGGGTATTCACTATCACGAGTTTGGGTCTTTGGGTATTTACAGAAATACTTTTTCAAAGTAAAAAAGAACAATGTTTTTAATTTTTTGCGTCACCTGAGAAACGAACCTAGCCCATGCCATCATTCGTCGCTGGCAAATAAAGTAACAAAAAATAGAAAAGCTTTCTCCAAAATGTTCACATTTTTCAATATTTATTTTACTTCTAATTCTTTTACTTTTTTTTTGTATACTTCCACTGACTTTTCTCATTTCTTTACTTCTCATATTTTATCTCACTTCTCCCCTTTTACTTTGCGTTATAAAATTACGACTATTTGACACTGACTTAACTTGTCTTGTCATTAACGACTTTTGCACGTTGTCACTTTTGTCTAAATATCTCAATTTTTCGCAGCTGTCATTTGACTTCTTTTTCCTGCTCAATTTCTGTCTGTAACCGAAAATTCCGAAATTTCTAGCGCTGCTAAAATTCCACGCTCCACTTTTATAATAGTTGACGACTTTTTTTTTACAATTATTGTCGCTTTCGAACATTTCTTTCGTTTAATACGTTCTAAAGTTGATTTTCCCGCTCCCCTTTTGTTTTTACTACTTTTACTGACATTTTCGACTATTTCGCACAAACGAGTTGACTGCAATTGTCTGTCATTAATGCGTTTCGCGCATTGTCGTCAGTTTTTTTTTGTGCTCATAAATTTCTCTCTTATGCTTATGCCCCGGCACAGCAGCTGTCATACTCGTTTGCTTAGCTTGTATGCGTTCGCTTTTCTAACGTTTCGAAATACCTGCGATTTTCTATTTCTATTTTTCTTCTTTTCCTTTTAATTACACATCACTTTCAGTGTTGCCGTTCTAAATTTTTGTTTGTAGCATTTTAATTACAGCCGAGCGAGCGAGCGAGCTGTCAGTGTCGGTGTCAGTTTAAGCGTTATGCTCTAGTTAGATAAGCGCGAGCGCGCGAGAAAAGTGCGCTCATAAATTAAGCAATTTATCTAACGAACGTCGCGACGGCGTCTTCTTTAGTCGGGCTGTTATTTTTTTTTTTTGTATTCTCTCCGCTTGTGGTGGTGTAATCATTACAAATAATTACAAAACAATTGTCATGCTTTTCACTCGCGCAATTGTCTCGCTGTCAGTCGCTATGACAGTTGTCATCTGCTGTCTAAGACGCTGTTAAATGCTTCCGTCAAAAATGTTTTACCGCCTTTTTAGCGCGCTGCTTCGATGACGGTCGAACGTACACGCTCGTCGTTTATGGGCTTTAACGTTTTTTTTCCGCGTAAGATAAACGTTTTGACAGTTCTAGATAAGTTTTTATGTTTCTTATTATTTTTTATTATATTTTTGTTTTAGCGTGAAATGTCATAAAAGTAATGTGCCATAAATAGGTCGAGGAATTCTGGAGAAATCTTTTTTTAACCGCTCTTTTGGTTATGCATTAAAGTGGAACTCTTTTTCATAGAGCCACAAAAAACACTGCAGAAGGTTTAGGAACATAAATTCTTAAATTTTAGAATACGTTTTAAGATTTAGAAAATAGCTGAGAAATAAATGAATCTATAGGATACATGGGATTAAACTTTTAGATATTCCAGAAGCTGATTTTGGGAAAGAACTCCAATGGATGCTCAAGTTTTTAATAATACCATTCCAAGGATTTAAAAATGTCTTATATACAAAATTTTAAGCTTAAAGCCAATTTTATGGAATCACTTTTGGTAGCTACTCGTACTTTACTATAGATTCCAATGGCAAAACAGTGGCACATCATTTCCAAACCCACATCCTGTATCAGCCACATACTAACTAAAGGTATACGAATCCTGTAAGTTATTTGTAAGAACATCCGCTTAGCACCCATAAAAAATAAAAACTGAAATAAAACCTGTCAGCATAAATGCGAAAAAAAAGTTATAAAAATATAAATAAAATAAAACAACAACAAAAATAATGAAAACTAATTCTCCACATCAAACGAAATGAAACGAAATGAAAATGAAAGAAAAAGTCATTAAAGTCGTCGCGCACACAAAAGATTAGTATCTGCAAGATGCACAGATATGCGGTCGGTCGGCCGGTCGGTCGGTATAAGAAGCGAGCGAGCGAGTGCGATAAATGCGCTAAGATATACGACGCTGACTGACTGACAGCAACGAACTGAAAAGGCTCAAAAGAATTCGAAACGAATCGATGGAAATGCAATTGCACTGAAAGAATGAAGGAAAGAAAGAAAGATACAAAGATCGAGAAGGAGAAACCAAACGAAGATGAACGCTGGTGCGGTTCGATCAGATTCGATTCGATTCGATCCATCCATCGAAGTCAAAAACTGATCGCGCACTCGGCTGAGCCTAATATCCGCTTGAAATATGTTCGATTGCTTTTTATTGATTTTGTTTTGTTTTTGTATTATTATTTTCCTTTCGATGGTAACTAAAAAAAAAAAACATATGCAAAATCTGCTGCTGAAACTGGTCTACATTACAGTAAAGTAAAAAGGAGCAGCACCTGCCTACTTTAATTAAAAAAAAAACAAAAAATGTTACCGATCGTAATTTAACGTATATAAAAAATGTACATATATATATAAAAATTGACAGTTGAGCGGCTTGAAAACAAAAAGTGACATATACACTTTTAAAATGTGTAGCTGATATACAAAAGGTAACAAATATTTTTCTGAAAATAAAATTTTTTAAATATAGTAGATCAAATTGATCCATCGTATATATAAATAGAACATACACTAAGTGTCTATATTTATTAGAATTTGATAAAAAAAAACGAAAACGTCTTGGTCCAACAACATTGGGGCTCCCAAACAGTTCGGATCTAATGTTTTCCTTGTTTGGATTTTCAATCGAAAAATATATGAAAAAGTAAGTTATGTCAAAGGGGTACCTCAACATACTTTGGACTTTTTATGGAAATTTTATAGAAGTCCACAACAAAAGTTTTCTTTTATAAGGAACATTTTCTGTGCTTTTTATTTGGTTTCCTATGAAAAAGCTTATGAATAAATGCAAACGAAATTTTTTAAAATGCACATGTCGGATTTTTTACACACTGAAAAATGTCCTTGTACTTCGAAATCTAGTCAAAATAAAGCGCCTACTCAAGCCTTTCTTTTTGGAACCATAAAAAAACTAGAGAAGATAGCCCAAAATATTGTATCCCAAGGACTTGAGTTCTTTAATCCGAGTATAATTGTTGTCATCAAGACAAACCTTTTCTGCCTCTAACAACCTGCATTATTATGGATCACCGATGGCCTATAGTTCTGAAGAGGTTAACTTTACTGCCAACTACTTTACTACTTTATAGCTGACAATTTAGTGAAATATCTGTCAAATAAGGTTGGTATTAAAATTAAGTAATAACTTCAATTAACTATGAATATGTGTCATAGTTTCCGGAATGGACAAAAGAATTAAACAAAACTGTTTGCTCATGTTTAAAATTCTCAACAGGTTTCTTAAATAAATTGAATATATCGATTGAAATGCTTTTGATTGTTAGCTCCACACATGTTAAGAAAAACATCGTTGAGCTGCACAACAAAGCAAATCAAACCAGATTGGCAGAAAAAGTAAAACATACGACAAAAAATAACAAATTGAAAATAAACGAAACGAAATGAAAAGAAACGAAAAAAAAACGTCAAAATGAAATTGAATTAAATTGCAGCAAAAAATGCGAATTTTGCTCCTTTTCGAAACTTGTTTCATGTGCAGCCATTTTGAATTTATTTTGCACAAAGCCCAAGTGGCAGCATCGACAACAGCATCGACCGACAGAACGACGAATCGACTGACTGAAGGCTTTGACATTTCTTGCAGGAGTCGGCAAAAGTTGCCAGTAACAGCACCAGCAGCAGCAACTACTGTTGCAGCAACAATGAATGTCAATTGTTTTGTGTGGCATGAAGAATGCGTGTTGCAATGTTGCTTTGCTGCTACTGTTGCTGCTGCTGTCACTGTTGTTGTTGCCATGATGAAGTGCAGACAGCGCGCGCAGCTATTCCTTTTTAGGTTCAAAAAATGCATTTTTAGCATAAAGAATGGAACGAAACAAAAGCAACAAAAGCAACAATAACAACAGCAACAAGAAAATACTGAAAATTATAAGCGATATTTTAGACAAGTTTTTCGCTTCTCAAATTATGCCAGACGGTGAGTTCAAAAGCTTACCGAAACTTTACCCAAACTTGCACGTTTTAAGGTACTTTAGTATTCAATTTTAATGATCCATCGAAAAAAAAAACTGAGGCGCTTTAAGACCTTAATAAATTTCACATAATGTTCTTTAGAAACTGCTTCCCTGCCCCACCATGCTTTTGGTGTACGATATAACACCATTTATCACCTGTGGCAACCACATTAACAAAATGAAATAATGATGTTGCTCAAGCTGACACCGTGCCACCATATTCATTTTTTTATCCATTGCGCGGCTATGAAGCGAGTGAGAAGGGTGAGCGTTTCATTTTTTTGGTGGGTTGTCTGTCACTAATGATTCTCGTTGAAGTGAAGGTTTTAATTTGTTTATGACATTACAACAATGTATGTAAGAGTATATGTATGTATAAGAACTTTTTTTTTATATAAATGAGATACAAAATAAAAGATCTACCCATACCATTGCAGTTTATATTCATAACTCGGAAAGATAATAATGGACAAATTGTTATATATACGGATTGATAATGGAGTTTTATAATACTTTTTGGATATTTTGATAAGCTTTTGATAAGCTTTAAGATAACTTTAGAATATACATACAAAGTGACTTAACTCGAACTTAGCGATTAATTTGGAAAATAATTTTTTTAAGAGATATCATGTTATTGCCATAGGTAAAAAAAAATAGATTAGGTTTAATTGGCTATTAGAATGCTGTCAAACTTTGGCCAGTGCATACTTATGGTGATACCATAGGATCAGATTCCCTTATATGCTCATGGTAACACCAGAGGATTGGATTCTCTAGTCATTACTCATGATGCCATAGGATCATAAACCCTAGTATATTCTCATGGTGCTACTATGGGATCAGATTTCCAAGTCTTTACTCATGGTGATACCAAAAGATCGGATTTCCTAGTTAACATCCATGGAGGTACCATAGGATCTGATTCCCTAGACTAATTTCTTGATAATTATATATGATCAGATTCTCTAGTCATTACTCATGATAATACTATAGGATCAGATTCTCTATTCTATTCTCATGGTATAACCAAAGGATCAGATTCCCTAGCCTTTCCTTAAGGTTAAACCTGGGGATCAGATTATCTAATCTATACTCATAGTCATACCATAGGCTCAGACTCTAGACTATTCTCATGGTGTTACCATAGAATCAGATACTCTAGTTTTTACTTAAGGTGACATCAAAGGAAAAGATTCCCTAGTCAATACCCATGATGTAGGATCAGGTTCTATAATCTATACTCATGGTAACACTTTATGATATATAGAATCAAATATCCCTTCATCTACACGTCGTTAGCTTTCAGCGAATTGAAAAGGATCTATAGTTTGAAACTATAAAATAACACATACATCCTTAAGAGCTTACTTCTGGAATGGATACAGATAAAATTAAGTTTTAAGGCTACAAAGTGTACTATAATTAAATTTTCCTAAAACAACTATTTTTTCCACTTCTCATATAAAATAATACTTCAGTTCATAATAAAACTTTAAACAAGATTTCACTCAAACTTCTTTTTATAAATTAAAAAAAATTCAGGTCAAACAAAGCAGGAACAAGCTTTCATAAATTATGCAAATTTCCAGAAATATGCGCTATCAAGATGCGCAATTAATAAACCAAAAAAAAAAAACGAAAACGCGACGTGGCAACGCATTAATGCATGCAACACTGACTGGCAGGCGGTGCAAAAAGGTGCGACAAGTGCCGCGCACTCCAAACACGCACACCAACTCCAACTCCAACTTCGACGAATTTCCGAGCGCAAAACTATTCCGAAAATGTTCGCCCTATTCAAAAGCGAACA
The DNA here is from genome assembly GCA_949127995.1 of Suillia variegata. Lineage (NCBI taxonomy): Eukaryota > Metazoa > Arthropoda > Insecta > Diptera > Heleomyzidae > Suillia > Suillia variegata. Next base: position 7,807,874 of record OX421845.1, read on the forward strand.
AAGTGAATTACAAAAAAGTCATACCAAACGAAAAATGTGCAAAAAGAAGAGTTGCCACATATTTGCAAAAATTAGAAAATGTCACACAAAAGGCATGTGGCACATCTATTGAGGAGTAATGCAACTGCTGCGTAAGCGTATTTTAAATACTCTAAGCTAACAACGTTGCTACGACAACAAAACAACCAAATACACATTTCTTTTGTGTCAACAGTTTTAAAAGGATTGTGCTTGCAACGATAATTCTAAGCATGCTCGAACAAAGCAGTTCTCCACCACATACCGCTACGCTTGCCATCAGCAGCGTGTGTGTACGAGTATATGCCATGTTAGTCGCATAAATTGCTCCCAGGAGTCTATCGAAATGGTGACGACTTACCGAGTACATGTTCGGCTATGTACGTTCGGTCGGTCGGTCGGTCGGTCGCTGCTGCCTATGCTAACAAAGTTCCACATTGTTGCACTACATTCCGTAGTAGCATGTCCATGTCTGACGCTTTGTGTGGCAAGGTGGTAAGGTTTTAAGCGCTGGCAGGTAACCTGCATCGGAACGTACAACGCCATTCCACACCACACCACACCGCCCGTAGTGTTCCAAAGGTGACAAGTCTAATGTTGCCACACTTTAGAGGAGAAGTACTGGTAGTAGGCGATGTGGTGGCCAAAGTAATTAGTGAGGCTGCTCTCTGGCTTTCATCTACTTGCATACATAAGCAGGCGGCTGGCAGGCAGGCAGGGGGCAGTTAGGCTGGCAGGCATGTTGAGTTATGTTAAGGTCGTTGTGAGGTCAAATTGGCATGCCTTCATCATTTTGGACGAACGATTTTATGAGGACTAAATTTCGTGATGTTATTTACAACGGAATTTATTAGGTAAATCGAAGATGGGACATTGGACTGGCTTTAAAAGCAGCATAAATGGAAATTAATCAGAAGCTTAAGCGTGTTCAGAAGCAATGGAATCTAATAAATATGAAATTAATTACGGTGGCAACTACCTCACATGTGAGGAAAACTATATAAGTCCAATTAAAAAATGTTTCTAAATGATTATCGCCCAATTTTGATATCTTCTAAGTATGAGATATAAGCAGGGGTGAAAATATTTTTGAATTTTGTTCTTTATTAGAAAGTATTTTTGTAGCTGGAGTTATGTCGTTCTTGTTTATTATGTCATACATATATATACAATAGAACTCAAACTAAGGAAACTATTTGAAATTAATTTTGTTTTTTAATATTAAAGAGATTCCTTTAAACACGAGAATGCCTCGAAACTCTTCGACTCTCGATAAGGAACTGTCAAAATTGCCTCAAACATTTTCGAGGCGAATTAGTCTCGAAAACAAATTCGAAAAGTTTGTCATATATTTCAGTGATGCTTGTATATAAAACAGATCCTACCAATGTCATAAAAAAGGTTCACTTTTTTACTTATAAAATTGTATAATAATAAAATTAAATTTTGTTGGTGTTTTAAAACTCGAAAAAAATATTTTCGATGTCCCGAAAAAATGCTTTCCCAAAAAGAGACTTGAAAGTTTAGAGTTTTCCGGTTTAAGGGAATTCCCTTAATGTTATAAACTAATGTTGGAATATTTCAAATGAAATATACACCATTATATGACAGTAAAATGCGTTGTTGCCAAATTTCAAATGATTTCACACAGCTGACTATGCCGACAGATTTCACATGCAGAATTTGTATAAAATTACATTAGGAAAATATTTTTTACAAACTAAGTTATACTATCTAAATCTGTCAGTTCGAACAGATGAAACAATTTGGCAACACTGTAAGACAATGAAATGCATTGTTGACAAAATTCAACACGTTACATAGATTGTGATGAAATGTGTCGCACTTAATAAACATGTTTAGGGTACAATAAAAACTTAAGTTGGAAATGCATAAATCGCAGAAATTACTATGAAAAAAAAAAGCTTTTAATTTTCATATTTTCAACGCTTTGCTTACCTAAATTAAGCTACTTCACTGAAGAATGTTAACAAGACGAAGACAAACTTTAAAGACACTTACATTGCAATACAAATCGCAAAAACTATGTAGACATACAGATTCAGATGTCAGTTTGGTATTACTGAAAATTACATTTGGAACGCCTAGAAACCGCTGTCACATCATTGTCTCGAAGTTCAGTTGATAACATGTTCCATTGCCATGCCATACCATGGCAAATACGAAATTCCTCAGTTCGAATCGTAGACAAAAAGTAACCACAACCAGTGTTGTTCATTTACCAATAAACGATGAACTGTGCCCAAAGGTGTACTTCATGTGTCATAAAAATAACACTAGAATTTGTTACAACAAAACACTCACACACACACTGAGGAAAAACGAAACACAAATCCGCCGTTCACACCAGCCAACTTAGGCACAGTAACAAATCTGAACAACATAAAAGGGGCCTTTTTTACGACTTAGCCATCCAGCCAGACTGGCTACATTAAACGCTTAGAAGGAAAAGACAAATAAAAAATAAAACTAAGAGAAAATCCAATTACGAAAGCGCATAAACTTGAACTTTCAAGCCTGCGAGCCTTTTCTTTAGTTAGGACCATAATAAAAACCGATATACGAGTAGACCAACTCGAATTATTTAAAAGAAAACTCTAAACCGAGAGAGACAAGAAAAAAAAGAAAAACATTAAAAAAAATCGTCAGCCAGGCCCGAAGAAACTACAAACGCCAATCAACATAAAAAAGAAGGCTAACATTTTCTTTTGTCCAACAAAAGACTTGGATGGGGAAGGGGGGAACGGTTGAAAATAAATAAATACAAAGAAGAGGCGTGGACGAGAGACACAAAAGACTACTTTTACTAAAGATCTGCGAGAGGAAAGTGGAAATAAAGAATTAAAGTGAGGCTGAGTTGATATTTCATAGGCGCGTATCATGGTAAGGAACCAAAAAAACAACAACAAAAAAAAGGAAAAGGAAACCACGCCAACAACAAATTCCTGACGCACCAAAAAAGGCGATTTTTGATTACGGCCTTATCTGTGTTTGGCTACACGCTGCAGACAATAGCGCGACCGAATTACAGCATTCAAATTGCCAGTATTGCCTTTTGTTTGGCTGGGAGGTTGTGGAGCGTAATAAGAACCCTTTTTTTAAACTACTATACAAGGAATCATATAATGAGCAAAGTTTGAGCAAATGCCATGGTCACAAAAAAAAAATAATAAGCTTGAGGGTATTTTATTTTGCTAGAATAAAATTGAAAAAATAAAAAGTTCAACAATAATTCTCAATAATCTTAAACTAAAAATCTATTATCTATCTATCTATCTATCTATCTATCTATCTATCTATCTATCTATCTATCTATCTATCTATCTATCTATCTATCTATCTATCTATCTATCTATCTATCTATCTATCTATCTATCTATCTACATATCTATCTATCTATCTATCTATCTATCTATCTATCTATCTATCTATCTATCTATCTATCTATCTATCTATCTATCTATCTATCTATCTATCTATCTATCTATTTATCTATCTATCTATCTATCTATCTATCTATCTATCTATCTATCTATCTATCTATCTATCTATCTATCTATCTATCTATCTATCTATCTATCTATCTTTTATAGCTCAGTACGAATTCCATCCAATGTGTGGGTGCGTAGTCTCAAGTGATTTAATAAACAACAACTACAACAGCAATTTGGCAACACTGTAAACAAAGGCAAAGCATTGTTGCCAAATTGCATAACGTACGCGCTTTGGCATTGTATTTTGTAGCTTAACGAAAAACTCGTGTATTTTTTTCGAGTATTTTTGTTGTTGTTGTTGTTTGGATTTATCGTTAAACTAGCAAACTCGTAAGCGTTTTTGCCGTTCGTTATTAACTACAACACGCTTACCTAAGCTGCATTGCAGTCAGGTTAAGCTGTGAAAAGAAAAAAATGAAGTTGTTGGCTTAGCCACAACTTTACCATTGTGGTCATCTTTTGTGTTTGTTTTTGTTTTTCTTTTCCACATTCACTTCGTTTTCGAACGTCCCTTTTCTTCAGTTTCAATTGACCACAAGCAGCAGCAGCAGTCGAAGTCGAAAAAGTTCTATGGAAGCTTTGCGTTTTTTTGTTGTTTTGTCTTTCATTATTTGGCTTAGGTTTTTGTTTTTTGTTTGGTTTCAAGCCTTTTACGGGTTTTTAGCATCATTACGCCAGCCAGTGTTGTATTTGCCTTATCCCTCAACTCCAAGTAGACACAACTCGCTCGCTTACTCGTTCGTTTGTTTGTTTTCGTTTTAGTCTTTAAGTGCTTTCTGGCTGCGTTTTGGCTGTTTTTTTTTTTTTTTTTGGCTAAGCTGGGCCAAGGAGTTTCGTGGGTTCTGTCTGCAGTTGCATAGCCAAATGCATGGCAGCGTTGTTCATTGTTTTATGTTCTATCGGCAGCGCGCTCATTAAAACTGCAAGTGACCCTTATGGTCAAAGTTCTGCCATTTAAACGTTTTTTCCCTTTTTTTTGTTGTTTTTCGTTTTTCATGTAGAGTTTTTCCAGATTGCGCAAAGTTTTTTTTGTTTTAATTGCTGTTAAATTTTAATATAGTGCACGGTACTCGGTCGAAATTTCAATGAGAAGTGTTTGAAAAGTTGGAACGTTGAAACGTTTTTGTGGCGCAATTGAGCGGCTAATTATCATTTGAAGTAGTCTTGAAGTGTGATTCACTTAAACGTTATTTAAAACTGAGTGGATGAAATAAACTATTATAATTATATTTAACAAAATCTGTATTCATTCACTTTTACGAACAATTTGGCAACACTGCACACTTAAAATGAGATGTTGCCGAATTTTTGCCTGTGAAAGTGTGCCTGTGTAAGTGCCTGTAAATAACAACCGTAAATTTTCACTGACCGCATAAAGATTTTTTTATAAAAGATGTGTAATTCATATTCTTTAGGATTCAACTTTCGAAAAAAATTTGGCAACATTGCTGACTTAAAATACGTTGTTGTCGAATTTCTTTATATGTAAGATATACTTATTTAATTTAAAGTTTTCATATTACTCTGACCACGCAAAGATTTAACTAAAAATAGACAATTTATAATCTGTAATATTAAACTTAAAAAAAAAAAATGGCAACAGTGTACACCTCAAATACGATGTTGCCAAATTTTTGCACGAGCAAAAAATACTAGTAGAATTCATGGAATTTAATTTTCTCTGACCACACAAAGATTTTACTTTTTACAAAAGAAATTCAATTTTGAATTTTTAATATTCAACTTTCAAAAAAAAAAAGATAGCAATATTGCACGTTTTAAATGCGATGTTGCCGAATTTCTTTTTAAGTAAGAAATACTTATAAAATTCAGAGGTTTCAAATTTTTCTGAGCACAGAATGATTTAACTAAGAAAAAAGTATTTCATAATCTTTAATATTAAACTTTTGAAAACAACTTGGCAACAGTGTACATCTCAAATGCGATGTTGCCGAATTTCTTTATAAGCACGAAATACTTGTAAACTTTACTGCCTTTAATTATTTATAGCCATACAAAGATATAACTTAAAAACAAATAAATTTTATTACCATAAATATTCAACTTTCGAAAAAAGTTGGCAACAGTGCACATCTTAAATGCTATGTTGCCGAATTTCATTACAAGCACGAAATACTAGTAAAATGCATAACCTGAAATTTTCTCTATGACCACACAAAGTTTTAACTATTAAAAGAAATACATTTAAAGGCCATATAAACGTGTGCATTGACATCTGTAACTAATTGTCGGTAATGTCCCGCGGGGACCTGCATAAATTTACCTCCTCTAATATGGTCATATCAATGTTATTGCCTTAATCAGACGAATATCAATAAAAATTATGGTACCTAAAACATCATAATGTCCCCAAAGATAAAAATCTTACTATCTCCACATAACCATAAAAGTTAAAAGCATTTAAAATGCATTTTTTTTCTTCTTCTCTTTTATTGTTTCCATTTTCCATTTTCACATTTCTCCAATGACGCTCCCAATCAGTAGAGTACGAGATGTGTCTGCGCAGCTTTTAGTTAATTTTTGTGGCTATCGCGGGCAGATCGCGTTATGCGAGCGTTTACCAATTTACGAATAATTCTTTTGCTGGCCACGTTTGGGCTAAGGCGGCCCGAAGACTACCAAAAGCGCTGCATGCCACGCCAGAACTTGGACAAAAGCGATGAATACAACAAAAGCAGCAATGACGACAACAACAGGAAGCGGCCATGTTTGTGTCATAACCTAAACAAATAACAGCAACAACAACAACAATATGCACAATATCAACTGACGCAAATGTCACAAACTGCCATAAGCACCGCACTCAGGACCATTTCCGCAAAACCAAACAAAGTAGAAAAATTAGAAGAACAAGAAGAAGAAGCTTATATTAAAATAGAAGACACAAAAAAGAAGACGCAAAGACTTTTCCACTGCAGTCGCCGTCGTCGTCATCGTCGTCATCATCGTCGTCAGAGTTATGCATGTTTCATGCGTAATTTATGCATGTTTATTAGTTTTGCTAAAAATTTCCGTCGACTTCTCTGCTGCTTTTTGTTAACGTTGTTGTAGTTGTTATTGTTGTTGCTTGTTGCTGTTGTTGTCATGCCTTTTGTTTGCTGTGACAATAACAACAAAGTATGTATTTTTTTCTTATGTTTTTTTCTTCACATACCATTTTCGTAGGAGTTTTATGACAACATGTGTTGCACAATGGGCCACTGCCTAAAAGTAATTTATAAACTTGACCAGTCACAGCATAACTGACCGAATGCAGCGTAATTTTGTTGTTAAATAAAATTATTTATATAGAAATCAAATAATTAAATGTGGATCTAAGCAGTCCACTGAAATACGTTGTTGATCGTTTACAAAATTAAAATAGCTTGCGAAATTAACGAGTTACACGCGTTGAAAGTTACGATTTGTGACCGACCGACCATCAGGAGTCACAAGTGGTCATGCGATATTTTGTTTGAATGCTTAAAAGCGGTTTAAAATATGTGAATTTTTTTTTTAAATGCTTCGCAACTTGAAAGCGTTTTAAGAAATGACAAAGCTTCAAGTTAACAATTATCGAAAATATAACAACACAAATTTTGATTTAATAATTAATAACTTTTTTTATATTATTTTAAAATTTTGATGACATAAATTTGTGACATACATTTTATAATATTTCATTACTAAAAAATCCATTTACGCCCACTGTACATGATTCTGTAGATGCATTTCGACCACACATTATGTTCGCCGGATTGTTTGTTGTTTAACAAACAACAATTCTGTGAAGTTGTTAATGTTGTTTTTGTTATTGTTATTATTGTTGTTGTCAACATGTTTGTCAATTGTTTTTGGATGGCACAAAAACAACAAATTTATGTGTGTGTATGTGTGCATCGAGTGTGCGTAAATGTTATTCTTGAGATAGTTTAGATAATAATAATATATTTAATTGTACATTAATTTTTAACCCTCACACAAAGCACAACATTTCATTTATTCCATGACCTATGTCCAATTTAATGTCACATCTGTCACTTTAAACACAACCGCGTCACTTTTGCGCAGCCTTAATCATTTGTTCATTACAGTCAGGCAAACACCTACAATCGTCAACTTCAACCATTGTGTTGCGCTGAAGTGCGACAACATTTTTATCAACATTCGCAACGACAACTTCATCAATCTACACGCCATTGCCAGCGACAAGTCAAGTCGACATCGTCATCGTCGTCATCATCATCGTCGACATCGTCATCGTCGGCGAAGTATACGCCATTGTCTAGCTTGCAGCTATAGCTATGCTGTAGCAAAGTGCTATATCTCAGATCTACCTAACTGCAACTTTTCGTGGCACATAATTCTTGTCACCCCCTCCAACCAACTGTTGCTAATGAGCTGAAAAATTTAATTTCCACTCAATTTCAAAAGCGCTTAAAAAGCTGATTAAAAAACTTTTACGTTTTTTGTTTTCCGTATCTATTGGATAGGTCGTAGCGTGAGTGTAGCCATTCAGAGTTGACAGTTCGGCGCTTGACTGGTTTTGATTGGTTTTTGACTTTTATTAACAAAGAAAGAAAAGCCAAGCAACGGAATAGCTGGTAAATGTTTCAATATTTCAAGTAAGCGGCTTAAGATACTTTTAAGCACATTCAGACAAAAACTATCTTAGCTCATTTTTTTAAACAAAAATACTTTATTTTTTATATATATGAGCAATAAGATAAGACTTCCATTGTATATTAGAAGATACAGTTGAGGAGTGCTTTAACCTTTTGGCCTTTACGGCACAATACAAGACATCATTAGTGTGACCTGATAATGGCGTTAATTAATTTGGTGGCAAGCTTATTGCCATTGTACAACATCGCATCACATCATAAAATCAGATTTCTATAGAAAATTTGTATTTTGGTTTTATCATTTTGTTGCGTTGTGTTGTTGTTTTTTTTTCGCAAATTAATAGCCGGCAATTTTTGTAAAAAGTTGTTAAAAACAACCGAAAAACTTTGAAGTGTCTGCGCAAATTATGTTGGTTAATTGTTATTAATGATGCTGCGACAGACAGACAAGCGAGCAAGTAACGCTCGAAATGCGTAGCTGAGCGAAAAACAAAAGCCGTATATTACGCTTAAGTCATGCTAATAGTCTGTAGTTACCTAAGAATTAATAACTTCGTTTCTTTTAATAATTATAATGCTAATACGAAAAGTTTCAAATTAACAAACCGCTTTCAATTAATAAACTTGAGACTTAGGTTGTTATTTTTTAGTAAACTTTCAGCTAAACTTTTTGCATATGATAAGTTTTTTTTTTAAAATAAATCGTTTAAGAATTAATGCCAAAATTTGATTGTTGGATTTTAAAACAACTTCAAATTAAGTAAATTTTACTTAAAAAACAACTCGCAAATGCCCGGCATGCATTGCAATGCCACTTAAAAAAAGAAAATGATTGCTTTTGAAAGCTATTCATTTAGGTACATTAATTTGTATATACATACATATGTATGTATATATTGACAATTAGTTAGAGGAACTTCCCGGTACACGCCGTTAGTTTGCTGAAATTTTCGGTACTCCTTACTACGCCCTCGAACTAAGTAGTCGTTAAATTGACCTAACTACGCTCACTTTGGGTAGTTATCGACAGTGCAAACTATACAAGCTCAGATACCGAATTTTTGGAAGCAATATTTTTACTTAGTTTTACAATAGTGGGCTTAATAGGTAGGCGTGGCCCAAAACCATCCTTGGCACAGCAACTCCCCAAAACGTCATCGCAATCGGATTAACGGTTAAGACGCGCATATGGTACAAAGATAGAACGAATGAAAGAAAGAAACTTTCATACATTTTTATATAAATAGATAAACTATAATTTAAAAATGTATCCAATACTCAGCAGAATTTCTAAATATACAATTCTACATTTACAAAACAAAAATCAATCCACGGAATTTCGAGTTATAGACATTGAAAGTCTGTGACAGTAGATAAATACAAAAAATCTATTTTTGAAATAATATTAATACAGAACTCAGCAGACACGCCAAATATACTTCTAAGCGTTTAGAAAACTCAAATTGATCTATGGAATATGAAGCTATTAGCATTTAAAGGTGAAATTTGTGACCGAAGATATATAAAAAACAAGAAATTTAAATTTTAAAATTAATCCAGTTATCGACAGACTTCCTTAATAACCAAAATTGATCCACGAAATATTGAGCTATAAGCGTTGGAAGGAAGCGTTTGTGACCGCAAACATACAAACAATACAATACAATTAGCTTACAAAAGCGTATGCAATTAATTATCATACATTTTCTAATTACTATCATACTTTTGATAATTTTATGTATGATATAAATTTGAATTATCACAGTAGCATAATCACTGCAGAATAACGCTGAAGATTGTGACTTATCACAATAATTTGCTTGCTTTATTTCAAAATGCTATTAAAAACCAAACTTCTTTCGCCTCGTGTTCCACTAACAAAATCCATCTCAAAATTGCGCATAACTTGATGAAACGAGTAGTTATACACACGGTCCACGACACGTTGTCGTTGGCGCACAATCGAAAAAAAACTTCTCATCGCTTTAATAACCAATAATTTTATTTTAATCAAAGTTTAATGAAAAGATACTCAAGATAAGTTCGAGCACACGAGATACGGATACAAAATACTTTCGAGCGAGCAGAAAGGTTATTTGAAGAAGAGTGGAAGCAAAAAAATTCGAAATGAAAAAAAAAAGTAGTTTAAAGATACGCATCAAAGTAGAAGAAACTAACCGCCAGCTAAACGGAGACAGCCATCAGCGTCGCTGCACAAAAGAAGAGGCAAACGCTGTCGAAGCAGCAGCAGGCGGCTGTGGCGGCGGCGACGGCGCGCACAAGACAATGATGGGCACTTCCTTTGCGCGGCAAAGACGATCGGCGACGACAGCGACGTACGTCAGAGTAACGCAGTGGTCTGCTTTTTTTGTTAATTAATATTTTTTTTAATTTGATTTTATTTTATTTTTATTTGTTGTATTTTTTTTTTTGTGGTTAGGAGCTTTTTCTATTGTGCTCAAGTATTTAGTGGAATATTTTATAAAAATTCATTATAAATTCAAATATTTTATAAATTGAAAAACTTTGAATGCAGTTCTCTGTAGACCAACCGAATGCACAACTTTGCGTTTGCGGAATTAAAATAACTGGCAACGCTGCTGAGTTAAACGCATTCAAAGAAACCATTTGTGAGCGTCCATACTTGATATCGATAATGAAGTTTGTATTACGACTATGCAAATCACTTGGTCACTTGATATTTTAATAAAAAACTAGTAAGAGAATTATCTTCGGCTATACCCTCCGCCATTTTAATGACAAAAAAAATGTGCTTCTGTTAGCATGTAATAGCTGCATGTCTCTATTATAAGTTAGCTTCATTCTTTGTGGATCACGTCCATCCTTGGTGAGTAGTTTTATGTTACTATCGTATTTGAACTGATTATTTATACTGTAACAATTAAAAAAAAAAAAAACTTTTCCCGCAAAAAAGTTAAGTTAGTATGGAAGGTGGGCGTGGTTCTTATTCGATCATCCATATTTTTTTGGAGCCGTTTTAATGTTAATACTAAAATTCTATATATTTTATTTGAACTGGATATCTGCACTGGAACTATTTTGATAAATTTTTTTTCCGTATGGAAAGGGGTGGTTTGTATGGGAGGGGGCAGTAGTTTTGGTACGATCTGACCTCTCTTAGAATTTCAGCTTGGAAAATAGGAGCTCACATACCAAATTTCAGCTGGATAGCTCTTAAACTACGACTGTTACCGTTGGGACCCCTTCTATGCGTTACAAATGGAAGAACAAACTCATTATATTGGCTCCGAATAAGTTAAGAAATATGGCTTTAATTTGAGAAATCAGTTAAAGCCTTCGGGATAATTTAAAGCATTTTAAAGCTAAGGTTTCCTCTAAAGCATAAAATATCAAATTGAAACTTAAAACTTTGACATATTTTTTTAATGTAACCAAAAATTTCAGTTAGTTAAAAAAAAGCTCTCGGAGTAGTTTTTTAGGAAGCTTTTAAATCCCCAAATGCAACATGAAAAAATCATTTTCCTCAAGTTATCCTTAACAGAAATAGAAAAAAGAAAAACAAATTAAATCACTTTTCATGTGTATTCCTACGCCCAGCGAAGTTGGCTTGATTGCCAACGAGTTAAACTGGAAATATCTCTGGTGCAATGTATAAATATCTCAAAAATGTCGTCTCGACTTGTCGCAAGTACAAATAGTACTTATGTTTGTTTTTGCTGCCTTTTGCTCCTCTTTTGCTCCTTTTTTTCTGCTCTTGCCAAGGTTGCATTTTGCCTGACAATTACAGCGCTTTCGGTCTAGGCCGTGACGAGCAAAAGAAGGCGGAGTAGAATCTCTTTTAAGTACGCTTAAAAATGTCGGCGACAATAATTGGTTTATTTTATTCTATATTTCATTTGTGTTTAATTTCGATGTCGCTGTTGCATTTCTCTGGCCGTGATTGGGCAACACGCTCGAAACCGCTTTCAGTTGGCAGTTGGTTTGCTCCGTTCAGTCGCCGACATTTTAAAGGTTGATACCTCGAGTACTTTTCATTATTTTTTCTCGACATGAAGTGGCAATTAGTTGCGGCTTGCGGTCGGGCTGGTTCGTTGGTTGAGCTGTCTGTCTCATTGTCTCTCTGTCGGTTAGTTGGTTGGTTGGTTTGTTGGTTGGGTTGCTTTTCCTCCAAGGCTTTGGCAGAGTTTTAAAACGTGACAAGCAATTAATTAACGAATTAAATGGAAAATGATAAATAGTTGTAGGAAGATGCTACTTTGGGTATAACGCTTTGGGGTTACTCTGTTGGAAAATTGTTTGGAAAATATATTTAAAGAACTTCTTTAAAATAGACACCGAAAAGGCATTCCACAAATGTTTTCCGATTATAAGCAACAAAAGCAGCGATTCCAAATTACTTTAAAGCGTTCTTTGTAGTACTTAAATTATGCTTTAGTAGTATGGAGTATATTGGAATACATGGGACAAACGTTTTCCGATATTCCAAGTGTAACAACTCATAGCGGAACAGATAGTAATGTCCTTATTCGGGAAGGGAGCGATTTCAAATACCCACCAAGAGTTTCTGGATGCGCTAAATTATGCTTTGGTATTAAGGAAAACATTGAAGCACTTTGGACAAAAGTTCCTCGATATTCTAATTATTCTTATTCGAGAAATGAGAAATTCCAAATAACCACCGATAGCTCCTGGAAGTACTAAATCAATTGTTATTATTCGGAAAAGGAGCGATTCTTAAAGAATCCAAAGCGATCATAGTAGCACCAAATTATGCTTATGTATTTAGGAGTACTGGAAGAACCATTTTCAAGCTGTAAAGTTCATATTTTGAAAATGCTTCCGAAATAAAAATTCCTATTTTTCGACAAACATTCCCAACGACAATTTTCTTTGGAAAACGCTTTGAACGGTTTTAATCTTAATATCCAAAAGCTTAAGTCATGTTTAAGTTCTGCTAAATGTTTTACTTCTAAACTGATACACGCTTTTACTATAATCCGCATCATCCTGCCATATGCTCGGTGTCAGACAAGGCATTGATTACATTACGGCTTTTCATGGCTTTCAAATGTTCGTCCACAAATGAAGTCATAATTTCTTAAAGCTCTCGTTTCAAAAAGTCATGCTTAGGCCTAAAAACATTTTAATAAAGTCTATGTCGAAAAAAAGCAAATAAACAGAAAAAAAAATAATGCAAAACTATTGACAGTGCCACAAACACTTGACAAACTCAAGTGTCCAACGTGAAACCAGTCTCAAGTGCTCAACGAACTTCGCTGTGCCGCGCCATGGAAGCGTAGTGTTGTGATATTGCCGTCGTGGACAAATCGACGGACATTTAAGACGACTGCTTTTTCAGAAAACCACCAGCAAACCCGACCCGACCAAACCAGGCCAGCAAAGAAGAAACTAAAGAAAACACTCCAAAGCCATGGAACAAATGGAACAAAGCGCGGCCTGAGTGCGCAATGGAAACTACCAACTCGCGGCGGCGTCAGCGGCATCGGAACAGTGCTGCCAACTTGAAGTGAAATATGCACGGCTAGAGCTAGATTTAATGCTGGCTTTACAGTGTTTGACAATAATTATGAGACTTTTACAAAAGGATTATTTTAATATATATAAAGAACAATTTTTATTTTATTTTTCCCTATAGGGGCCATGCATTAGTCACGTGATTATGCAGTTGGACAGGAGGTAAGACTTAAGTGACCAAGAGGGAAGTGAACTAAAAAATTGATTCAAAACATTTTACATGAAAGCGCTTTAAAAATAATTAAACTGTAAGAATAAAACTTTCCCATTTACTTTCCCCGAAAAGCAGCTTATTAAATTGACAAGCACTGTAATAGTTGCTTGGTAATGTTTTTTTCTTTTTTTTGTTGTATTTATTTTTGGTTAAATAAACTTTTGCGTAATGGAGGTTGGTATCTCTATGGTGTTGGGGCAGCAACAACTTCAGCTGGCGGAGATGCCAATGTGCTCCAGAATATAAATAAATAGACCGGTTTCAAATCATTTTACTGTGGTCGCCGTCGTTGTCGTCGTCGTCGTCATCATCATCGTTGTTATTGTTGTTGTTGTCGTCGGTATTGAATGTTGTTGTTTGTATTTATTTTTCTTTGGGCTCAAACTTCGAGTGGGTATTTATAACTTCAAGTACGCATAAAAGTAAATTGAATGCGGAAAGGAAGGAAAGGAAAGCCAAGGCAAATAAACTATTAAAACTCGCTTTCAGTTTTAAATTTAAAAAGCAAAATTTAAGAAAATAAAATTATTTCAATGGAAAATGTTTAACAAAAAATTATTTTGCTTGCTTTTTTTTATATTGCACACAACTTTTCATATCCACACAAGCAGACTTGGTGCCTGCGAACAACCAACAACCGCAGAAGGCAAACCCTCAAGGTTGTTTTTTAGCTTCTTCTCGATTTAACCCCTTTTTGTAACCTCCATTTGCCGCATTCAGCTTAGAAGCAAGAAAACATCGGCGGCTTCTTCTATTTAACATTATTTTCCTCTTTTCATAATAAGTATTCTACGTCAAGTACTCATATTACACAAGCACTTCGTCTGCGACTGCGGACGAGCCAAAGAAGAAACCACATACTCATAAAAAAAAACACAAGCACTTGACATGGTTATGATTCCAACAAAAAAACAACAACCCTAGATATGCTTGCGCCAAATCTAAACTTGAAGAAATTCGCTAAAAGAAATTCACATTGAAAAAGCTAAATACAAAACGACTGCGAGTGCTGTAAACTCTGACTAATGCCGGCATGCCGTGTAGAAAACAATTACCAGGGCGCTAAAAAAAATGCAGAACTTTTTTATCGTTGTCTGTTTATTTTGCAGATGGAGTGTGATAAAATGTTGCCAACTTGGGAATATATTAATGGAAGGGAGGGTTGTAGAAAAGAACACAGGTTTGAAAAATCTTTTCTAAACCAGAGGAATATTAGAAAATATCAGACGTCTTATTTCCTATGCTTATTCCCATAGGTGGGCTTAGTTAGTTAAGAATTTCCGAGACAAGTTAACTAAGAACTTAACTTCGTTAAATTAATATCGTTAATATCGGTGACAGGTTAACGACGATCTGATTTTTTCCTTTTTAATTTTTAGTTTTATATTTAACTAATTAGTTAGCGAGTTAATTAACTTTTTATGGGTTTTCAATATGAACGCAAAAGTTAAAAATTTGCAAAAAAATTTATCATCGTTAATTTAATATTAATTTTTAAACTTGTTCGTGCCCAGCTTTTCTTATGCCTATTCCAGGGAATCTCTTTAGTGGCATTTTATTGTTTTATGTGAAATCTATAGAAGACAAACCTTTGATCTCCAATGAAATTGTATAAAAGAAAATATTCCTACCATTAATAGGAAAAGCTATAGGAAATAGCAGTACATTGTTTTCCAAAATCATGTCAATCACCTCAGAATAACCTTTCCTTAAAAGAAAAGCCGATGTGTACTACTTCTTAAAGAATTGCGAAAATCGGTACTTGGATATTTCCAAAATTATATTACGGAAAAATTGGAAATTTTCTGATTATCTAAGAATGCTTTAAAAAAATGTGATTTCCAAAGAGTTCGAAAAATTTTATATAGGAATCTTAAGTAACCAAAGAAAACAACCGACTAAAAAAGAATTTCGAACAGTCCTACTTGGATGTTTAGAGAATTATATTACGGAACCCTGGAAACGTTATGGTATGGTATATGGAAAAAAACCTTCTTATTTTTTCTTTGAGAAATTAAAATTTGATTTCCAAAGAATTCGAAAAATAAGATAAAGGTAACTTAAGTAAATCTTTGAAAATACTAAAAATACTAAAGAAGCTTATATGAAAAACAAGATAATGAAATCTTCGGCAATTTGAAATTCCTTTCTTAGGCATCTTGAAATTTTTATTAATAGAATTTACTAACTCTATACAAGAGAATCGTAAATAGTTTAGTAAATAAGATGCAGAAACAAAAACCTCTTTTTTATATAAAATAAAATAATACAAATGTAAATTTGTATGATGATATGTAGAAAAAGTCATTTTCGCTAAAAAAAATTAGCTTTATTTTGAAGAATTTAATACTGGGACATTTAAAAAGGCATCCACCCGTTCCAAGGGAATATTTCAAGTTGATATATGAGACAATCCTGTGGAATCTTGACTAATTGGTACAGTTGGCAATAAAGCAACGGCAAACTTTTCGCCGAGGCATTTTGAAATAGTTGCCACCTTCGGGAAACAAGGCTTCTTTTCCAATTTGACAAAATTTATGCGATAAGATTAAATCCGCCAGCTTATCTCCAAATCAGATCGTACATCGTTGCAAAACGAGGAAATTTAAAACGTTTCATGCCGAAAAGTAGCACATACATATATGTACATATGTGCAATGAACACAACTGGCGGTAATAGATTTCGCGAGAGGCGTTAAAGCCCGCCTGCTTGGCTGCACAACATGCCACCTACCTGTTCGTACGAGGTGTGTGTGTGTGTGTGTTGGCCAAGCATGTAAAGAAGGTTTTAAATTACGCTCCATTGGAGTTGGGCATATTTCTAGTAGTCACATTAAAAGCGAAACTTGTAGTTTTTCTTTTTTTTTCGTATAAACTTTAATCTTTGATCTGGGCGAATGTATCTTTTAGAATGAGTTTTTTTTGGAATACGTATCTGCGCGCGCTCAAATATATTTTAATAAATCATTTTTAATGAAGCGTTCGCGTAAAATTATTTGAAACTAATGAAGCTTAGCGAGGCGCGTTGTTATGGACACCCGAATGGAACACCGAACTAACATGAGTTCAGCGGTGCGGGAACATGGATTACATGTGGTTCGCGGTTGAACTAGCCGAAAGTGCTGAACTCATGACTTGGTGGGCAAAACGATTAGCAGCGTTCCTAGAAGCGCGCGAATTTAATAAATTAAATTTTGAACATGGCTCCGTGGGCTTGAATCGTTTGTTCGCTCGCATGCAGGAAACAACGAACTTTGCTGCTTCCAAAAGTCAAAAGCAAAAAAAAAAACATTTTCCCTTTTTGGCTATACTTAGTGCCGTAAGCATTTCTTGGCCTTCCAGCCAACCAAAAATAAAAAAGTTGAATGTGGCAACTTGGGTTTGAGCAACTGGGCATGTAATATTTATAAAATTTATTTATTTGAATTTCATACGCCAACTGCAAATTTTTATTGCCAAAAAGAATTGCATTTTAACGTATTTCGCCTCTCATCCCCTACGTTCCTCCCTTCCAACCACCAGAAAAAGCAATAAATCGTATTTTTGGCCTCCATAAGACGCCGCGTGCGGCTTGCATCTGCGCCGAAACATGTTGCAATACGGATTTGTAGCTACAATTGGCTTCTTTCGAATTCCCTCGACCAAACGAAAAAAAAAAAAGAATTTCGAAAAAAAATTGATGCAAAAAATTTATAAAATCTTAAGTTTTCCCGTTTGCAAATTTGTTGTTTTATTTTTCCTCTTCGTAGATGTTCGCGTTAAGATACATTTTTATTGGCATCGCTGCACTCGCAGCCAATTTGGCATGTGGAGTGCAAAATATGTATTTTATTTTTATTTTTTGTTTTGGTGGCAACATCTGAGATTTTCTTCTTTTTTTTTTGTGTAATTTTGGCGTGGCTTTAAAACGTTGCCACATGCGTTTGGCGGGGCAAACTGGGTGCGTGCGTTTGGCGCATGTGTCTGGCCCAAACGTTTGGCAAGTGTTGCATTACCGTTAAAAGCATGTTGCGCCGATACAAATGCGCTGATAACAAATTGCAGTTAATTTTTTTCTACACTTATTTATCCATTTATTTCGTTTGTACAATTTGAATGGCCACGATTTTTTTTTGCTGGCTCGAAATGATTAAACGGTTTAAGACGCATAAATCAAGATGCCGATTTGTAGGAGTTTTGTTTTTGTTTTTTGTTCAGGTTATGTCGCTGGTGCAGTAAGTTATCTTGTATTTGTTAAACTTAACAGAGTATTTGTTTGTTAACTTTTAATGAAAATTATTTTGACTTTTTGTTGTTTCTGCAATCCGAATTTTAATTAAATATCAAATTTAAGCCATGGAAATGTTAAACTTTTATTTTCAATCGTTCTAATGAAGAGTTAAGTTTTTCATATGGTGTATCAAATGAAAGGTTATTAAATTTCATTTCATATTTACAAGAGACTTTGATTTGTTTAAAAACTTTTTCTTCTTGTTTTGTAGAAATTCTCCCTTAACATTTTTAGCATTTCTTAAAATACGTTGAAAAAAGTTTAACCCGGTAGCTATATACGAGCTTTTTTTTCCTAAAAATTAAAGCTCTTAAAAAGTCATAAGGAGATTATTAACAACAAAAAAGCATTCGCCAAACGCTTTACAACAATATATCGTTTATAAAAATTGAAAATCAAATGCTAAAGTTATGATAAAAAATCCAATTTTTTTATTTCGAGATACTCTCGACATTAGCTTTCAAATAAGAAGCATTTTTCGGAGAGACCGGCCATTCCTATTGCTCTTGTTAATGCTTCGTTTTAAGTAAAGTTTAAGTTTAATATTAAAATCTAATGGATGCGCAGCGATCAAAATTTATTTGTGCCAAATAAAAAAATTTCTTTGGAGTATTAATTTTTTTATTATATTGTATTTACGGCAAATAAAGTGTTATTGCTATAAGAACTGTTTACTTAGGACAAATAAATAAATATATAAATAAACGAAATACATATTTGTTTACTTCAAACATATCAATTTACAATATTAAAGCATATATTCTAACCACATTTACGAGTATTTATTTGACTCGATTAAACATTGTTTAGGCGAAAAATAACATGCAATATCACATTGAAATTTTACTTAATAAAAATATGTTTGAGTTAAACAATGTTTTGTTTAAAACACTTATATTCAATTAAATGGAATAAAAAAGTTTTTGCTGTGAATTCATTGTAAAGCCAACATATTTATTTGTTTATATCAATCATATATGTTTAGTGAATATATAATATATATTTATATAGATTATTCGACCTAAATACATACATTTACTGGGCCGAAATACTAAATTTTTAAAGCAAACATATCCATTATTTGTACAAACAAACATTTTCTTGTGAAAAATTTATAAACTTCTTTTAAGTATGATTCTGTTTGACCGTAATAAAATATTTTTGGTACAAATAAAAAAAGTTTAATACAACCAAATACGAAACTATTTGCTGCAGTTTCATTTGGGACAAATACATTTTGATGATAGACAAAAATCGCTCAAGGCATTGTTCAATGTACACTTGAGCAAATCTATTCAGGGATTTAAATGCTGCCACTGTAAAATAAATTCTTTTTTCTGAACATTTAAAAAATATCATAGAAATGGATTTTATTTAAGAAAAAAATTTAAATTTATTAAAATCAGTAAACATTTTATTTATTATTTATTACATTTGCCATTTCGCTATTAAATTAAAAAAAAAAAACCGCATTCGTAAGACAAACACGATAAATTAAAAATCAATTAACAATTGACCTCATAAATTGCCCGGGGCATGGTAGCTAGTTCCGACTACTACCACTACTACTACTACAACAACAACAAAGGCAATAATTGTCACAGCAACTGCTGTTGAGTTATGATATCGAAAATATGCTCGAAGCGATATTTTTGCATATTGATGGCAAAATGTAAAAACCTTTCATATGAAATCTTTCTTAAGATTCCAAACTCTTTAGTCAAAGCTCTGAGCCAAACTATATAAAAAAACTTGATTGATATATATACAAAAAAAATCTTTAACTACAAATTTCAGACTTAGCGGGTATGCAACTTTTGCTTTCGATATGTGCGAATACATATATCCAGTGTCGTGGCGGTGTATGTGTGCGCGTAGAGACGTGCACTAATTCGTTGCCATCAACATATATTGACAAAGTTCAATTAATTGACAATCAATCATTTTTAATGGAACCGCAGCAGCAGCAGCAGCGACAACAACAACAAGACAATATTGCTTGAATCGAGGAAAGCAAACAAAAAATACAAATAAAAAAAGAATGGATGACTTATCAGTTGTGGCGAACTGGTGGCAACACTACCTCGCCGTTTGTCATTGCGCTAAAGTCTCCTTTGCAGCTTGCAGTTGTCGGCACACAGAGTTGCCACATAAACAAAATTGATGAGTTATTTTGTTCACCAGAGGGAACAAGTATTTTTCCAGGCTGTATCTTCTTTTTTTTGCTTTTTGTATACTTTTAAAATAAATATAAACAAGAAGCGTATAAAGAGGAAGAAGAAGAAGTTGCTTTTGTATGGGTCTTCGTGATTTTTATGGCATTGCAGCCGTTGATGTTGTTGTTATTATTGTTTTTGTTGTTGTTGCTGCTCGATCGGATCGTCAATCAATTGCGTTGCACCGGTTTTGGTTGTTGCTGCTGCTGCAGGAAAATCGCGAATTAAGCTGCAATAGTTGCAGGTTCTGCGGCACAGTACTTAAGTTTAGTATATGAAATAAAGCAATAGGAAGATTTGATAAAATTTGATAATAAACAACCAAAAAAAATGTTAGTTTAACATTATGAAATTCGAAAGAAAGAACCTTTTTAAACTGGATTTTGAAACAATAAACATATCGCGATTTTAATAAAATTGTAATGCCTGTTAAATTAACATTTCTGTCAAAATTTGCATTCATGTTAAAATTTACATTTGTGTTGAAATTAACATTTATGTTAAATTTGGTTAAGTCTAACAAATATTTCTTTCAAATTAACGTTTTTCGATTATTATAAAAATAACATTACTGCTAAATTAAAATAAATGTTAACATTAACATTTCTGTTAAATTGACAGTACGAGGGAATCATTTTCTTTCATTTTCAACAAAATAGTTATAGTAAAACAATAATTAATTTAACATTTCTGCACAATTATCTTAATTTTAATATGTATATACTTCAACTAGAATATACTAGTACAACAAAAAATATTAAGATAAATTTAGACCATGTAAAGCGGTTTTATTAACATTTTATGTTGTGGCTTTAAATTAATAAAAGTATTGAAAATTTACATTTCTCAAAGTAAAATTTATATTTTTTATATATTAGAATTATTGTTAAGTTTTTCAACTTAGACTCATGGTTGAATAATATGGTGAGGAAAGTTAAAATGAGAACGCAAATTGAGCGAACTCACCTCGATTTTTTATTTTTCTGTCTTATTTGGAAGTTTAAATGTTTGATTATTAACAACAAACTACGTTGTTGTTTTTATTAAATTGATAATTTTATTGCACCTTTGACAACTTCACAAAAACATTATTTTCAAAGAGAGAAACAATATCGAGGTGGAGAGCGACAATTTTCTACTCTCTTCACTTTATATTTATTACACCATGCTCCCACTTTTATAAATTAAATGTTTGAAATAAGCAGTCAATTAAATTTAAATAATGTAAATTAACTGTTGTCTAAAATTTGATTTGAAAAAGATAACAACAAATGATTCTCTTCATATGAAAGTACTGTGCGTTGCCAAAGCAAAAGGTACAGCAACCTTGCGCTCGATTCAGCGCTGCCAGGCAGCTAGCTTTATTGTTAGACACGATTTAGCAAGCAACAAAAAAAATAAAAATACTTAAACTAAAAACAAAAGCAAAAACTAATTTAAACAAATTTATTTTATATGCAATTTTCCTTCGCCGAGCCAAGCTTCTTGCGCCTTAGATAGAATTTTCCGAAGAAAAAAAAAACAAAAACATTCGCAGGCGCTCGTTTTGAATAACGGTGCGCATAATTAAAATGTTTGCAACAAAATGTTGCACAACCAAGAATCAACTGAAAAAAATAACAACAGAACCCGACGACTTGGCAGCTTAAGAATTTCTGTGCATGTTGCGCATGCGCAGCGGCGACTAAGCGCGCGCTCCGCTCCACGTCGCAATTTATCAAAATCATGTGAAAAATTGGAGCATTTGCCGCTTGCAACGCTCACACCGCTCAATACTGTTAAGCATATTAATAACGAATTTCTTTTCTGTTTGCGTTTATGTTTGTATAGCGAGTGCATCCGAAAGATGCATTTCACGCTGGAGCATAGCTAAGCTGCGCGTTTAGTGGCAATTAAGCGCGCAGCTTTGGCGCGTATCTCTGCTTAATTTTAATGAATTAATAATATGCGAAAGAGACGGCGCATGCGCGCAGAAAGTCATGTCGTGAGGTGTGCGGCGCAGCAGCCAGCGGGCAAAAGTGGCATTTGTATTTTTCGCACTAACAACAGCAACATCAACATCAACAACAACAACAACAACTCTGCAGAAATTGCAGCTACTACGTAAGAATTGCACTCTTGCCGCTCGCTCGGCAGTCGTCGGGGTTAAATAATCTATTAAGTTGGCGGCTTGGAAGTGTGCGCCGGGTGCACTTGTTGAAATTCTTGATTTTTACTTTCTTTCCCAAAGCGATTGAGTTGTTCTGGTTGTTGGTGTCATTAACATAGTGGAATTAGAATGTTTAACTAAAAAATTAAATTTGAATAACAACGAGCAACGCGGATAATTTTGTGATCTTACTTTATGACTAACAACTGTTATTATTTAACAGAGCTGTTAGTTAAACATAAGTAATAAATATATTCAAGAAATCCATGGTATAATAAATTTAAGGTGAGGAGAGTCGAAAATTGTCCCTCTTCACCTCGATATTATTTATCTCTTAAAAAATGTTATTTGTGTGCAGTTGCCACAGAATTATCAAGTAAATAAAAACAACAACGTAGTTTGTTGTCAAAACTAAAAAAAAATTAACTTCAAAATAAGGCAGAAATCGAGGTGAGTTCCTACTATCCTAACCTTTTTTTTCTACCATGAATACCTCGAATTTATTTCTCGGTTAAAATTAAATTTGTGTGCAATTGTCGTGGTTGCAACAAAAATAATTAAGTAAATAAAAACAACAACAAAGTTTGTTGTCAGAAATAAAAAAAACAAAACTTCCAAAATAAGGCTGAAATCGAGGTGAGTTCGCTCAATTTGCGTTCTCAATTCAACTTTCCTAACCTTATTATTCAACGCATGGTGTAATATTAACTGAAGAAAGTAGAAAAAAGTCCCACTCCACCTCGAATTTGTTCCTCTGTTGCTACAAATTTTTAAGTAAATTAAAACAACAACGTAGTTTGCTGTTAAAATTACAAAAAAAAACTTCAAAATAATTCTGAATTTGAGGTGAGTTCGTTCAATTTGCGTTCTCAATTCAACTTTCCTAACCTTATTATTCAACCATGCACCAAATGTTTCGAAATTTTGTTTGTTTTGTTATCCAATAGAAACAATGTTTCAAAGGCCTTATAAATCTTGTTTTAATTTCCAAATATCAACTGACAGCTCTTCCTTGATTTGTATCTACGTATGTATAAGTATCTCATGCCTTCGAATTTCTTAGTACATTTATTCTTGTATTTATCTCTTGAGCTTATTTTACACGCGACAAGATGATCAAAAGCATCTGCTAAAGATTTGCTTACAGATTCCAATGGCGAATCCATTGTTTTGGCGAAATTATGTCAACGTTTTGCTGTCGCCAGACCAACAACAACAACAACAAAATATGTGGATTTGTTGTAGTATGCCGACAGCAAAAATAAATAAATAAATATAGCTACAGTAAAAGAAAAGAACGCCAGATTTATTAGCTTTTTGTATTAAGGCGCCTGACTATGCAGGCGCACGTTTATGCCACATTTCAGCCGCTGCGCTTCGGCTTAGTTTAGCAGTGGATTTCGTCGTTCCGTTTTTTGTGATTTAATTGGGCTTTCTGGCGCGCATCGTTAGTCGACGAATAAGAATAAGCGCAGATCAAATGCGGCAATGTATCAAAATATTAAGCGGTGACTCGAGTGGGTCATGATTTTTTCTTAAGCAGAAGATGGAAGAGAAAATATGTGGCAATATTGTGCGACAAAAATATTTATAGACAATTAGTGAGATATCATTTATTTAAGTGGTAATTTAATACCTTAAATGGAAAATTATTTACTTTAATGTACGATTAACCATTCATTCGAATGGAATGGGCCAGAGAAAGTTTTGGTTTACAAAAAACAGCAACTCCCACACACTACGCCCACAATTTGTAAAATCAAATAAAATTATTCGATTTTTCTTTGGTATTCCGCAAAACAAAATTTTAAATTTGGTATTTGAGTTTACATATATGGTCACTGTCGATAACTTCACCAGAAATGGGCGTGGTTGGAACAATTTTATTGTATTTTTTATTTATAACCTTAACTTTTAAAAAGTAGTATTATTACTAACCTTTA
The DNA here is from genome assembly GCA_949127995.1 of Suillia variegata. Taxonomy (NCBI): domain Eukaryota; kingdom Metazoa; phylum Arthropoda; class Insecta; order Diptera; family Heleomyzidae; genus Suillia; species Suillia variegata. The sequence goes on from OX421845.1 coordinate 7,832,341, forward strand.
CTTTAAGATTTTAAGACAATTGGCTTTTACCCTTTATCGCGGAAATGCTTCGAAAACCTCGAAACTTCGCGAGTTTGCAAACCTGGTAAAAGAATGGTCAAAAATTGTGTGGGAGAGAAATACGGAAAATGTTTTTGCTTTTAGTTTTTTTTATATCAACTGATACGATATTTACATTTACAAAAACTACAACGAAACCCTGACTGAACTGTCAAATTGCTGAGTTTCACAGTTGCTTTTCAAAGTCGTGAAAAGGTGCGTTTCCAAAAAGTGTCTTACATCTTTTCGAGCTTTTCGAGCTTTTCGCGTTTAAGCGAATAGGCCTATAAGTATAGATATAGTATATAGAAATGCTGATAAAAGTTATACCAAAATAATGTTAGCAAAATCATGTTAAATTAACATTACGTTTTCATCTTCATTGCTGCTAGTTCCATTACCAGCTTAAATAATCGCTAAAGCAAATTTTTAACACTGAAAGGGCGCGTTACTAATATTTCGCAGCATGCAACAACCTTGCCACATATTTTCAATTCACGCTAATTTTGCATTCGCATGTCAAACCGAAATCAGCATTAAGCAAAAAAACGCTCAAATTACAATTTGCAAAAAGAGAAAAACGAAAAAAAAAAAAGAAAAATAATCATAAATAAAGATTTTTGCCGCAACGATGCGACGACGCATTCAAATTGAAAATTGCCGCGAAAGCAAGGTGGCAAGCCAGATATCAGTATCCGTGTATCTGTATATCTGTATCTGCATCTACATATAAATGTATCTAAGTGTGAAATTGCGCACTTTTACAGTGCAGCGGCGGGAAACTGCAAAATAAAATGCGAAATATGAATGCAGATCAAAACTTCACTGCACTTAAAGCTGTCGACAACAACAACAACAACAACAACAACGGCAACAACAATAACATAACTTCGTATTGTTTAACTGGCGAAATGCAAAATGCAAAATGGCATCTCCGTGGTGGCGCAACCGCACAGGAGTATCTGCGAGCTATGCATGCCATGTGCAAAAGCGAAATTGAGCGATGTGCGGCGCGTGAAATGGCGCAGTGTGCAAAAACAACCGCAGCGCAATTGTTTCGCTTTCAGCTGCGCATCGCGTCGCGTTGCGGCGCTTACCGCATTTACCGCGCGCTCAGCGCATCCGCAGCGGCGGCAGTTTCGCTTTTATTTTAATTGCGCTGCGCGCTGGCAACGTTCGCAAGACATGGCGGCAAATTCAGAAGATAAAATAACAACAACAACAACACCAACACCAACAACATTGGTTGGTATGGCTGGCGCGAAATTAAAATGCAATTTATTTCAGCGCGCTGGCATTCGTACAAAATTATGACGTATACAATTTGCACAAGGTGTAAACAAAAAATGGAAATGAAATTTTCGTCAGTTCGTCAGGTTGGCAACCCCGACGCTTAACTTTGAAATTGCGTTTTTACGTACTTCAACATGTCAAAATTGGCGCCAGCAATTTTTCAAAGCTCTGCTCGCCTTGGAGCTATTTAAATTTTAAGACTTTCAATGACATTTTTACGCTTAAGGAAGTTGTTGTCGTTGTTTTGTTTTTTTTTTGTTCTATGGTAATCCGATATGTTGCCAAATGTTTGCATATGTTGGCAAGTTAAGTTGCTGGCATGTAAATGGTGTGTCAAATATTTCAGGCCGTATATGGCAGACGTTAAGCCTGGCTGAGCGTTTAATTCTAAAGAGATGTGGGAAACAAGTTTCGTATATGGAATACATATAAAAATATAAACATAATTGAATACAAATATACATATATGTATATATAGACATATATATAGACATAGCATATAAATATGTTCATCATATCAATCATTTCCATAAATAAAAAAGTATCTCAAGAAAAGTATCTCAAGCAATTAAAAGTATCTCAAGTAATTAAAAACTATCTCAAGCAATTTAAAAGTATCTTAAGCAATTAAAAAGTATATCAAGCAATTCAAAAGTATCTCAAACAATTAAAAAGTATCTTAAGCAATTAAAAAGTATCTCAAGCAATTCAAAAGTATCTCAAACAATTAAAAAGTATCTCAAACAATTAAAAAGTATCTCAAGCAATTATAAATTATCTCAAACTATTAAAAAGTATTTTAAGCCATAAAAAAGTATTTCAAGGAATTAAAAAGTTTATCAAGCAATTAACAAGTATCTCAAACAATTAAAAAGTGTCTCAAGGAATAAAAAAAAGTATTTCAATGAATTAAAAAGTATCTCAATCAATTTTAAAGTATCTCAAGCAATTATATAGTATCTCAATCAATTTTAAAGTATCTCAAGCAATTAAAAAGTATCTTAAGCAATTAAAAAGTATCTCAAGCAATTATAAATTATCTCAAACTATTAAAAAGTATTTTAAGCCATAAAAAAGTATTTCAAGGAATTAAAAAGTATCTCAAGCAATTTAAAAGTATCTCAAGCAATTTAAAAGTATCTCAAGCAATTAAAAAGTATCTCAAGCAATTATAAAGTAATTCAAAAGTAGTATCTCAACCAATTTGCTTACGCAAACCATTTCTCAATTAGGTAATTTCTTCAATTTAATGAATTAATTGATTTAAATTTGAAAGTAATTATTATGAACAATTTTTTCATCCCAATAATTTAAAGAAATTTCATATCCGATAACTTTTACAAATTCAGTTTGAATGACAGACACGATAGAAAAAGTCTCTTTGATACTGTACAGCAAAAAGTTAATTTAACCAAAAATAAATTTAAGCCGCTTAAAGCTGTTGTCATAGTCCCGCCGCGCTGACTGTCAGCAGTGAAAGCATTGATTACATTTATATGGCATTCAGATTGATACCTCACATAATGATTCATTTTTTACAGCGCATAAATTTATTTTCCTACCGTCTGCCCAAGTCTTAAAGTTATGTACAAAAAAAATGAGCATGAAATATGAAAATATTAAAAATGAAAATTACACCGCAATAAAGTTTAAACTATGATGGGAAAACCAAAGTTGAAAGCATTTTCATTTGAAAGAAAAATCAAAAGAAAATTAAGAGCTAAAATTAATGACTGGAAAAACAATTTTCATGCCTGTATGAGCGAGCGCGTTCGCGCGAAAAACAATGAAGCGCAAAATGATGTGAAAAATTGTTAAAACGAAAGACAAAAAATGTTAATTTAAATTTGCTCAAGGTGCACATTGAATAAGTTTTTTTATTTTGTTTGTTTGTTTGTTTATAGATGATAGCCATCTATAACACCCAAAACAAAGGCCACATAAATCTCAGCATTTTGCCAGCAATTTAAACGATTCCAACAAGCTGAACTCTTTTCTCTTCTCTTTTTTTGTTCATATCCGATGGCCATTGAAATTCCCGTGCCGCACAAAACAATAGACCCAAAAGTATTGCCAGCTATTTGGCCAGCCACTATGACTGGTAGAACGGGAGGCGAGCGGGAAAAATCAGTTGAAAGACTTTTCATGCCATTAAAATAAAATGTTGGGTACATGAATATTCGTGTCTCGAGCCGCAATACCAAAAATATGCCAAATGCATGTTTTCATTGTCATGGCAGAGGGGCGCGTAGAGGAGGAGGCGTTTGGACGAATTTTGCAACACAATGTAACCTTCTTTAAAATGCCTAAAAGTGTTATACAAAAAATAATAATGTCCGCTACTTGCTAAAACAAAAACAAAGAAAAGTCAAGCTACAAGTCCAAAGTCAAAGTTGGCCTAACGAGCTGAGCTGAGCTGAGCTGACTGCAACAGACCAGACGAACAAACAACAGGACGGACGGACGGCGGTGGCGTTGGCATCCGACTGAGGGTCATTGTTTATGTTTGGGCCCCATGTCCACTTAAAATGGCGCGCACAGCTGAAAAAATAAATAAACGAACCAACGAACGAACGCGAATGCGAATGCAAATTCACATGCAACACTGACGACGCTTTGCCTCTTGCGTGTGTGTGTAATGTTGTTACATTTTTGTCTGTTGTTGCAATGAAATTGTGCTGCCGAAAATGGCCTCGACATAAAAGCCGACAATTTTTTTGTTTCGTTTGCCTGGAAGTTTTCTGCGAGAATAGTTGAATTTAATTTTAGTACTATGGCGGTTTATTTTTTTGTTCAGTTAGTTAACAGGCTGTTAAAATAACTGATATGTTAAATTAACAGTTGAATAAATTTAACATAATGTTGAGTTAACATAAGGAATCATTATTTTTATTAATGGTTAACTTTACATATATAATTTTGTCATTTTTATTTCCAGGTCCCCACCGAAAAATTTAACTACAGTAGACACCCACAAATTAGAACCTTCAGTAATTAGAATTTTAAAGAAATTAGAATTACATTAAACACAAAGTGGTTCTTAGTTGTGAGCGTCTACTGTATTGACAACATTTTCCTTAGATACAAAATCAGTTCTTTGTTTAAAATTCTTGTATCTCGGTATCTTAATGAAGAACTCTTTAACCGGGATTTGTAATTTCTGTATAACTTGAAACTTTAACCGCAGAAAATCAAATTTGCAAATCCTCTTTTAATTACACAAAAAATATAAAATAAAATCTGCAATAATTGAAAGCATTTGTAAGAAATGAGATCATAAGCAAAAGGAAAACTTCAAAGCGCAGCCACCGCCACCTGATCATCATGTCAGAGATTTCCACACAAAAAAAACGATGCTCGAACAGAGCGCAAAACGAACCAGCGAACCACTTGAGGCTGCCACAGCGCGCAACCAGCAGATACAAAAGCGGACTTTGCTGCAATGCGGACCGTACATAAACGATTTCCTCATTTTGAAAAACAAAAAAAAAAACGACAACAATAACAACTTGTACTGAAAACTAAAACATTTTCAAAGGAAAAATACAACAACAAAAAAACTCTCTCTGTGTGTTGTGTTGCTCTACGCCATCACTCAACAAGTTAGATTCAGCTTCATAGATGAAGGCAAACTATTTTGCATCTAAGCAGCAGCAGCTGAAATAGTCGTCCGTCTATTAGGCCGTCCGTCTGTCCGTCCGTCCATCCAATCGTCAGTCAGTCTGTCCGTTTCGAGGCATTCACTCGGTGCGCGCACAAACGCTTCGAATGTTTATGTTAAGCTTTGAAATATTTTCAAATAAAACAATTTCGCTTCGCTGCATTTCAACGCGTTGAAATTTTTCTTTCGTCTAGTTTTTTTTTTTTTTGCCTAAATGAAGCGTTTAGTGCATGTTTAAACGATAGCGCGCCAAAAAAAGAAAACGCTTTGATCTTTGAAATATCGAAGCGAAAGTAATTTTTTGAAAATCGCCGCTGCTGCTGGTGCGAACTGAAATCTGGTATCTTATAAATATTTCGAACTATTAATCGAGTGAAATGAGCGTTTTTTTTTTTGCGGTAATGCATTGTAGATAAATTTTCTATACAATTTTTTTGCAAAATAATGTCGAATATTTGCAAGAGCTCAAAGATGAATACATTGAAATAGTTTTGTATCTATGAAATACAAAAATACATTTGTTTACTTTCGGTATTTTATACTGAAAGTAAACAAATTTGGGAATTAATTTAAATTTTTTTGTTCGAGAATGTTCACTCGAAATGAATCGACAAATCAATGAAAATATTTTAATTTTGTATGGCGAAATGAAATTAACAAAATTAAAATTAACAAGAATTAAATTTTTTCTGACATTTGAAAGCGATCACAAATTTTCTTGTATACCGAAGTAATCCTATAAAATAAATATACTGCGATAAACAGGAGTCCAAACCAAATACAACGCAATAAGCGCATGGGATGTATAGCAAAGCATCATAAGGAGCGCTTTTTTAAGACTACTCCGGAGCGCTTTTTGTTATAGAAAATACTTAAGCACAAAATTATATGCATAAAAAAAATAAACACCAAAGAGTTTATTTGTAACCTTAGGAAAGTATCTGTGTAACTTAACTTTCCTGAAAAGTGAAATGAATTGCTTCGGAGCGCTCCGGAGTATAACTTATTATACAGAACAAACTTTTGAGCGCGGCACAAAAAGCCCAAAGATCACTTTCCTCAAAAGTATGCTGTGTGCTGTGAAGTGTTCCTGAGCACTCCAATTTCTAAAATTTATTTTGAAATTCCTTTAAGACATCGAAGACGATTGTCAGAAAAATTTTTAATATGGCTAACTTTATTGAATTGGTTTGTTATAGCCTAAATAGGTTGGTTTTTTTCCTATACTAGTTGAATTTTTAAGGTTTGTGTATAATCAAACAAAATTTGTAACCCTCAATAGTCTCAAAAAGAGATCAAATATGAAGGAAAGGACCTTTGTCCATAATTTGGGAAACCTTTTTTTTTTTGAAGAAATATTTGTAAAATTTTCATTTCATCAAAAAAATTTCTTTATGCTTTTGCTTGTCTTACTTTAAGTAAAGGTAAGGAATGATTTCAATGGCTCCACCTGAGGTTATCTCTTATTATAAACCACTTATGATAAAACGAAATTGTTATTACCCATCACGAATCTGACTCCTCACACTTCAACTGATTTAAACCGTCGGCACATGCCTGAAGTTACATACCTGAAATGGAAGAGGGAAAACAATAATGATTAGTAAATTAAAATCTCATAAAGGATATATTAATTAAATTCCGGCGATCAATTCTAATTTACAACAAATGCCCGAACACTTCCGTTTATAGTTTGGCATTTCGCGTTTAAATTGAAACTTGCTTTTAATTCTATTATGGCAACATTAAAGCCGAGAAATTTATGAGTTGTAAAATTTACGACAAGCCCAATTTGCGCATAACCAGAAGCGATGATGCCAGAGGAAAGAAAAAAAAAACAAGCTCGACGAAGCAACGATCAGCAAATGTGAGTAAATAAACGATTGAACTGGAACACGCGATCGATTTCGTTTTTGCCGAAGAAGAAGAAGAAGATGGCCAAACAACAATATCTAAGCTAGAAGAAGAAGAAGAAGAATACCTTTAATAGATAAAAATAGCAGAAGAGCTGCAGAATCTTTAAGCTACACACAACAGAAAACAAAAAACAAAACGAAGCAAGAATGCCGCTCAAATACTTTGATTAATATGGCAACATCAATCAGTGAAGATCTAAACAAAAGCCAACGATTGAACTCACGATCTCGACGAATGTACCCGAGAGATAGCAAGGAAATACAACAACAACAGCAATAGCAACAACACCCGCACATAAACACAGCGTCACGTCAAACGAAATGAGCGAACATAAATCAAGTAACGCGCGATGACGCCGACGCCGCGCTCTCAAATGTACTCGTACAAACAAACGAACCACAATTGAACTCCCGACAAAACGTACAAAGGGAACCACAAACGAAAGAATATAACAACGCAACGATTGTCTTTAGCAGCGTTCAGGAGTGGGAAAGAGCAATGGACGCGATGCGACGCAAGGAAACCAGCGCACACAAAAAAAAAACAAACAAACGAACGAGCAAACATTGTAAAGCATCAAAGGCAACAAGCTCGGCTCACAGTCGTTCGATGGCGGTTGATCAAATCAGCAGCAGGCAGCAGCACGAAGAAGTCGATGCCATTGCAAAAAAAATACAACAACAAAACGAATAGAAATCCAAACGGCGTTGGCAAAAAACTTAAAATCACGATTTTGGCGATTTGATAAAATGTTAAACATTATTTTTCTGCTTCAGCGTATGCCAAAGAACTAGAACTAGATTAAGCAGCGAAGGCGAACGACACAGAACAACAACAAAACGAGATTATATAAAACCGAAATAAAAAGAAAAAAATCACGCTTTGATCTTGGTGATGGAGCAACAGCAACAGCAGCAGCAGCAACAAGAACAACAGCAATCTGCACAACAAGGCATCGGAAATGTTTTCTTTACCGCGACGACGACGGACAACGACGACGGACAACATGGAATTGGAGTCGCCGCCGCCGTGTGGTGAGTATTTGAATACGTTTGCCAAAGACAAAAAATGCCTCGTACTTGATACTGGTACTTGTGTGTCCAGCGCTCGAGTGAAGTGCACTTTTTTGTGTACTAACATTTTGTTGTATTTTTGTTGTTGTTGGATTTTTTGTGTACTCTGGTTTTATTTTTGAACATTTGTTTGGCCTTCGCCTTCGCGATGAAAATACGCTCAAACGAATGATGACAAAAAATAAATAGACCACAAAAAAGAAGTCGTCAAAAAAAGAGCATTCAAAATAGAGAAAATAAAATAAAGCTTAATGGCAGCATTACCCGAGCGATTTCCTAGAAGTAGTAGACTTAAATTTTTTTGTTCCTTACAATAAACTCAAGTTGAGAAATAAACCTTTTATGGCTTAAATACTTAAATACAGCGTGTAGACAATAACTTCGTTTTATTAAGCCATGCATGCGGCTTGGCTAAACTTTTGGCTAGCTTATGTTAGACACACGTTGTTGAGGTTGAGTGAGATCTAGCAGATCTAGCGTTGAGTGGCTTTAAGTTAAGAACCGATATTTATCGACACGCACCACAATTAAAGCGCCATTGTAAAACATAAAATTGATTTCGAGATAGATACTCTGTGTACTTTTTGGACTTGCTTTTGGATTTGTTTTTGTTTTTTTTTTAGAAGAAACCTGCTCGCTTCAGCTCAAGCTTGAATTCATGCAAACAAGTTCGGATTTTTGTGCTAAGCAATTTTATAACTGCCTTAAATTCGATTTTATTAGTTTGTTGCTGTTGTTGTTGTTGTGCAGGTTGTTAGTGTCTCGCCTATTGTTGGCTTAATTCGAGGCAATTTGTTAGTGTAGCTCGTTCGGACGTTTATCACAAAATTGTGACAGCTCTGTCATTTAAATCTCAATTTAAATAAGTTTGCTTGATTTTATGTCGGCATACGCGTATGTTAGTATGTAGGAGTGAACACAAAGGCATGCCGTCATAAAATCGACAAATAATTTCGTATGCGAAATTGTTAAATTCGAATGGACAAATAGAAACATAAATTCTAAAGCAGGCAATTTATAAACTTAAAGATGCTATCTTTAAGTTTGATGGAAATTTATGTAAAACCGAACTAAGAGAGACAGACAGACGATTCTACGGTTGATTAAATAACATTTTTATTAGACTAGTTAATTTAATGCAATAAGTCTGCTAGCTTTATATGAGTTCAGTTTTTTTTATTTTTAATAGCACCTTGTTTAGTCCAACAGGTACCTTTAAGTATTCCAGCGAAAAAAAAAAAGAAAACAGCTGGTTTTATCACATGTCAATCATAAATCAAATACTAGAACTGATCAAGCGGTTACCCACACTTGCTGCAGACACAGGACCTATTCCATATACATCTACCATAGAACAGCCATCATAAAAAAGATATTAAATCTCTGATTGCAAAAATGTTTTGCAATCTCAGAAATGTCTAAAAAAAAATCTCTACTTCATTGCAGTCAGTTTGGACTTTAAAATGCAAATGGTTTGAGATTTTTTTTCTTTTATAAGCAGCCCACAAATAAGGAAATCGTTGATGATGGTTTGGTTAGTTTTTCCCCAAAGAACTTTCCACTTAAGTGTGAGACTCTTTTTACGCGCATTATACGCGATGCTGCGGATAATTAACGAAAAGATGTTGCAGTCCGTTGACTGGTTAATACTACTATACAACAACAACAACAACAAAAATAAAAGAGTTATCTGCTCCATCTACAAAAAAGAAACGCAGTGAAAATATAATGTGAAAAGTACTATACTACCAAATCTGTAAGAAAAATTGATGGAATGTCATTAGGCGTTAAGCAGACAGCCCAACTTAGTAACTCAGAAGAAATAGCATAGAAAACAGTAAGAACTGTGCATTAGTTAACTGTGTGTTATATAGAACAGTTGGAAGGTTCAGCACGGATTACAAATGTTCCACTATTGTTGCGCAACCTATAGAGCTAAAGCAAGCAACACTTAACTGAACAACGGACAAACTAATCAGCAACATTATGATAGCACCAATGCCATAATGTCTTTTTATACCGCTTGTTAATACTAATGATCTTCCATCCAGTGCTTGCTTGCCTGCTCACAGTCAAAGAAAAGTAACACCATCATCAACATCTTGCTCGCAAGGCGAAGTTGTCTTCATCTTTACTATATGCTTGGGCGCAGTGGCAAGAGAACTTCGCCAAATGTGAAACCTTGCAAAACCGCTGAAGACAATAAAAAAAAACTGAACAAACTCTATCAAAGAAAGGAGGCTGAGTGCTGGCATCAGGAATGAAACCCGCCAAACTGCTGCACACTCCAAAAGCTCACATATGCAGGCAACCAACCGAACCACACCGAACTGGCGACGTTGTTTGCAGCAAGGAGACAGACCTAAACCAACGAATCGACACTGGTTGGGTTGGCTTGGCTGGCTGGCTGGCTGGCAGTGTTAGTTGGCTGCAAAGCCTCAATATAAGCCAACAACTAAGCTGTAAAATTAATAGCCAACATAATAAGTGGAATTTTATGACATGCCGCTTGAGGATGCGATGCGCCGCGCCGCGATGTGATGCGTTGTTCGTTCGTTCTTGGTGTCTGTAGTGGCGGCGCGCGAAATTCAAATCGTTTTCTCGTCGGTGAAGAGATTTTAAAAGTCTTCTTCGGATGGCGGACAAACTTAACTCTTTTTTGTACTTTTTGAATATTTTTTGTGTGCTTGGAGAATAAGTCTCAAAAAGTCATTAAGTTTTGGCAGCTGATGGTGATTGTGAATGCTGCCAACTGCAAGCGACCGAATGTAAATTAAGTTTTGTCCAGAACTTCACAATTTGATGTAGATGAATGCTTTTCGGTTTTCTTTCTCTCCGTTCGTTATTAAGCAGCTGGTCAAAAGGTTAAGTATTCGTAAGGGTCTGTGTCAAATTAGATGTGTTATGGTTGTTATACTAATGGGAATTCATGATGGATTTAGTGTGTATAGTCTACTAAAGCAACGAAAATATTTTAACTGTTAACAGTTTGGGTCACGAACTGCCTCAAAGGTCGAGGGTTATGCGATGATGGAGCAGCCGCAAATATGAAGGATTTTTCATGACAAGCGATTTCATTGAACTGGACATTGTGAGTTAAGGCTTTAGGAACGTAAATGTCTTTGCCGGGTAAATGTAGTATTTTATTTAACTTTAGTTTCCTTCTCTTCTGTTTGGAACATTAATGGAGTTTTTTTAAATTATGCATCCGTGCGGATAATCTTCTAAAGAAACACGGAAAGCCATTATTCGACTATGTAAAAAAAATGTCGACAAGTAACTCCTTGTCGAAATTTTTTTTACCTAGTCGAATAATGGTTTCCGTTCTTTCTATAGATGGAATTCTCTTAAAAAGACTATTGTAATTTTTTGAATTCGGGAATACGATTCAAAGCTGGATCAGTCCTTCCAAATACAGAAACGAAACTGGCTTCCTTTTTAATAGTTCTTCATGAATTTTAATTTGGAACGCACAGCGAGTTCTTAGCTCTTAAAGCATGTACTGAGCTAAAGCCAAAAATTAACTCTCATATGTTGCTCACTAGTCGCTTATCTTCTAGAGCTTTTGTTAACGTTTGAGACATTTGGAAAGGCTTTAAATGGACATTTAAAAAAAAACCGATTTGTATGATAATTCAAAACTAATTGCTTTAATTTTTCGAACAAGCTTAGCATTTTTGTTGTTTTTCCAAAGCTTGTCCAAAATATACATTACATTATCGAGCTGATTATGTCAAAAATGTCATTATTCCGCAGTCCATTAAGAAAATAAACAATTTAATTTAATTTTTCACAGGCCGCTGTGACTGAAGTTTTGCGCTCAAATTGCTCATAGCTATGTACAGCAACAACAACAGCAATAATAATATAATGGAAACTCGACGCCAAACTGAAATCAAATAGCGTATAATTTTATCCAAACAGCAATTAAAATAGTTTTGCACCATATTTAATGTATGAAAAATAAAGCGGGAAAAAAAAAACAAACGTGGAAATAATTGCAAACGTGCTGCAGCAGCAGGAGCAGCAAGCAGCAGCAAGCAGCAGCAACAATAACAAATCTCCCATTTAAGCCAACGACAAAATAATTAAATTCTTGAAAAGTTTATGCCAACACAAAACATTAATTAAAACACATTTAAGCAAAAATGGTGTGTACCAGGCAGCCAGCCACAGCCTAAACTGATGGCGGGAAAAGAGGTAAACGAACAAAATTTTGTTTTGGTTTTTTTTAATGGCGCCTACCTTTGCGGCCTTATAGCGTCAGCGTCGGCTGTCGAAAAAGTCTCAAAAAAAAGTCTCAATATTGATTAAGACATTAATTGTCGGACAACTTGACGTGCTTTGCTAATAATTGTTGTTGTTGTATAGTACGAGTATATAACTATAAAAAAATAATAACTTTTGTGATTTTATCATTTGAGGCTATATGAAAAATTATGGGCTACGTTATTTGATTAACCAAAAAACAACAACAACAAATTCGCATAGTTAATTGCAACTCTGCGCGTGCTTGATCGCCGCGCGCCCATAACCCGTTTGGTTGTTTGGGGGCAGTTGTGACAGCGTGGCTGCTGCGCTCTACAAAATGTCAATTTTAATTACTCAACGCTTTGACAGTCGGCGGTGGCGGCGGCCTGTATGCAACATACGGCAATGGCAGCGTCTGTCAACGTTTTGTGACGACAACGACAACGACGACGATGGTGACAACGCGCGCAATGAGTGACATACGCTCACAAAATACAAATTGACATTTCGCCAAAAGACATGTGAACATGTGAAACACTTTTGGTGCGTTTCGAATGATTTCTCAAATATAATAAAAACAAAAGAAAAATTAATTAGTTTGGCAGAGTTGTCAACTCTCTTTAATTAGTCTTAACGAACGTATGAACATGTGGAACACTGAATTTTATAAATATTTTCCTCAACTTTTTTTTTTAATAAAAATTTTTTCGATATAATCGGGCCGTCATAACTACCGTCACTTTCTGTTGACTGTTGTCATAAATTTTCGAAATTTCGCTTTTACGCAAGTTGTCAGCAATATTCGGTCGCTGCGCTGACTGACTGACTGACTGACTGACGGAGTGACGTTTTTAAGTGTTGCCTTTTTCGAGAGTGTTGTCCATTTCCAGTTTTTCCGCACTCACTTTTGGCACACAAAAACCAACAACAACAACAACACGCAGGAAAATAATAATACAAAAACAAAAAGCGAAAAGCAAAAAGTGTTACAAGCTTGTAGTTTTTAATTACTGAATTCTGTCATAAAGCGGGCCTACTGCTGTGACAAGTTTCAGTCCTGTCAGTCAGTCAGTCAGTCAGTTCGGTCGGCCGCTCAATCGTTCGTTCGTGGGGTGTGGTACGGCTCGAAACATGTTGTACAACAACACTATTAGCTACAATTAAATGTTTCGTTTTAAAAATCCGAAATAGTTACAGTGTGGGAAATGTTTCGACTTTTGCCGCAAGTATAGGCCAGTCTAGACTGGTTTTCTTTTGCTGAGGTTTCCACGAAAATATTATTTTGAAAATACTTGAACTCGTCGTGTTACAATTGGAATTGTGATTGTAGATTAAAATATTAAATTCGTTAAAATACACCACATTCAAGTGGCGAATTTTTGGAGTTCTTTGACAAGTTTGTTTGTATGTTTGTCTGTTTGTTTGTTTAGCGTTAACTGCTTAACGGCTAGTCCGATTAAGTTAAAAAATAGTTTAAATAAATTGTTAATTTAATGCGATTGATATAGGTTTCATAAAGTTGCTTAAGCGTAATGCCAACTAATGATATAACTGAAAAAGTGTTGCAGATTAAGGCAAGCAATTGTGGGCAACTTGTTTAAAGTGGGCGGCAGTTACTAAGCTTAATTTTTTGACCTGATCCGATTAACAAAAAATCGTGAGAGCTATTTTTTTTATAAAAATTAAGCTTGTAAGAAAAGAAAGCATTTGTCCATGGTGAAATCAATTTAATGTGAGGAAAGTAGAAAATTTGCCCTTTCCACCTCGATATTGTCTCTCTCTTGAAAATTAAAGTTTTGTGAAGTTTGACAACTTTACTACAAAAACATTAAGTAAATTGAAACAAACAATATAGTTTGTTGTCAAAATTACAACAAAAAAACCAACTTCAAATTAAGGCAGACAAATTAGGCAGAAATCGAGGTGAGTTCGCTCAATTTGCGTTCTCATTTCTACTTTCCTAACCTTTTTATTCAACCATGCTTTTATCTATAAATATAAAAAATAGTAGACATCATCAAATAGCCAGAAAAATAAATTCTATTCTTATACTGTTAGCCAGACTAATAAATCTAAACATTTCCATTTCTTAACAGGAAAATATATTTTTGTTTGTTTTAATTTGGCGTATTTATGCGTGCGTTGGTGTTTTATGTCTGAAAATGTCTAAAAATGCGTCGCCACAATAAGGAAAATTTCGTCTGTGTGTCCATAAAAGAAAAACCAAAACTGACGCTTTGATATATACCGCCCAGACGCCCAATTTGCCGTGAGTAGCCCTCAGCGCCGCACGTGAGTTCGCATATTAAAAGAGATGGCAACGCGCTCCTGAAAATTTCGGGCGGAAAATTGAAACGAAACGTCAGGCATATATCTTAGTTTTTCTCACTTTTAGCGAACATTTATTAGAAGCAACCGAAAATAGAATAAAGAAGAAAGAAAAACTTCAAAGCGAAGAAAGCTTTTTGGAGATTAAAGAAAAATAAAATATTCGCTGGACCACAGCATGGTGTAACAAATATAAGGAAAATGTCTCTTCTCACCTGGGTATTTTTTTGAAAATATAATTTTGAGCATTTTCTTTTGCTACAAGTGTGGTGAGTTCGTTCAATTATCGCTCTAATTTATAATATCCTTAAAATTTTTTAATAAATAATGCTGAGGAAAATGTTCCTTTTCACCTGGATATTGTTTTTAGAGAAACATTAACAAACTTCAAACTAGGACAGATGTATTAAGCAGAATTCGTGGTAAGTTCGCTCAGTTAACACTCTAATTTCTAATTGCCTTACATTATTTATAAACCACACTCTAGACAATCGTGTTATAAATATGAAGTGAGAAAAATAGGATAAGAAAAGTAGCTATAAAAATAAGACAGAACTCGAGGTGAGTTCGCTCAATTTTCACTCTAATTTATAATTGCAGTAGCTAACTTTGCTTTATTATGCTCTAGACCATGAAGTAATAAATAAAAGGTAAATAAAGTAGAAAAATGTATTTTTTCACCTTATATTGTATTACAATTAAATGATTAAAATAATATAATTTTATATATAAAATGCAATGCTTTAAGTACTATAAAAATAAATACATTTATCTCAAAAGCCTGGCAAACTAGCACATCACTAATATAAATAAATAGTTACTATAATAGTTTCTAGCAGTAATTAGTAAAACAATTATCGACATATCTCATTTTAATTAAATGTGTTATTTATATTTTAAATCTTCGCCATATGTGCCTAAAGAGTTATTTTACCACAAAATACCACTTAACCCACCCTTTGCCACTTTCCAACCGAAAACACACAAAAGCACTTTTTCCATATATGAATGCACAATGAACCCAAATCAAACCAATAATGTGCTATAAAATAGTTATTTATAGGAGCCAGATGAAAATAATTATTATGACTATGAACAACAACAACAACAAAAAGAAATCATTATATAATAATTATAAACACATGTCTCATATTAATTACACAACAGTCATAATAATAACAACAACACTTGTGTGTGTGTGTGAGTGTGTGTGCGGTATTGATATCAAAATATTATGGTGTATTAAGTGTAACATTATCGTAATTAAAAATGTCATTTTTATTTTTTTGCAATCAACCCTCAGGGTAGCCCAACTTGGTGAAAGAAATCCATATTTGCATGGGTTCATATATGTATGTATGGCAAATAATTCTTTTCAACAACTTTGAAACGCGTTTGGCACGCTTATGTGGTTTCAAGTAAGGTTAAGGGTAAGTAAGGGGAAACAAAATTCATGTACGTTTCTTATTATGCAAATTAAGACAAATGTCAATAGAACGCGCGGTTTTGGGAATTCCAAAAAAAATCAACAAAAGTCTTGGGGAGAGTTTCAAATTTCACAGCAAATACTTTAATTCGAGAAGTGTGTCAGAAATTTCAGCAGGAAGGTGTAAAAACTTCAATAAGAAAATTTTTTAAATTCGACTTTTAGCTAAATTTGTGAGTACCCCCGAAATGAAATTTATGAATACTCCGAAGTGAAATTTGTGAATACCACCGAAGTGAAATTTGTGAATACCCGAATGTAATTTTGAAGGGTTTTAGCAAATAGTTTAATTTAAGAAGTGTCTCAGAAATTTCAACAACTTTAAGGAAATAAAAATTGCATTATGAAAAATTTTAAAATTCGACATTTAACAGATATTGTGAATACCCTCAGTAGTTCTTTGAAGGTTTTTAGCAAACACTTTTCAAACTGCCAACAATAGCCACAATGCATCAAACTGAGCATAAGTAAAAATTTCGCAGACAGCATTAAGTGCACCAGACCGTTTTAATTTTATCTGCATGCAAAAATACGAAAATACGAAAAAATAAAGATAGAAAATTTATATTTTTTCTTTCGAGAATTCTCGGGGGAAAAACCCATGACAATGCTGAAATTTGGCAACGCTGAGATTTTTGTTATTTGTCATTTTCTCTAAGGGCGACGACGACAGTGATTTAAACTAGCGCGCATTTTATTTGAAAGCGGACTGAGAATTTATTTATGACAAATTTACGAATAATTCCTAGACATTTTCATAAATAATTTGCAATGAGAAGCGGATTAAGACGCTTGCTTACACAAGGTTTAAGATATTATATGAACATTTCGTCGGGTGACTTTCTTGAGAAACGTATCTATAGACGCAATACAAGAGATATGAACTTAAAAAAGTTACTCATTGGTCTATGTTTGGAACAACTTTTTTAATGAAAGCAAAAATATCGATATGTAAACCAGTTTGTATAATTATATTGCGACAAAGATTGTTATTTAGGAAAAATATTCAATAAATGAAAACTAAAATTGATTATATAATAAAAACAAAGAAATCACTTGAAATTCAATTTTGAAATAAATTTTAAATTATGTGAATAAGACAAACATTTTTTTTAACAATTTTATATAATTTCGACTATGGAAATTTAGATCCGATTGTGTACTTTTATGTAAGTTGTAAAACTTGTTTATTAGTCAAAATTACTGGTTTTGTTGTTTTGTATTGTTGTTTATTTAACATTATTTTAATAAATAAACAACCAAGTCACTCCTCACTATTCAGCGACACCTACCGCACAACTTCTTGTGTCATACAAAATACGGCGAGCGGCACCTACCGATTAATAGCATTGTTAAAATCTATGCTATACTGCAAGTCTAATAGATGGCGCTTCATTAGGCCTAGAAGTCATTTGTAATATATAAACTGGAATAACATATCGTGAAAACTTCCAACAAAAACTCACTTTAGCTTGACTTTCGATATTATAAATACTTATTCTCAAATATTATATTATAAAGTTTTGATATTCAAAAACCATAATTTGAGAAACATTTTCCGAACGTTTGTTATTTCAAAAGAATGCTTATTCCAAACGCTTCCGGTTTTTCAAACTTTTTCCTTAAACAATGTTTGATTTCATATCATTTTCCAAACATATTTTTGTTTGATAAACTTTAAACAAATTTATGTTTTATTTTATTTTGTCATTTTTAAAATAAAAGTTATATTGAGATTTTTCAACCAAGTTCAGAGTTTATATTCATTAAATATATTTATATATATTTTTACAAAACCTGATAGCAAAAGATAACATTCAAGTGGTATGCTAAAAAAATCTCAAACACGCGTTAATGCCCTGAACCGATTTCGATAAACACGATTTTCTCAAAAAAGTATCGATGGGATTTTGAGATACTTTCTTGTAGACAAATAACGATTTAAATTACCGCCCAGAAATGTTGTTTGCCTTTTTGGCTTAAATATACATTGACAGCCGATATGAATTCATTTCGGCTGTATAGTAAATACTTAAGTATCCAGTTATGCGACAAAATGTATCAGAAGCTGTTCCTAGGAGTACTCGCACTGGGGTGACATCGATGAACCAATGCTTTTCAAAAATATTGAGCAAATGATATACACCATATCTTTATTTTACAGAAATCCCAGTTAAATCTGATTTAAATTACTCAAACAAATTCAATTCGATAAGATACCTTAAAATTCGCTACGGCAAATTTAGCGACAATTTCGCCCTTTATAAAATTTTGCAACATTTAAGCGATAGACACAAACTATAAAATCATAATAAATTGCAAAAAAAAAAGAGGGGAGTGAAAAATGTGAAAAATACGATTACGATATAAGCCTAGACAAAGAAGAAGAGCATAGAAATATAATAGAAAAGCAATAAAATAAAATAAAATACAAGTGAAAATATATCTAGAACAAGAAATCCCCTCAATCATTTTTCCAAATTGAAATTTCGTCTTAGCACGCCCCCGGTCTTACCCACACCCACACCCATCACATACACGCACACACAAAACACACTCAAATATTTATCTTTTCAATAAAGTTGTGTGTGTGTGTGAGCACCCCATCCACTCGCTGGTCCAGATCCAGAGCCACCAAGATGACGCAGCAGAGCTGAGCTGAGCTGAGCAAAGGAGATTCCTGCTGCCGTCCGCCTTAAAATGCCTTAAAGTGATTTCAACCCGGAAATTCCATATAAAATACCAAACATAAATCGATATATCGAATGCGGTTTCTAAGTTTCTCCCCCACTTGTGAGTGTACGATTCGACGGCGGTAAGGAAAAGGAAAAGGGAAAAGACAAAGCGTTTGCAACACTGCTCGCTCGGTTGTCTGACGGTTGGTGGAAATCTCTGTTGAAATCAAAAGCGTTTGTAAGGCAAAAGTTCATTACCCCAACTAGAGCAGGCAGGCAGGCAGGCGCGTCGCCGCTTCTGTCTTACTTCTTCTTAATACACTTTCTGCAATTTCAGACATTTTTCTATTTCTTCCCCTTTTCTATTTTTATTTTTATTTTTATTCCTTTTTCTTTTTCAAATTTGATGCGTTTCCGGGCGAATTTTACTTGGCATCACCCTCTAAAATAATTCCATTTCGTATTGACAAAACATCTAGGAAACTTAAGTGAAGGCATGTTATTATTTTTTTTAAAACTTAATCGAGTGTAGGAAAAAAGAAAGAAAAATATTGACAAGGGAGAAATTTGAAAATTTTAGACGGAAGTAGGACAAGGGGGGCAGAAAAGCCGCCTGGAACGGAAGTGTGGCAAATTGGTGAAATGGAATTTCATTGTTAGACTTTTTGCGAACCGAAATAGTTAAGACTTTGCTATGGCGAATACAAATGCTGTCTAAAAGTTAACAAAAAAATGTTGACCAGATTTCGTGAGTTTGACCAAGTTGCGCGAATTTATCAAATATCGAGAAGTTGAAACTTTTTAACATATGTAGTAAATTTAACTAATATTTTCGTTGACTTGAATAAAGTTAATATATTCAATAAATTTAAACGTATTTAATACATTTGAACAAATTAATAAAATTTGGCCAAATTCTAGAATATCTGACCAAATTCATTAACTGTCACCAAAAACTGTAAATTTTAAATGTTGACAAAATTCCGTAAATTTGACTAAATTTGGTAAAATAAAACAAATATTTTGAATTAGAACAAATTTGGTAAATTTTACTACATTAAGTGAATTAGACTAAATTTAGAGAAACAAAATTAAATTGATCACATTTGAACAAATTGAGTAAATTTAACTAATATTTTAGTAAATTTACAAAAAAAAAATCATAATAACGACCAAATGTAGTCAATCTGATTGTTTGATTTGACCAAATTTATTAACTGTCACCAAAAACTTTGATTTTCAAATGTTGGCAAAATTCATATGATTTGACTAAATGTAGTGAATTAGAATAAATTCAGTTAATTTGACTACATTTAGTGAATTTGACCAAATTTAGACAAACAAAATTAAATTGATCTCATTTGAACAAATTGAGTAAATTTAACTAATATTTTAGTAGATTAAAAAAAAAAAATTTTAATAACGACCAAATGTAGTCAATTTGACCAATCACGTAGGATTTGACCAAAATTATAAACGGTCATCAAAAAACTTAAAATGTTTCAAAATATTTTTTAAAATGTTGGCCAATTTTAAAAATTTGATCAAATTTTGTGAAATTAAAACATATTTAGTGCATTTGATTTAGTTAAGACAATTTGAATATGAAGAAATTGAGTAAATTTAACTAATATTTTGGTATATTTGAACAAATTTATTAACAATTATTTAATAAATTTGACCACATTTAGTTAATTTGACCAAAATGAGACAGTTTGATTAAATTTGAACATATTGAGTGCTTTTTTTTTTAATATTTTAGTCAATTTTACTAAATTTAATAAATCTAATCACACTGACCAAATTTATGTACGTCACCTTAAAACGTAATTTTTTCCTGAATTCTTGTATTTTTATCAAATTTAATAATAACAAAATTTAACAATTGACTTTATTTAACTTAAGTAATCTTTTAGAAAATCACTAAATTAAAAAATTATTCAGGATAAAAAATGAAGTTGAATTTTTTTCAAATAAATTCAATAACATTTTAAACATTTCGTAAGAAAGTCTATTCGGCCGATTGATAAACTTGCAATTAGTTTTCCCATTACGACAGCACTTTTGGTAATTACAACATAACAGTAATTTAACGACTTGTTTTGAAATCTTTTGAAAACAGTTAACTGCGATAAATTTTGTATTTCCTAACAACATTTCCGCCGCTCAAGTCAATTAAAAATTTTACAAAATTTATGCGCAGACAGTTAAAAGTTTTCTGCGTTTATAAGCAAAACATAAAAATAGAAAGACGAACAGACAGACAAAGAGACAGACCCTTTTGGCCAACGCACACACCGCCCACCTTTGTCTGCGGCGTCTTCTGCCTCAGAGCGGCGAATTTTCGCACAACTTGCAAAAGGAAATACGCCTTTCGCTCAAGCAATTTGCAAGATTTACCAAATTTTATGTCAATCCAAAGTGGCGGCGGATAAAACATTAGAAACTTGCGTCGGGTGGGGGCAACACTGCAACACGACGCTGGGGCGTATGACAAGCACGGCTTAATGCCGGCGGCCTTAAAAAGGGGATTTCCTTGCACTCGCACTAAAGTGCGACGCAAAGATTTTAACGACTCTTTTTTTCTTCCTTCCATTTCTTCGCTTTTCTTCTTTTTTTATACGAGTATTTCGACATTTGCAAAGGCGGCTAAAGGAATCGTTGTGGGCGTTATTTCTAATGGATTTTGTATTGTTAGTGTAGGGTATGGTAGACGGGGGCACGTCATAAAAGCAGGGTAAAAAGTATGGTAGAAGGCAGCTTGGCGGCAATGACAAGATTTTAATGTTCCTGTCTGCGCTGCTGATTAAATTTGTTTTGTTGTAGTTTTTCTTTGTGCAAAAAATGTGCAGAAAGGAAAAACTAATATCAAAAAAAAGTTTTTCAATTGAAGTCAATTACATGTTTTATCATCATGAAATACAATCATATTAATTTTTATTTATATACATCATGGAATTTCCATTAATGATGCTTTTAAAGGGGCTGAACAATTTTTGATATTCATTTGACCTAATTTAGAAGTTTTATATCAATTTTGAAATAATGACCATATTTAATAATATTTTAATATTAGTTTTACTTAATATATAAAACTTGTCTAGATTTGAAATTTTATAAAAGCATTTTTCACTAAGCTTAGACGTGGGCGACGTATAGACGTCTGCAGTGACAGTCGGGCTTCATCGAGGGCCCTATCAGCTCCTCAAAATAAATCAAGCACAATGGATTTATACTTGTATAGATTCCTGGGCACTGTGGTATTGTAAGAAATAAATTGGTTGACCAAATGGCCAATGAAGATTCTGCAATTTCACCATTGCGTCCAGAGCCAATTAGTACATGGACTCGATTCATACTAGAAGGTGGTCCGAACTAAACTTCTGCAAAACCACCAAGTGCTTCTTGTAACCTCCGAAATGGAAATTAGCAGACCTTCTTCTAAAGCTAAGTGAGAATGACCAAAAAGTGCTGCTTGGTGTAATCAAGGGACTAATACATGTGGCCAACATATGACCTACATGAGCATCAACTATCCAATATGTCAGACCTGCCTTGAGAGCGATAACACTTCAGAGCATTACCTCTTGTATATATATCTATGTGCTCGGCTTTTGCTAGAGCGATACTGCGAATACTGAATGGTGTTGTGCTGAGTATAACAATATAACAATCATACTCTTCCTATCCCTAATCATTTTAAATTCATTCGTGAAACCAAGAAGTTTGGGAAATATGATACGTATGAACCTATTTTCTAATTTTTCCATTCAAACACTTCATTAAAATATCTCTTCTTTCTTAGTCCGATACTCTCCCGGGTACAGCACAATGGTCCTTGTTGACTGAGAGCTATGGTACCATACCAGCCCACATCCACTCAAAATAAATCTAACTTTAAGCTTAACAACCCTAAACACACTTAAAAAAACTAACCAGTTTAATCCACTTGTATTAAAATTTTATGTTAGTTAAGAGTTTTAACCAATTTAGTACTTTTGAATGAATTTCTGACAAACTTTGAAATTTTGACCAAAGTTTAATGATTTTTATTTAGCTTCTCAAATTTAAGCACATTTTTGGCCAACTTTTTTTAAAGTGAAAAATTTTTATCCAAAATTCTTTAGATAAAACTTGCCTACGTAAAATCTCAAAATTCAAGAACCAAAATTTTAGGAAACACATTTCTCATACCAAAAGTTCTCGTTAACTGAAAACCGATTTCGCTTAACTGCTTTTGAAACCTTTTGTTAGAACTGTTTGTGTTGTTGTTAAATTTCTTGCGAATTTCTTCTGTTAACATTTTATGTTTTCAGCTGATAATCTAAGCTCGTAAGTTAATTCTGCAGAATTCTTTCGACGTGCTTGCCGAGGTAAGCCTGCTCAGGCATGGTTGCGGCACATTTTTTGTCTTCATTTTATAATTTTTTTTTTATTTTGGATTTAATATCTTACAGCGAAAAGATGGCAAAGCGCGACGAATTGATAATTTGAAAATTTGCATTTATTTTTCATGATTTTTTTTTGCCAGCACCTTTGCATGTCTCGCAGTCGTCGTGTTGGCTGAACAAAGGGTGGATTATAAAAAGTCCAAAGCCGAGGAATGTTGAGAATTACGTTTGGCACTTTGAAGTACATATTCAATTACATATTTATATATGTGAATTAATTTAAAAAATTAAGTTTAAGATGATTAATAAAAGTTAAACTGTAGAAGAAGCAGACAAATGAGAGAGAACTTTAGATAGAAAACTAACAGAGGAGAGTTAAAAAAAAAGATCTTAAAGATATTTTAAGCTAAGATTAAACATTTTGTTGGTTGCCAGATATACATATATACGTGTATATATATCTTTTTTTTTTGTTGCTCTGAATTATATAAAAAAAAATGTTGTTAATTACTATTTTTATATATCACAATTTTTCCAGTACATAATTTTTAAAGCATTACTTAGATTTGAATATAAAATTTTCGAAGCAACTTTTGTAGCTATTGCTTTTAAGTGCCCCTGCCTACCGGCCAAAACTCAAAAGATACCAAAAAAGACAAAAAATCTAACAAATAAAGATAAAGTATCTGTAAATGGCAGAACGCGGCGGCGACCAAGTTTAATTACAAGAAAAAATCGACGCTAATAAAACTCGCATTAGACAAAAGCAGCACGTACCAAAAACAAACAAAAAAACAACAACAAAAATAGCAACAACATTAGAAAAAATTAAGCAGGCATTTTACACATACGCTCATCTGCCGACAGCAAAAACAAAAACAACAACAACAACAGCATCAGCGATACAACGCGCAGATACAAGATACTCATACGGAAAGAAGAAAAAAATAGCGTAGTTGTATCTACAAAGTTTCAACAACGACAGACGACGACAGCGGCAGTTAGGCAGATATCGCTTCGGCTACGGGCATTTATGTAGCTACTGGTATTACGCTCACGTCGCGTTGCGTGAATTTCGCCAATGTTGCTTCTTTTTTTTACCCTTTTGTGATGTCGTTGGATTTTTTTCGAATTTTTTTTTTTCTGTTTGCCGTTCAAATCTTTCGCGCGTCGTGGCGGCATTTCTTCGATGCTTTTGCTATGTAGCGTAAAAATACAAAAACTTGCTATGTCTATTTTTGTGTTCATTGTTGTTGGGGCAATTGTTGATGCCGTTTTTGTTATTGTTGTTGCGTATGAATTGCATTTTCAATTGCAGCCCGCAGCCGAGCCGCGCCGAGTCGAGTCAAGTTGAGCCTGAATGGAATCGCTCTCAAAGCGCACATTGTGCGCCGTTTTGACAGCTTCCATTGAAATTTTTGATTAATGGTTGGGAAAAAAATGGCGCCCGAATCAAAATTGATGATGGCACAACTTTTATATGCTTATATGCTTCTTTTTTTTCATTATGATGATTTCGCCATAAATACTTTTAGGAATTTATGAAATGGAAAAATTGCGGGAAATGACTCAATGTAAAGGGTCTTAATTTAGAATGGTTAAATTTTGTGGGAAAAAGTAAAATAAAATGCGAATATGATAATTTGAAAGTAATACCGAAAGCGCAGAGTAATACCAGTTAAGTAACAGAGATCTAACAGATCTGAAACTAACAGAGAATTATTGAACGTTACGAATAAAAATAATAAAATCGTAATACGAGAACGAATGTTGTAGAATGATTTAGGAATATTTATATAAGAAAACTAACAAAGGTGTAACAGCAGGTTACCAGATCGTATGGATAAAAATAACAGATAAGTACAAAAAAGCTGACAGGGAAGTCACAAAGATTTAACAGAAAAATAACAGATCATTAAATAAAACTAACAGAGACCTAGTAAAAGGTTAACAGAGATCTAACTGACATTTGACATAAATCTAATAGAGAGTTAACAGACCTTTTAAATATATATATAAACAAAGCAGGAAGAAAATACTAACAGAAAAGTAACAGAGATCTTCAAAAGATAAAGAGACCGTTTTAATATACATAACTAACATACCTTTATAATAATACAGACCTTTAGGAACGTACAAACTAAAAAGATTTACTGAATATATGAATTTATCCAATAAGAATCTGAGAATTATAACAGGTATTCTTACAGGGCACTGCAGTCTGAACTATCACCTGACAAAACTGAGAATATGCAACAATGAGTTATGTAGATTTTGTGAAGAGGATACTGAAACTCCGAAACACATCCTAGGACAGTGTCCTGCGCTTATGCAAAGCCGGAAAATGTACCTGGGAGACTATCAAATACCAGACGGCATGCTGAAAGACTTAAATATAGGTTTCATACTAAAATTTATAACGGTTGTAGGACTTTTAGAAATACTATAAACCTTTCAGGAGTATAGGTCTAATAGGAATACTAAACTATGGCAACACTATAATCCTCGTAGGGGGCACAATAGTTATTTTAGGACGCGGTGCGCATCCCCATTAATAATAATAATAAGAATAATATACAGACCTTTATACATATATACGAGTAGATATATAAAAAAGAAATAACAGAAAGTTAAAAGAGATCTATCTAACATAAAACAGGTAGTAGACCCAATTGACATAAATAGCAAAGGAGTAACAAAAAGATAACAAGCACTAACAGAGAAGTAAGATAGATATTTAAAAAAATAAACAAGTATATTGAATATATTTAACCAACAGACCTTGAAATATATATATAACAGAGAAGTAAAAAAGAGCTAACAGAGATTCAACAGACACTTAACATAAATTTAACAGAGAAGTTAAAAATAATTTAAAAGAAATCGAACAGATTTATAACATAAAGCTAACAGAGAAGTAAAAAAGAGCTAACAGAGATTCAACAGACATATAACATAAATTTAACAGAGAAGTAAAAAAAAAGTTAACAGAGATCCAACAGATTTATAACATAAATCTAACAGAGAAGTAAAAAAGAGCAAATAGAGATCCAACAGACATATTACAGAAATCTAACAGAAAAGTTGGATAAAGCTAACATAGATCTAACCGACACATAACATAAATTTATCAAAGCATTAAGGAACAGCTAATACAGATCTAACAGAGATTATCTGTTAAAATTAACAGAGGAATAAGAAAGAGCTAACAAAAATCTATTAGACACATAACATAAAATTAACAGAGTATTAAGAATTTTACAGATCACTAAAATATGAAATTTTTGTTACACATTTCTTATGGAAAGAATAAATAAATAATAGTATTTGAAAAAAGAACTTCAGGAGAAGTGGCAGGTTACATTTGCAACAGTTCCAACAGACAACAAATAGAGAAGAAAAAAGATAATACCAAGAGCTCTTATTTGGCTCTAATCCACGCATTTAAAACGATAAAAAAATGAGTTCAATTTAAGTCTTACGATTAACTTCAACTCCATCTTACTTACATATATATATCGCGATGGAATGATGTAAGTATTTCATTGAAGACATAATAATTTTCCAACAACGAAGACACTTAACAAATTTTCCAAACACGCACACACACACACACAAAGTAGGTACAAACTCACAGCCATTAACACCATCATCTGTCTGCAATCACAGTAACTGCAAAACCATAAAACACATCGACAAACGGACGAGCGGACAAACGGACAAACGATTCATTCCATACCATACAATTCGAGTCATTCAGTTAACAGTGAAAATACTGAAGAAGAAAAAAATTTAAAGTCCCGCGAACGTGCTAAGAATTCTTAATGTGCCGCACGTACGCGCGCTGAAACATTGAAAAATGCTAAACTGAAGACAAAGAAGCGGGAGCACAAAAACACAACAACAAACAAGCCAACATATACAGAAATAAATAAATAAATATAAGAAATGAATTTGAAATTTTTTAAAATCTACAAAATGCCAAGTCAATAAAATCAACAAAAAAAAAAAAGAAGTAACAATTTTCTGCAGCGGCGTCGGCAAACGGCCGACACGACATTTGAATGCTAAAATCGGGCGCAAAGGAGCCAATATCAACGCTTATCGAAAAGGCAGTCCGAAGGCACTCAATGGCAGAGAGGGACGCGCCGCCGTCGGGTGCACGTCCAGAGGAAATGTCGATTTGTTTTTGATGTGACACGAATTACTTTACTGCTGCGAAGCGAATGACATGGAAATGAATTTCGTGAATCACGAATTGATTTTTTGGTGGAATTATTGCGCATTGAGATTCAAAAGCGAAATGAGTTTTTTTGAAGATTTTTTCAGGAGTTAATTAATTTTAATAAAAGCATAAAAGAAGATATTTCAAAAAAGTTTAGTTTCAGAAATCAAGTCCAACCGCCAAAGAAATTGGATTCAATAAGGCGGTAATGTACAGAGTGATTAAGTAAAAAAATATTAAATCCCTTGTAGATTCGATGAAGAAAACTTAGATGATGCCGCTGAATGGCCATAAAAAATCTGAAACTGTCATATGAAAGAGTAACGCTAGGAGTAGATTTAGAAACATGTCCGATGTGCAGATCCTGAGTCGTAAAAACTAAACTAATTGAAACCAAGGAGATATTATTGGCCTAAAGTGCTGGGAGTAGGCTTAGGATCAAGTCGGATGTACAGATTCTGCGATGAGGAAACTTAATTGCCAGAACACATTTTATGTAGCTATGGAGCACTGAAGCAGAGGAGATATTAATACCTAGAATCATTTATAGTACTAGGAAAAAAAACTAACTAAATAAGACTCAGTCAACGTGCTCGAATTTCTAAGGCCAACTGGACTAGATGAGTTTTTGTTGGAATCTCCTATATTAGCAAAAAGGCGTTCTTTAGGCCGCTTTACTTTAAAACCACTTATTCATTACTATTATTATTACAATAGGACTGTTCTATGTTCCAAACCAGAAGTTCTTGACTTTATATAAGTGAACGTTAAAAATTTTATAAAAGAAAAAACTTAAATTTTTCTCATTAAAACCAAATTATGTACGGGAAATGACGGTTATTAAGAAGCTCCAGCAAAATTATTATTAATTATGAAGCGATTTAAATAACAAAAGAATTAGGCCAAGTCGATAATCGAAATTTCGCAAATTAACCTCATTTCGGTAGCTTCACAACTTTCAGCACAAGCCAAAAGCTCAGGCATCCGCTGAGACGAAAATAAACCTTAATAATCAGGTCAGTGTAGCATCGTTTTCTCATTAGAAAAAGTTTGCCGCAAACTTCCGATTGATATAAAACAACGATAAACTAAATAGAATATCAGCCACTTCGTCCACTTCCCGGTAATTGTAGCATCCAAATAACCCAATTCCAACCTCATTATGACCAACTCGGCGAGCAACAAATAACCGCTATAGCCATAATTTAAAATCTTCATTAACCGACGGTTGGTCGTTGGTCTCTGCTGCTGCTGTAACAACAACGTCTACACTTTAGGCCATTTTAAGCTCATTTAAACCACATTAAACAATTTATAATGTGCGATCAGAACGATTTAATGAATCTTAGACCGAAAATGAAAGAAAAAAAATACATTACCAACAAAAAAAAAACAAAACAAAACAACACGAAACCCAAAATTACCAAAAATAACAACAACAAAAATAAAAAGAGTGAAAAAAGAAGCACACGAAAAGGTAAGTAGACAAAAAAAATCAACGAAATAATAGACCTGCGTTACGACACATCGTTAAAATACCGTAAAAAAGAGTAATTCCAGGTCAGGCTAAAACGCTAAAAAAACATACATAAATAAAAAAAACACATTATCTGGCAGAATGTGGCCAAAGTAATGGATGGCAAGCTGACAAATAGCCACATTGTTGGCAAGTTAAAGTCAAAGACAAACGACAAGAGCCAAAATTCAAGCGGATGTAATGACTTAATGGAAACATTAATTATATTGCATGAGATGTGTACTAAATCAGGAGGCTAAAGCGGAAGAGCATGAATTAAGCCAAATTGAGACATGTGACAAAATAAATGCCAAAGTAAGCAATAAAGAAGCTTTAAAAATTTTAAGTAAAAAATAATTATTCGTTAGTTTTTAATAAAAAAACAGCGAACAAACATTTTTGAAGCCTTCTCGTTTATAAACAACCACGATTACTCGTCACTATTAACGCCCAGAGAAACCGATTACTCTTTAGTGTGCATTCAAACGAAACTTACCTTCAACTTTCGCTAACGCCAGCACCGATATCGTCTGCAGCGCTGGTATGGCCCACGCGACCAAATGAAACAAATGCGATTTATTCTCGATTGCCTCGTGGCCCCATTTGAGGCCCGCCGCCAGAAACCAGGCAAAAGCCAGGCACGACCACCAGGCAAAGGCGGCCATGCAACAGAAATAGAGCGCCATAAAGAGCACGGTACACGAAGTGGTCTGACGATGACCCTAAGGAGAAAACAAAAAAAAACAAAGAAAATCGCAACAATAATGAGTAATTGCATTAAACTACATAAATGAAGCAAATTCGTTACTGAAAAACCGATTACTCGCGGCGCTCTTACCTGCGTTATGGTGGACATCATCTGGAGTCGACCCAGTCGCACCGGTGGCGGAAAGGGTTCGCGACACGCAACCGAATCGCCGGCGCCCAAACCCGCGACATACGCACAACCGACTACCAAATAACAAATCGCAAGAAATACAATCGCACGCTCGGGATAGCGAAAACGCGATGAATCAATGAGGAAGGTGAGCACCTGTGGAGAAAATTGATAAATAGTTTGCAGTTAGTTTGCGGCTACTCAAGTGTAATGAAATCGGAATAAAATTAATGTAATGCGAGTATAGAAATTCATTAATCGTTACCTTTCGATGTCTTTTGCCAATCGCTGCACTAATCCTTAATAATTTGTATTTTCTTTTGCTTTACTTTACTTTACAATTAGATTCAGGCAGAACTGGTTGCGCAAGCGGTACCCACCACTCGCACCACTAACGAGTATCTGATATTTAACGTTGTTGTCGCGTTTCGTCTTAGTGATGGCAGTGTTCTTTTTTGTTGTTGTTGTTGACTAAATTTGTTAGCATCATTATTATTACGTTAATATCTTTTGGTAACAGCGCTTTTAGCCCCGTTGTCTTAGATAAGCGGCATCCGCACAACGACACCGGTTTTTCGCTTTCCTATGCTGATTTCAGTCTGTGTTGTATCTTCTTTTTTTTCTTGTTTTTTGTGTTTTTGTTCTGTCATTTTTTTTTGCAACACTAATGAGACATTTATAACCGTCTCTGAATTATTGTAATGTTGTAATGGGCGTGCAATTTGTGTTAAATCATTCGTAACGATTTTAGCCTTTTCGGATTAAAGGTATCTACTTGAGATACAGTTAGGGATGCAATAATATATCATCAATATATCGATTTTTATTTTTCAAAATATCGGTATTATAATATACATTTTTCAAGAAACGATGTAACAATGCTATCGATATTTTTTAATTATATATATCGACATTTTTTAACCAATATAGGTATTATAATATCGACGTTTCAAGAAACGATATAAAAATGTTATCGATATTTTTTAGTTCAATATATCGATATTTATTATTTAATAAAATATTCTCAAAACAATCCTTTCGCTTACTTTTAAGTCAACATTTTTCACAAGTTACACAACTAGTTAAGAAGATGTGGTCTTTTGATTTTGAATGACGAAACAAAATCATTTGTAAATGAAGTTTAACTTCGTAGATGTTAAATAAAATATCGATATTTTGATATCGATAGTTTTTTGTTTTATATATGAAACAGTTGATGTTTTTCTTCCACCAATATTGATACTAGAAATTTCGATGTTTTATTTTCCGGTGACACATCTCTAGATATAGTGCGGGTATTTTGTTAAACCGAAAGTTTGTTCGTTCGATATGTCAAATCGGAATTCTGACTAAGATTATAAATAATTGTACAACTCCTAAACTTGAGCAAAGGCTGTGTGTAAGGAATTTTTCAAATCTCGTCTATAACTGCAATAATTGAATTTCCAATTTGGCAACAGTGCATGTTAATAAAATGCGTTGTTGCCAAATTGCACATTGTTCTGTTCATCACTTCTGGATGCCTTGTAATCTCTAAAAAAAAATACTTTCCCATTGACTTAAGCAAATAATTTCAAAAATGTAAATTCTCAATTCAACATCCACACTTTGTAATTATTCGAAAGCCGCAATTCTATACGCACCTACAAAACCTTTTTGAATTACAGTTGCCGCCCAAATTTTTGCACCCACAAAGCTTCGATATAATTTCCTCAATTACACACGCACACACACACACACAAGCTGCCGAGAAACAAACTTCAATTTGCATTTGAAATGCGTAGCCCAACCAACTTCTTCCTCCCCGCCCGTATCACCACTCTCTCTCACTCTATGCCAGACAAAAGAAGTGGGTACTGCAACGCCCCGGCTTTGGATAAATGGTTGTAATTGTGTCTTGTAACTCTTTTGTTGAAATTCACAAATTGAATTGTTTATTTATGCCAAACAAATCTATGGAAATTTTTTTTCTTAACTCCAACTCCGCCCTCATCGCCCTTCCACCATTACGATTCTACGATTCCTTGGATTGGGTATCTTTTTTCCCTGCGCTTCCATTTCTTTCTTCTGCTTTTTCGTGTATAAACTCACAAAGAGTTACAACGGTCTCAATTTGTTATGCCAGCGTTGTTTGCGGCAGACACAATCCGTCGCAGTCGCTGCAAGTAGTTCGAATCGAAAATTTTGGAATTTCTTGTCGAAGTGTTCGGTGAAATATCGTTAAATTATTCAAAAGATTCGTTATTTTCGGCGTGGCTATTTAAAGTTATTTCTTAGCGTTTAATTTTTATTTATTTATTTTGTCAGCAAAGATATCGGCTAGAGGCGGGCCGCATCGCATCTATTAAAATCGCGTCTTGTCTAGATCGTAGTTTTGTTTTTGTTTTTTTTTTATTATTGTTGTATCTGTGGTTTTTATGGAGCGACACACTGTATAAATTAAATTTAATTTTTGTGGGACTTTTTGTTTGTGTGTGTGTGGGTGTTGCCGCGACTTATTAGCTTCATTTGCATAAACGTCATTTTTATATGGGCGCTCATAAGTTTCGCGCCGTTGGAATTTAAATCCCTCGAAGGTGGCATTAATATGCACCAAATCGCTTTTGATTGACAGTTGTCAATTTGCAAAGTAAAATGTATAATTTAAGATTTAATGCGACACGGCCATATCTGTCAGCAAAACTATAAAGTAAGCTTTTGGTTTCATTTTAAGGCATATCATTTGTCCATATGTCGTCTCGCGGTTGGCATCATTAATCTACATCATATCTACGGACGCGTGCAGTGCTCTAAACCGAACTCAAATCACGAACTTTATATGAACTCACACAAAGTGTCAAACTCGCAATTTTGTAATATAGTATAGTAGTCGCAATGCAATGACGACACGCCAGCGTTGACAACGCCGCTTCAAACTTTCACCGCATGGCGGGAGTTGCGAACGTGATTGCGAGTTTTGAACTCTCCGGTTTGAACTCGACATAAAGTGAGGTTGGTTACATTTTGCAATTAGTAAACATCATCTGGAGTCAACGACAACGTCGTCATAATCATCATCATCATCATGAACAACCAACAACATTTGAACATGACGAGGAAAAGGCAAAAGTCATGTCCTTAATGAGTGCGCATATTGTGTTTAGAAAAGGTTAAATTACTCTCAGTATTTTGGTTAATAAATTTAAAATATTTAATTTTATTATGAGCCGATTTTTATATATGTATATATATGTCTGTATATAAGTATAAATAATGAATTTTAAATATCGAGTTTTGCAGATTAAAGTTAAAAAGATCCACAAAAAATAAAAGAAGCAATTTGGCAAGAACGCATTTTATTTTCATACATTGTTGCCAAATTATTTCGATTATTTAAAATGATAGTTCGAGTTCCCTTTTATGCTAGGCAATTAATGATTTTGTGGCAGAAGAAGGCAAAAGGCAAGGAGAGGCGGTATACGCTATAATTGAATCTATAATTAATTAGAAATATGATCAAAAGATAAACGTAAAATCAGTCGCCACTTAAATTACCCAGTGTAAAAGGGAATGTATTTAACAAATTCTTACAATGTTGCCAAGATTTAAATATAAAATACGAGAATAAAATCTTCAACCTATTAAACACGAATATATCAATTGAAACTACCAGTACAAATGTTAAATTTAACACATGACAAACATGTTTGTACATGCCTCAAGTTGACAACTCGTTCGTTATTCAACAGCTTCAGAATATCGTTTGCAAAAATATGTTTACTATGAAAAAGTAAAAAGTAAAATCAAACCCTGACGATTTGAACCTTTTATCATGACAGAATAAACGTATTTATATATTTTTGTTTAGCACTTTTAGTGCCTTTGAGCAATGTTTGACAATATGTATGGCATTGTCGCCATTTTGTTTGTTTGTTTGTGTTTTTTTTTTCATTTTTTTTCTTTGTATATACTTATATCTTTCTTTATTTTTCTGCGCTATTTCGCCTGCAGCTACATGCGCCGGGGAACATATGCAAAACAGCGTACAACGCGTTTTTGACATTTATCTCGAGATTTGCTTTTGCAATTTTTATGCTGTCATGTTGCGTGGATTTCTTTGCTTTTTTTCTCCTTCTCCTTCTCCGTCTGCTTTTTTGTTTTCGCTTTTTTTTGCGTTTAATGTGCTCTGATAAAATTGATTTTTTATTTAAATTTTCGCTGGTGTCGAGTGGTAATGCGGCGCACTGTCATGGCAGTGGCAACGCTCTGCTTTGTATGGCGTCTTTATTGAAAGATTTGCGTTGACAGGTAATATGTCACGTTGCGGACGGACGTATTGGGTGTAAATATTTTTGCGTATTTTCTTTCTTCTTGCGAATATGATTGAAAGATGTTGTTCTTCAACACGTAATCGCAGTGGAACAGCAACTTTCGAATTTTCGCCAAAAATTACATATTAGAAGGAAACGGAAACGCTGTGCGCCATTTTACATTTTTCATAAATTTGAATATTGTATGCGTAATATAAAACACTTTTGGATTTATTTCGTACACACAAACTTACCGTAAAAAGACAACTTGCCACGCAGACAGCGCCCCACGACCCGACCCAGTACCTGAGCACGGTGCGTTCTTTTTCCGGAAAGAACATCGCATGGCAGGGCGCACCACAATCGCGTAATTCCTGAAACGAAGAAAGAGAAAAAAGATATTTTAGTTTTGTGAAAAAATGAGTTCTTTGAAATTCGGCAACAACGCATTTGGATGATTTACATTGTTGTCAACATTTTTCGAAATGCTAGGTAAGAATTGAAGTTGCCAGGTGAGTATTTAATTTTTAATGTCACGTGCGTTGAAATCTACATAGAATTACTAAAAAGTTTCATAAGGATATTTGGCAACATTGCCTTTATTTTCTTGCAACGTTGTCAAATTTATACTTCCAAGTGAAAATTTAATTTTTAATGCTGCACGTAGATGTCAAAGTTCTAAGAAGATACGCAGTGAAAGTTGGCAACAGTGTCATTAATTTCTTACAATGTTGCCAGTGTTTCAATGCTGAGTAAGAATACAATTTTTAATGCTAAGTTAGAATTTAGTTTTTCATGTCACATGCGTAGAAGAAGAAGTCCTTATGAGTTCCATAAGGATATTTGGCAACAGTGCCTTTATTTTCCTACAACGTTGTCAAATTTTCAATTAAAGGCAAGAATTTATTTTTCAATGCTACATACGTACAGTTCTAAGTCCAAAAAACTGTCTAATGAAATTAGGCAACAATGCCTTCATTTTCATACACTGTTGACAAATTTTAAATGCTTAGAGAATCACATTCTTAATAATAGGTACATAGAGGCTTAAAATCTTCAGTGGTGCCTATATAAATTTGACAACAATGCCGTCATACAGTGTTGCCAAATTACAACAAAATTTAACAAAATAAAGTTTAAAGATTATTTAACATAAATTACTCATATTTCGGTCTTCATTTTATCTAAAACTATAAATTCAAGTTTATTTTCATACAACATTTCTTTTTTTGGTTTTCCACAAATCCACCCCTGACAATTCGAATTATCATAGACAACCCAGAAACCAAAATAAAGCGCCTTTTTAAAACGCAATAAAAATCTTTTCCCAACAGTACTTATACTCGTTATATCCACAACGCATAATTTTGGACTCCTGCTGACTGAAAGTAGAGCTCATTAAAAATTCAAATTTCCTCAAAAGAATTTTTAAGAAAACACACAAGACACAGCATCGCATCGCATCGCTGGCTGCCGTCCGGAACTTTGTAGATATATTCCAACCAACCAACCAACTAAGCAACCAACCACCGCCGACTACCACCTCCTGCGGAGTTATTTAGAACAACCGAATTACAGACAGTTAAGCAGCCACGACCAAGAAAATTCCGCGGGCGGTAAGCGATTTAATCGCTGCGTAAAACCTGGCATTTCATGAGCAGTTTTCTAGTCAGCGTTTTGGTGTTGCTCTTGCTATTGTCTTATCATTGTCATTATTTTTGGTTTCTCGCTTAGCTGCGGATGCTGTTCCTACCATCGCGTATTGACAGCGAGGCCTGGAAGTGCGTTTGGCGGCTAATTTTAGGCGCTGCGCAATTTGTGTGGCGTTCATTTTCTTCATGTTTATATCGAAACAAACGCGCATAAATGCGAACAAAGACAGAAGTGCAAAAATAATAATAAAGTAAGAAGGGTATGAGGAAGGGCAAAAAATAAATTCAAGGAAGATGAGACAAACAAGGTAGAGGCATCATGGTGTCTGAGCTGCATATCGGATGCGCTGATTCTCACTCCATGTCAAGTTTGCAAATGCCCCAAGGGAATCGCTCAGTTGAATTGAATGGCAAATGAGTGCGACTGGATAAAAGAGGGTAAATGCGTTGCGCGCGGCGTTGCCAAATTTCGAAAAGAAGAAGAATATTTTTTCGAAATGTCTGAGTTTTTTGTTGTTTCAAGATTTGTTGTTGTTGTTCAAAATATTAGACAGATTCAGCCCATTCAAATTCAAATTTATATATGGAAAAAATTTCAAACTTTTTTTTTTCCTTAATTTTTTTTTTAATTTTTTCGAAAAATTGCTACGTTGCCAAATTTCTGAAAAGCTTACCAAAAGTCTGCAGAACTTTCTAATGAAAATTTAAAACACACGAACAATATTTCTAAAATACTTCCATGCATCTAGAACAACACACCAACAATGCACACTCGCAATGCATTGTTGTCGATTTTCACCGATTCGAGCGAAATTCAAATTTAAAGCTCCCATCATTTCACAAAACAAACTTCACAACCGATCAAACAAAACTCACGCTAACTCAAACTTGAGCCTATCTGCGACTCACCATCATCGCATTCTGGCCGGTGCACTGTGAGTTATACCCTTAAATCAAAGTAAAGCGAACTCTTTATATGGCCATATGCGGGCTCCTCCACTAGCACACCACTCAAACGGCGATAGCAACAAGGAGCAGCAGGCAACAACTCCAACGACTGCTGGCAACGTAAACCCATTGTTTCCACTTTTATGAGCAATGACGATAAATAATTGCGCCCAACGGCCGCCAGCACAAGATGCCAAAATGACCGACCGACCGTCCGTCCGTCCGTCCAACCGACCGACCGACCGACCGAACCACCGACCGACCTAAGCGTGTGGCTGTCTTTCTTGCACTTCTTGGCCGTAGGCGCCCGCGGCACCAAAAAACTAAAAAGAACCCAAACCCCGCATTTAAGCAGATTTAAATTTATTATAGATAAATTTTCTATGCCAAAGGCAACAACGCAGCCGAACAGACAATGTTGCCGGCGCAAAAAAAAAATAAATGGAGCTCGTAAAAAAAAATGTAAAAGCCGAAAATTATGGCTACGGAGTAACACATGCCGCAAAAGGCTCGCAGCGGCTGCCTTGGCCATCGTTTTTCTTGTAGTTGTTGTTGTTGTTATTGTTAATGATGCGGCTTCAAGAAAGAGGGCGGCCCAAAAACATCGAACGTACAAGTTGAAGTCAAAATGTTCCGGTCTGTCTGTCTGTCTGTCTGTGTGTGTGTCCATCTGTTCATCTGTCTATGTTGTTATAGTGCAAGCTAGGTTCATTGCAATATATACATACTATGTATGTTTGGTAACCCTAAGGGTTGCTTTTCAATGACAATGCGCGCTCCGGTCATGTGTGAGTGGAGTGACTTACGCCTGCCTGACAGCCACCAGCCAGACTCTAGTGCAATGTCCGTCGAGACCAAGGATAACTGAATACATTTTGATTTTGTTGTTGTTGTTTATTTCGAAATATTCTGCCCAAAGGCAGTGTTAAATGATTTGGCGAAAATTTGGCAACCTTGTAAAGTGTTTTTAATATTTTTTCCTTAAATACTTCAAGTGCCGAAAATAAACAGTTTAATGTTATTTTTAAATCTATTTTAACTATAAAACAAACTTCAAACAAAAACGCGCCCTTATCAAAGTTCTCCATCATGTCAAACCCTCTTTACAGGCTTGCCAAATTTCCATAAGATTAAATCACGACATCACAAAAAGGTCCACACAAATCAGAAACAAGTCAAATGCAATTCAACACAATTTGCCTTTTCTTCAAAGCGAACGAACAATCAAACAACCAACAAAGGGCAACACTGTTTACACTGGCCATTCAAACAAAACCGTCAAAGGTCAATGTTGACAATTTTCGGCGCGCTGTTGCCTAATTTCGTAGCAGTCTAAAGAGAACGAAGAAGCAGCAAAGTGTATAAAATGAAGAAGAAGAAGGGTTATCGAAAAGTTGATCGGAATTTAAACACATTTCGCATTAATTGTGTAGAAAAAAAACTTGAGTGGCGAAAAAAATGCGAAATTTTGACAGGTTTGCGCGCCGAAAGTCAAATGCAATAATTACACTTGTCGTCACTTTGTTAAAGACGCAAAAGCAGTCAAGGAGACTTTTTTAAGAGAGTATTTTTTTTGTTGTTGATTGGCATTGTTGTACTCTTTTGTATTGAGGTTCTGGCTTGCGGCTTCGTCGGCTTGACCATATGCTGCGCAAAATTGGCAGCCGCAGACGCCCTAAATTTTTGAAACTATTGTGCGCGAGACACATTTACGAAGAGGAAAAAGGTGCTTTTTAATTTGTGGTTAAGTACACACAAACAAAAATGTTAACTCGCGCGTAAAGTAGAGAGGCAAGGCGAAAAATATTGTTAGGCCATGATAAGAAGAAAATTTATTTTTGTAAAAATATTCACCAAGCTTTCAAAGTGGTTTAAAGACCAGAAATTTTTGGCAGCAAATTATTCATAAAATATTATAAAAAACGCAAAAAAATAATAACAAATTTATTAACGTTTTTTTTTGTTTCGCCACAAATTTGTCAAAGCTCGTATGTGTACTTTTTCAAAGCATTTTCACATTCGTGAATTATTGTCTGTCATAATTTATGCCATATTTTATTGTTGACTTGTTTTGCTTTTTTACACATACACCGACCATGAATACAAAATAACAACAACCAAATATGCAAAAATGTATTTTGGTTAAAAAAACGTTGGACAAAAAAGTGATATACGTACATAACAAAGGCGTCATAAATAAATTTGTAAAATATTTGCAAATGATTTTTCGTTTATATACGAGTATAAAAAGAAAACTTATCTACAATTGATTTTCATGCAAACCAAAATTAAATAAGCTTAAAAGCTATTCAAAGTAATGTTTTGTGCAGCTGTGAAAGGCTTTTAAAAAAATTGTTTAAATAAATTCTACATCTTCCGCTAAACTCTTAACAAATTGCAATCGATTAATTTATTTAAATGGCGGATTTGCACTGTGCGAAATCAAATTAAAGATATTTATCCCACATGCTTGTTCGATGGTGTTTAAACAATTTTTCAATTTACAGTAGCTGCCCGTCGATACAAGAAGATACCAACAACAACAAAATAAAATAAAAATTCCGACCAAAAAACTCAATACAAAAAAGATTGCCTAAAACCGGCTGTAAAGTATCTTAAAGATACAGCCACAAGTGGCATCACCATACAGACAGCAGGAACAGTTAAGAAGCCGGTTTTTTGAAGAAGAAAAAAAACTTCGACCAAAATAAGACGAAGAAGAAGAACCATCATTTTAATAACTACAACAACAAGAAGAAGAAGCAGAAGAAGCAGAAGAAGAAGCAGAACAGCTGGGGGTAGGTAGCATCTCTCTAGTCAATGGAACGTGACCGCTTGTGCGTATCGCGCAAGTATAACGGTGCGGCAGTTAACAAAAAGATTAAATTTAAATTTAAATTTAAAATATACAAAATTCAATTAACAAATGTAAATTAAGATCGAATTTATTTATTTAAACATATTAATTTAAAAAAATTTTTAAAAATCGACAATTGAAAAATAAATGATTAAATCTAAGAAGTTTGGCAACAATGGCGCATATTAGAAAATTTATTGAAACATTTGGCAACAGCGCAACAACAAAGATTTAAAACTTTTTTTTGTATAGAAATGTTCACTTCAGTTGAAATAAAAAGATACATATCCATCGGATCGGCGCAAATAAAAACCGCACAAATGTATCTAAAAGATACAATCTTTGATTCTCAACTGACACACACACACACAACTACACACACATATACATCGAATTTATGACATAATTGTTGCTTTGGTAAATTTCGAAAATCATAAATTAAGTCCACAAAGTAGCAAGGCAAAGCGCTAGTCAACGTATCTGATAAATGCACAAATGCATCTCTCTCAGCTACATCGCTCAAACGAACATGTCGATTTGTGTGTGTGTGCGCGTGTGTGCAATCGAGAATTTATTGTAATCGTTTTTCGAGTTGATTTAGGTTTCGAAGAAGAGCAGCGATATCTAGAAAAGCCACCAACTGTGCTGTGCTACGCGAACTCAAAAGATACCCCACCACGTAGCTAAGCATCTAAGAGATACTAATACACAAACGTGTATATGTATCGCTGCGAGGCGTGTCGGCAATTTTATTTCTCACATACTACGAAAATGTTGCAGTGCTGCAACTTTGTATGAAATGTGCAAGTTATTTAACGATTTAGGAGGCGTGGCAGTAAGTATATACATACATACGCGATTATATAAACAAAAAATGTATTAGGCTGGGAAATTAAATTTAAAATATAATTTAAATTAAATTGTCCAAATTGAATGTCTTTGGACGCGCGTTTAACGAAGCATACAATCATGTCATGCCTTTTAAAGTGTAATTTCATTGCCCACTTAAGCGTGCGTGAAAACTCGAAACTATTTGGTTACCCTCTTATAAATCGCTACACTGGAAATATTTTTTCTTCGTTTGGTTTGTTCAAGTAAGCACAAAAACGGAATTCATGGTCTGCTGATGTTAGAACAATTTCGAAGCAGAAGTTTTAGTTATGGTTAAAAAATTAAATATTATGTATAAGCGAATGCCCGGCAATGCCACTTAAAAAATGAAAATGTACATTAATTTTTATATATTAGTTAGCGGAACTTCTCGTTGTTGCGATTCTGAGTTATTGCGGTGGGCGTTTAATTGTTCTAGCTACGCCCACTTTTGGTGAAATTGTCGACAGTGCCTACACAAACTCCGATACCGAATTTCAGATTTTTAGGTGCAATATTACCAAAGTAATCGAATATTTTTTTTAAAAAAATTTTACATATATTGGGCGTGGCAAATTTTTGTTGTCTCCAAAATATTTAAGATCAAAAGGAGATTAGTAAAATCTTTCCATGGCTTTTGTCTGCCCATTTAAGCATAGCACAGCCCTTTTTTTCGCGGTGTATTCTTGCCTTGCCTCAATTCCAGCCAACCACCAATTTAAACCGCGCTTCACCCCCTTCACCGCCCTGCCCACATCAACCTTAGTCAACTTGTCACTCAAGCATATCAAAGAGAGCCAAAGATTTTCAACGTTTGTGACAGTCACAACCAAAATTAATTCGTCAAATTTTGTGTGTGTGTGTGTGTTTGTGTGTGTGTTTGTGTGTGTGTGCAATTTTCCTCTTAGACCAAGTCAAAGGCAACACAGACAACGTCTCGAATGTGGCAGGCACGCCATGCCACTACTCGACGCATGGTTGTAGCATGAGCGTGACGTTGCCACATATACCGAAATTTCGTTCGTTCGCTTGGTCCAAGCCAACACAAACCGCAACGAATTCGTTGTCGCTTCTTCTTCTTGAACCAAGTATTTTCTTTTCTCCTTTGAATTACGAGGAGCGTTGTACAAAAAGTGAAAAAGATGGTTGAAACCAGTTTTAGGCCGTTGCTGCCGCAGCGGCGGCGGCTTGGTAACATTTAAATACAACAACAAAACAACAACAAAAAGGAAAATGATTATGTTGGTGGAGTGTAATTTTCTTATTATGCACAAGTGCAGCGTCTTTTTTTTTTGTTTTGTTGTATACTTCTTTTCATTTCGGATAATTTTTTTAATAACTCGTTTCGTTCACGTCGTAAGCAGATACACTGTACGCGTATCTGACAGATGCGGGCAGCGCTGCGCTGCGCCGCGCCGGCGTGTAGTATACTTATTTTGGACCGATGATTTACAGTTTAGGCGTCGCATTAAATTGATCAATTTGTCCGTTGTTGACCAAAAGACCAACAAAACGAGGAAAAAGAAATTATGCATATGCGCAGGAGATTGTGTGCATCCTATAGATGCACATTTGGCCTAAGATTATATCTACTCAACTAAACGAAATTGAAATTTTTGGCATATTGTGCATTAGACTGGCTGCTTAACGTTTAACAGTTAATTATTATAACGCAAGAAGCTGAAAATAAAATACCAAAGAATTGACTGCGGTTGAAAAGTGGGCGTTTTGGTGTTAATTACATCGAGGCAAGATTAATCTCTGCTCACAAACTTGGTCATTAAAGAAAGAAAACCGTTGAAAATCGATTTGTGCCACAGACGCGTTTAGATTAATGTTAGATTTGTTGTTGTTCTATTCCATTCTTTACACAATTGCCTCTTTTGTTGTGTGTCAATGTTTAATTTAGCTTCTATAGTTTATGAGATATAGCGGTAAAGAAGTTCATTTGTGACCACAAAAACGAGTTGGTGTTCATTTTGTAATGCTGTTATTTTACACTCACAAAGCATGATTAAATGACATATAAAGTTTTGTTGTGGTCTCTATAGTACTTGAGATATAGACGCAAATAAGCCAAATTGTGACCGCAAAAACTAGGTGGCATCGATTTGTTGGCGTTGTTCTTTTCTTATCATAAATCACATTTTAATGGCATTACAAAAATAATTAAAGCTTTTAAAGAATTTGAGAAACAATAAAAATTTAATTTTAATTGTGACCACGACATTTTGCAATATCGTCATTTTTTATATACTAAGAAATACATGCTAATTTAAATATATAGCGATATATTTAAGTTCGCGCTTGTATGTAAAGCGATTCAGATTCCTTAAGTCATATATCTGACCACAAAATTGAGTGAGGTCAATTGATTAATGATGGACACACAAAGCTAATTTTGATAATATTTCAAAGTCAAATTGTGACCAACATAAAACTAAAATTTTAACTAAAAGCTTAGAAAAATTAAAAAACCTTGGAACTTGATTTTATTAAAGCTACATCATGCCGAAGTCTTGGTCAGCCTTGGGTGTACCTTCTTAAAGCTCGTCATTTCCAAAAGTGCATTTTGCTTATATTTTTTGTTTGGTCTGCTCCATAATCGCCGAACAAAGTGTTTACAATCGTTTGCGAACTTGCAACAGCAATTTGTCATTGACAACCAACAGTCCACGGAGTATTCATTCCTATTCGCATCGCTTAGCTTAGTATCGAATATCGCGGAGCACTTTTCGTAGCACTTAATCGCTCAACAGCATAACTCGATAACGTACTTTCAACTCCTGCCACAATGCCACTAGCAACTTTGCCCTTATTCAATAGTTTTTTGTTGTTGTTGTTGTTGTTTTTTGTTTTGCTCCGTTTTTCCCCGGTTTTAGCCAAGCTTCTTTCGACTTAAGCGTTGCAATTCAAAACCGGCAGCGTAATTTATCTCACAGTTTGAGTCTAAACAAAATGATGACTGCCGCGCGGACGGTTTTGAAGCACCCGCCACCCGCCTTCCGAACGATTCATTTTCAAAACGCACTTGGCGAATTTCTACTTTGCCCCCTTTGCATGGCCCGTCCCACCCAGCTTGAAGCTTGTCTTTTGAGGCTGTGTGGACAGCGATAAATGAAATGCTGAAAAATACAAATGATTTCGCATTTATTTCTGTTTGTTGTTGTTGTTGTTGTTTTTGTTGTTACACTCTCGACTTGGTCGTTGAATTGCAATACGCTGAAAGTTCACAACTGATAATTGCAAAAAATAATAAATATTTTGTTGTTGTTATTGTTGTTTCCTTTATTTAAGCGAATTCTCGTTATGCAGCGATAACCCGCGGTCAGTTTGCTTTGAAATGCGCAAAACAAAAAAAAGCAGCAGTGAGAATGCAATTTTTTTTTGTATATATATATGTAATAAATGAAAGCGGCAACACTGTCCGACGTTGCTGATAAATGTATTCATATTTGAAAACACTTTTTCGCGCAAAGACTTGAAAACTTTTGCGCATAGCGAAGTGCATGTCGCACTTAAGTGCGGAAATTGTAAAGGCGGTGAAATTTTTGATATCTTGACTTAGGGTAGGCAACACTTTTGCTGTAGATGTGCGATTATAACAGCAATAAATAAAAACTTGAGATTCCTTTAAATTTAAAAAGTATTTATACCAATCGAATATTTGTTTGGCATAAAAATAAATAAAGGGTTGCCACGATTCTTACTTGACGATTACAATTTCGATTATCTCATGTTAATAATAGTCGATTACGATTAATCGAAGTTTAATTCCAATGATTTTGAAAAAATCAAAATGTTTTCTACAATTTAACTTCGTTTATCCGAGAAAAGTTAACCAAAAACGTAACTTCGTTAAGTTAATTTCGTTATTCTCGTTGAAAAGTTAACGTCGTTAAAAATTTAACGTACAAGTTAAAATTTTTATAGCAAAAACAACAAAATCCTTTTTGTTCAAAATGTAAATCATTCGATTCGCCCCAATTTGATTCTAAATTTTTCTATTTTTGTTATTGATTTTACTTTTGAATTTCTCGTTCCATGTTTAACTAACTTAAAATAACGGAAGAAATTTAACGCGAGTTAATTAAATTTTTTGTGCTTTTCGAAATAAGCGGGAAAGTTAAAAATTAGAAAAAAATTAAACTCATCAATTAACTTTTTAACTTTTGAACTAGTTCGTGCCCAGCTTTGTTAATACCTTTTAGATTCATCCATTATAACTTTCCAAGTAGTAATATTTACGATTAATTGTGATTAATGATTACGATTAATTTTAATCGCTGTCTATGCATCACTACATAAAATATTACTTTCAATTAAA
Organism: Suillia variegata; assembly: GCA_949127995.1. Classification (NCBI taxonomy): domain Eukaryota; kingdom Metazoa; phylum Arthropoda; class Insecta; order Diptera; family Heleomyzidae; genus Suillia; species Suillia variegata. The sequence continues at coordinate 7,877,016 of OX421845.1, forward strand.
ATACGTTTATCACTTTTTATCTCAATTAACTTTTAATAAATCCAATTAAAATATTATTAAATTGAAAAAATAGAACAAAAATCTTCAGAAGAAAAACAAACAAATTTGTTTCAATATATTCTCAATCCTTTAATTTTAAAGTTCCTTAAAGCTTAACAAGCGCCAAACTACGATCCCCACTCACTTTCAATTGAAGCCATCCGAAATGACGCTTCACAACTAAACAATACGACAGGAAGTCCATTTGTGCCTTTCCAGGCACACGCGTTCAGACATTGTTACTAAATGGTGCCCAAAAAGGCGCCCACCTAAATTCCGAGCTAAACAACTACGCTTTAAAAAATACACACACACACAGAACGAGCTGAGATGAGTTGGTGACAAAACAAAGCAAACAGACAAACAAACAAATATACAGATAGACAGACAGACAGACAGACAGACAGACAGACAGACAGACAGACAAACAAAAGGCAAAATGTTTCGCCTAAAATTTTGTCAAATTCGCAAAACTCATCCATTGCCTTTTCATGCCTTAATTCGCTTCTATATAGTACACGTTTTTTTTTTTTTTTTGTTTTAGTCCTTCTGTTTGGGTTTTTTGGTCCGGAAACACTGACGATACCAGTGACGCCAGTGACGCTAGTGTTGTCAGCCAAAGGCAGTTTAATTTTTTATTTTTCTTTTTCGCGCAACATTAATTTTCTGTGCGATGGACGCAATTTTAAGTTAACGCTTTGTTGGAGCGCGAATCTCGTGAATATTTATGAGCTTTAGAAAAAGTATTTCCACTTTGAACAGAAATTTGTATTTTCTTTATTTACTTCCATTTATTTTTATATTTAATTTACTATTCTATTTTTCTGTCACATTCCGATCAGTTTCTCGCTTGATTTACCAGCCTGACCAACTGCTCTCAATACTCCACCGAACACCCGAACGCATTACGTTTATTTAATTATACCGCAGGACATTAAGTCAAATCGTTTAAAGTCCATTGCAATTTTATTTATAAATATTTCATATCTTAAACTCGAGGCCAATGCGACTAATTTCCCGCACGCCACACAATCTATTCGATCTGATCTGTCGGCTTTGGTCTGACCAAGTCCAGGCCAGGTCGGTACGTACAACCAGTTATGCTAATTGCAAAAATGTGGCAAGACGCCTCGGCAACACGAACAACACGCACTGATAGCAGACACCGAGCGGAGCAGAGCAGCGCACAGAGAGAAGCAACACTGGTGCGTCCAGTGTTGCCAATGCTTATCGTTTAGTATGCCATTTCGAGAATGTTTGTAAGATTACTTTTTCATTTTTAATATTACTACTTTGTTGCATTTTCTTTCTTCTTTTTGTCGTATATGCTTTATTGCACTTTGTATAGTATGCAAATTGTTGTTTTTTTTTTGGGAGAGGAAGAAGCAAACCTCCAACCAGTGTTGCCGCGCCAATCAAATGTTAACTGCTGCTGTCAGTCAACGCGCGCGTTTGCCAACATTGAACAGTGTTGCACATATACAAATTATTTCCATTGTGGCGTCGTCCATGATTAGGCAACCATGAGGCATACTGCTTCTCTTCGCGTGGCTTCCGCTTTTTTTAGTATTGCATAGCATCGGTGGTTATTTTTTTTTCTTCGATTTTTTCTATTTTCTTTAGTTAATTCAAATAACCGCCTTCGGTCATTGGAGTTTTACATTTTTCATTATTTTTTGTTTTGTTTTTGTTTCTCTGTTCGCCTCACGTTGGCATCACTCATGTGTCTACCTACTCCGAAAAAGCTTAGTATAGTATTTTCGCAAATCTTGGGATATATAAAACGTGCAATTTTGTTGTTGGATTTTGTGGCATGTCCATGCCGACATATTGGCAGAACCCCATAATTTGGTAGAATGGCTTATGTGCGTTTCTTTTTCTTTTCTTTTCTTTTCGTTTGTTTTTGGTTTTTTTCTTTAAACCACAAGCGTTTCTTTCGCTCGTTCGTTCGCTCGTTTGTGTTGTTGATATTTAAAACATTTGAAGGCATAAATAAGGCTTAAAGATTTGCGGTGATGACAGATACAAATGAGCAGTGAAGTAGTCGTTACTGCAATAATTTTTTCCAAATAACCGTTGAAAATGGGTTGCACTCTGGAGTTGGCCTTAGTTGAAAGCAGAGCTGTGGTTGTTTATGTATATGACCGGACAACAGATGAGAATCATTCAATCGAAGATTTCAGGATGCAATTTTAACTTTATAATAACAATATTTGTATTTTTTCCATAGAAAAGGTAAAATTCGTTGTACTAAATTATGTCATGTAGAAGTTATAACTAAAAGCTTTAAGGATATGAAACACTTTAGGCAATATCTCGTTAATCTATTGAGTTAACTTCTCTTTTTAAAGAGGTAATTTCTCGATTGCTTTAATTGTTTGTCATCTTCATGTCTATATCTATCGATCTATCTATCTATCCATCTATCTATCTATACATCTATCTATCAATCTATCTAACTATCTATCTATCTATCTATCTATCTATCTATATATCTATCTTTCTATCTATCTATCTATCTATCTATCTATCTATCTATCTATCTATCTATCTATCTATCTATCTATCTATCTATCTATCTATCTATCTATCTATCTATCTATCTATCTATCTATATATCTATCTATCTATCTATCTATCTATCTATCTATCTATCTATCTATCTATCTATCTATCTATCTATCTATCTATCTATATATCTATCTATCTATCTATCTATCTATCTATCTATCTATCTATCTATCTATCTATCTATCTATCTATCTATCTATCTATCTATCTTTCATTCACTATATTGTTTAATAAACTTTAAAATTAAGAATGAAATTAAAATCTTTGAACTCATATTTTTAGTCTTGATATGATTAAAATTATGAAATATTCTTCATATCTCATAAATTTATGGATTTAAAAATGAAGCATAGATATTTCATATCAATCAGAGATTTCAACAGTTCCTCAAGCTAATTTATGGCCTTTAAATTGCGCGGATAACTAACTAACTATGCATATCAAAGACCATTCTGCCTACGATCATTCGAAAATTTTATTTCTCTCTAGTGTTAAGCCGCTTTTGTAGTTGTTACCATATCTCGGCATGATACTTAACAAATTAAAAAGAATAAGAAACACAAAAAAAAGAAACACAAAACTAATAAAAGACAAACAGGACGCATAAAAACGATAAAACGACACTTAAGCTGCCTAATGAAAACCTCAAAAGAAGTCTTAAATACAAATACAAGAAGACCCTCAGATGTGAGAAAACGATTTCCATGTAAATTGACACGTTACGTTGTGATTAAATGACGGCAGTAGCGCGTCCACGACTGCGATATAAAAGGAGAAATGCCATAATGACGATGGAGCCTACCAAAAGACCGACAGGGCAAAAAACGAAAAACGACAGTAGGACGACACTGTAGTCAAAAGTCCAAAAAATCCAAAAATAACAACACAAAAAACTGGCACACTCATACAATCAAGTAGAACAAAACAAACACCATTTTGCATAAATTAAAAAAGCATAAATTTGTTTGTCTAATGATTACGCATTTTTAAATACATATTTATGTAAATTTTTTGTTTTTCAAAATCTAATTTTTTGGTAGTCATGTCAATTTCTCTTAATTTCCCGCGGCTACTGTTTGCGCTTTAAGGTCTTTTATCGCTCGTTATTGCGTTTTGTTATTGTATTTTTCGAAAATGAAATGCGATGACGCTGCTGCTTTTTAATTACGAAAATTGGATTTTTATGCTCGTCGGAACACTTGACATGGTTTTTTTTTTTTTTTTGTTTTCTTGCCTGATTTTGGTTTGGTTCATTTGGAATTGCTGTCTTCATAGTCAGTCGTAGTCGTCGTCGATTCGACCGGTTGGGCGGAAGGTGTTCCATGCTGAGCTGTTCTGATGATGACAACGAGTAGAGTAGTGTGGAGTACTACGACGATGCTCGAAAAGGAATAACTAAGAAGAAGTTTATTCATTTTTCTTGTTGTTGTCTCAATTTAGCGTTTGTCTTCGTTGCGTTGTATCTTCTTAATTGGGTTTGATTTTAAGTAGGAAGTGACATTAAAAAAATTGAAATTGAACGAATGCCAAAGGTACGTGATCTCATTTGCAGTTAAAGATTAGTTGGCAAAGATAATATTGACCGTATCTTTATATCGATATTTGACAGTACAGAAGAGATTTGGAATTCGGATATATAAAAGTCAGGAAGAGATCAGTGCAATAAATGCATATTAATATAAATTATGTTATGGATATAAACATAACATATCCCTAAAACTTTTTTCATTTGATTTTAAATAGCAATTTGGGTTCGCCATTGACTATTTCCCAGCTCTCTATATACCTCCACTTATTCCCAAAACGAAGGATACCTCCTAAACTCCAAATATATTCCTAACTCATATCTTTAAGCAGAATCTCACGCAAAAACAATCCATGTCAAATTTACGTCTATTATAGTCTTGTGTGGTTACAGAGCAGAAAAAGAAAGATATACAAAAAAAAAATGCCTCAACACAGCAATTTCCGCAACGTGCTGCCACATCACGTGCTTCATATTTTCTTTTCCACAAGTAGGAACATACAAAAAAATGAAAAGAAAAGAGAGGAAAATAATAAAACCTTAACCAAAGAGTAATCTTTAATTTAATTAAAATTTCCACCGCCAATATCTGTGGCACATGCATCAACAACGGTCCTCAACAACAGCAACAACAACAACAGCATCTGAAGTTGCTATGGCAACACGTACATCGTAGCATATCTGCGCCAGTATATCTGCGCCAACGACAAGATATGTTACAGGTGCGAAGAAACTAAAAGTGCAGAATATGAGGGAAATGTTTTGATTCCACACACGCTTTGCACACGTCCGTCTCTCGTTTGGACAGCGTCGGTCGGTTGGTTGGACACAATGCGTCTGCACCGTAGGGCACTCACGCATCCGCTGCATTGCATCAGAAAAAGAAAAATAACGCCGCACATAAGTTTGTGGTCAGTTTACAAACAAAATCGGAGCTGCTTGGTCGCTCACCATCTTAACACAATAAATACATACGCAAGAGGAAGAAGGGTTTTTTTTTTGTTTGCTGATATGTGGCCACCACATGCTGTGCCACGTCCCTTGTTGCAGTGTGGCCACTCGTATCAATTTCAGCGTCGAACGCTTGAATTACATTCAAGATTTCTTTCAGCTCTTCTTTTGATTTCGTTTTGATTTCGATTTCGAATTTTCTTTTTTCTTATTTTACTAATTTTTTTTTATATAGTAGAAGAGTTGCAGAAAATTGGCAACGCCTTGTTTGTAATTGATATCAGCGGACGAGCCAATGTTGCATTTTGTTATGATGCGTTTCTCTGTATACATGTCGTCTTTCGGTTATTGATGGCACACCGGCCGGTCGGTTGGTCGGTCGCTCGGTCGGTCGGTCGGTGAATAATGATGGAAAATGTGGTTAGACATCCTAGTATGGCGAGATATTCCAAGCGAGATATCGGTTGCATTGACTGTGAAAACTTTTGTTAAATAAATCATTATAATTGCAAAGCGATTCGAATCGGAAATCGATTGTCGATTGTATGCGCCCAAAGTCACACCTTGAATGTAAGGCGTTTCATCATATAATCGGTTGTAATGACCTTTCCTATTTATGGTGAATAATGTGAATTGGAAGTTCAATGCAAGTGAAATATTGCTAGAGAAACTGTTAGTGACTCTAGTTTCCGCGACTCTAAACTGTTGAAATTACTTGGAACTGTTTGGAGACCGACAAAGACGTTTAATAACAACTTTCCGAATGCTGTATTTCTGGCCCTGAACTGTTTCACCCGTTTGGAATTTTGAAGACACACAAAAGCATTTATGAACAACTTCCTGACTCCTGTCACTGTGACTCTGAACTGTTGACTATTTTGAACAGTTGAAAGACTCACAGAAGCATTTCATCTTTAGAATGTTTGGTGTCTTCCGAAGTCAACTCAGTTAACTCCGCAATCCAAAGAAAAACTGGGTCACGTTCGTTCCATTAGTTTTCACAGCAAAACGTTTCCGTTTATTACGCGAACTTATAAAAAATGTCACCCTAAAAGGCCATTCAGAGCACAGTTGCGCGCGCGAACTACTAACGTCACTGGCACTTCAAACGAAGTTGCGCGAGCGCATTACTTAACGCCATATTTGCCATCGACGAGCATTTCTCAATCATAAAGCATAACTGACATTTCGAGGTGTATATTGACAAAACAACTCTGCCAAGCGGACGCAAAAAAGTCACCAGTTTCACAACACACACACACACACACACACACACACACACAAATTGGAGCAAAAATACGCGTTGGCAGTTGCAGTTGGCAGCTGACAGTCGCATTGTGGGCTGAAGTTGATTTGAAGCATGCTCGCACTGACGGAACAGAAATAAATGCAGTGTTGCAACATCGGCCAATATACTTTCTCCAAACACACACACACAGAGACACATCATCGACTGACTCTAAGTCGCTGGCGTTTGCGAGCAGCAGCTGTCATAAAGCTTGTGGCATTTATTTTGTTGTTTGATGAATTTTGCGCTTTTATCATGCGCTGCTCCTGAAATAATTAGCTTGGTAAAATGCCGCTGCGGAAATTAAATTAGCCGCTAATTATGCCGGGTCGTTCTCGGCGTACAGAAAACTTTCGAGTGTGCGCGCGTTTTGGCATGTTTGAGCACACACACGAGAGTGTGTGTGTGTGTGTGTGTGTGTGTACGTGTTTGGCGAGTGTGGGCCTGGCAAATGTGACAAATGACAAATCACGCAATAACGTGATTTGTGGCACGCACTCAGCTCCACTGCATCGGCTAATAAATCATATTTTGTGTGCGGCAATTGCGGAAAAGTTTAACGCTAGAGTGAACTCGATTTTTTCTTCACTTTCTAAGAAAAAAGAAAAGCAAAGAAAAGAAAAAATACGCAATGCAAAATTAAGCAAATTAAGCTTGAATCTATAAAAGTCGGCAAAGTCGTCACACAAATACGTTCACCTCACAGCGACGTGGTGGCCCAAATACACAGCACAGCAACAATTGTGACATCTTCGCAATAAAACACAACTGTCTGCCGCCGATGAACGTATGTTATGTATGTATATGCCAGCATATACATTTTACATACATTTATAACCTTCCCTTACTGACATATTAAATAGGCCGCCGCGCAATAAACTTGCATATTTTATGCGGCTATAAATATCAACGCTGCATGTAGTACACTACCGCAGTCGCGCGCGTTCCTTTGGCTGAAACCTACCAAAAGAGTTAGTATAGAAGTGCAAAAAAAAATAAGGTTGAACGTGGAGTGGTAAATGCTTTGTTGTTGTAGTTATTGTCGCGAGGTAAAAATTTTTTTGCATAGAGTTTGAAGAGTCCTCGACGTGGTTAACAATGACGGAATTTTAAGGAGGTATATATGGGGAAAGGAAGCTTTTGAATTCCTGTAACCACTTAAGCAGTAATGGATCGCGGAAAGCAGAATTCTATCGAAAAATTGAGGACACGACTTTAAGGAGTACTACATAAAAATAATTTAGAATGGAGTGTTGGAAATATGAAAAGTTTGGACAAAGAATTCCTTAAAATCTAAAATCAATTAATCTCGCTTTGGAAAATAATTCTTTTTTCATTTGCTTTTAATCTTTAGACACCAATCGGAATATGATCAAAACCCTCAAGCTCTCCAAAGGTAACTACCGTCAAGATCTTGTGTAGGCATCGCGCCATTTTTGTCACAATCGTTATTTTCACTAGCCAGATTTGAGCTTCTTGCTAAACCTTCGACATACATACAACAACAAAAAATATGAAGAGAAAAAATATGTATTTATGTTATAAGCCCTCCTCGTCGTCGTCGTCGTTGTTGTTCTTAGTTTTGCCACATAAACATGGCTAAGCATAATTTATGGCTTCTATGCCACAACTGCTCCGGTTTAGGCCATCAATTCTTGTTGAAACTTGTTTTCGTTCGTTTTTTCGTTTGCTCGCTCCTGCCGCAGCCGCAGCCGCATCGTCAGCCGCAAACGTTTGCATGTGTCGCTACACGCATGCGCAATGGGTTTTGCATTCACTGGCTTTTTATTTCCTCACGTTTTGCGAATTTTCGCTTTATTTTTGTTTCTTCGGTTTCGCTTTTGGTTTGTCGCTTGTAAGAAGCTTCAACAAACGGATTGTGCGGTAGTTAAAACTCTTTTTGCAATCAAAAATGTTGGTTTTAATTAAGACCCTTTTGTCATTTGTAATTTATCGTCGCTGGGTTGTGGTTTAGTGTGAATGGAACCGGGGAGCAGGATTACTTATGTTAAAAGGTGTTAAGTACAACATGCAAGCAGGAATACATTTGATATAGTTGGCATATTCTTAAGCGGATTTTATGACCAATAAATTGTGAGGAGGGGAAAAAAAAAACATTCGCTTTGCTAATAAGTTGGCCGCCGCCGCCGGTAATTGCATTAGCCCAGTCAGGAATTGTCTTGCGATTGCGAATCGTGATCGGAAACTTAATCTGCAGAAAGTTAATTAAGATTTTTATTCATGTAACGATGACATAAAAGGAAAACTCGCGAGACCGGGCAGCTTCTGGAGATGCTGGCCACTAGCTTTTGGTAACCCAGATTTGATTTCCGGCGGTTGAGAGTTTCATTCTGACAGTTTAGACAATTTTTTAATAAGTAAAGTAAATTTTTTCACGGTTGTAAATAACTCACATTGGATTCGTACGGACTTGTTCACCTGAGCCACCGAGCGAGTCGACGTGAGAAATTCAAATCTTCCCGACCAATGAAATATTTAAAGAATCCCAAATTTCTGGCGTATAATTAAAAAAATATCAATTAACAAATATTCACTTTCGCGACTTTTATTACTTTTCGTGTCACAGAAATATTTGCCCAATTAACATTTTGCCTTTTTCGTCTTCCCAAAAGCATGACAGTTCCTGTCCGCCTCTTTCAACTCACGCCCAAACAATTAACATGCCACTTAACCTCCTACAACCGAAAAAATTCATAAATTCATAATTTCTTGAAAACAAAAAAAAGAAATATGACTCCTATAACCGACAAAAAACCGTCACCCGAAAAGTGTCAACATTGTTTTACACGCGCCAAACATGGCTGCCAACATTTGCCAACAATGAAAAAAGGTCTAACCGCCGGCGGCGGGAAAAGAATCGCGCGCCAAGAAAACGAAACGAAAAAAAAGGAGAAAAAAAACAACAATTGGCTAATGCACTTAAAGCATTTCAAAGTTGTTGCCAAAACGGCAACTGTCAAGTGTCAAAATGTCGCAACGCGGCGGGACATTTGAGGCGGCGGTTTCTTTTTTGCGCCGCGAAACGAAAAACTTTTTTCATTAAGTTTTGCCTTTTTTCTTCGCAATTTCTCAAATAAAAGTAAAAAAAAAAACCGCCCAAATAAAAAACTTATAAAATGAAGGCGAAAAAAGCGCGTTTAAACTGTCCAAAAGCCGGTTAACAGTATAAGGTGGTCGAGGTGCACGCGCTGACAAGCAGCTTGAGTGGACCAGAAGCCCCAGCGGTTGTCATTATTCTTTTGCTGGGCTGCTGCTGCTGCTGTTTTTTTTAATGCTGGGCAATTTTTCAGCATGTGGGCGCCAAACTGTCACATTTAAATACAGTGGCGTTACTTCACCTAAAACTTCTTGGATACAAGCGAAATTTTTTGGAGTGAAGTGGCGTAAATTGGCGTATCATAAAACATTTTCGTTAATATTTAATTACACGTATTTAACGACAGTTTAGAGTAGATCGGCTAACATGTTCAGACTGTTGCTGCACCCTATTTCTATATGCTCGAAAACATATTTTCAGCGATTTGCTGTGGGCCGCCGTTTGTAGTGGTTGTTGGACAAAAGTGTTCTTGTCATTTATTAAGTCACCAGCGGAGCGAGCGTGTTTGTTTTCGTTTGTTAAATGCAAAATTTATGCATTATTTTAGCTGATTTGCAAATGCTTAAGATAGAGTTTGGCTTAAACATTAGCTAGGCGTGACTTTGACGGTTTTGACACATTTTCTTTAACGCTTGGACATGTCATTGTACGAGTACGAGCGTATGTTGCAATAATGTCATTCGTCAGTTGGTGGTAATCGGCTAGTGACATTTTTTGAATAAACAAAAATTAATGGTTATTTAGCTGACAGCTAAATATATTTAGGCAATTGTTTATAATCTAAAATGGTTTAGTACTCTGTTGAATAAATTAAATGCAATTCTGAATTGGGAATCCAATTTTTGAGATGGTTTATAAAACACTCACAAAATATTTGAAAGTTAAATTAACTTAAAACATTTGAAGCGCTTCAAAGATTTTGCAGAAAAAATCTATTTTGTCCATAGTTGGATTTATTGGTATGTGAATTGAAGCGACACAGTTATCTCATCTAGAATTACCAGAGCTTTTCTACAAAAACTCCAAACTACAAATAATTTTTCATGCTTTTTCGCATTTTTTTAAAACTTTTTCACTCGTCCTTGACATTTTCGAAAAACCACAAATTAATATCACTAACTGGAAAAATAATTATAAGCGTCAATTAAATTCGCAAATTATATGCTAATACGATTTTCTTAAATTTCCCAACAACAATAGAAATAAGCATCATTTGTCCAGCTAATCCCAACCATAAACGCTTTAAATTTAAATCCGACAAACTCTTCAGTTCAGCCCAAACTCAAATAAATCGCCACCAAATCCACAGACACTTTACATATACAAGATGTTAGTTTCACACAGAGCTTAAATATTGACTTGAATGGTTTTTCCTATTTTCCAACCTTAACGATCGCTGATAGTTCTAATATTGTATTTCGCCCTCATTCTAACAGTTCTCGAATGTCTAAAAATACACAGACTTTTAATACGTTTACTGTCGATAATACTTTTACAATCTTGAGTAAATAATGTATTTTTGGAAGTGCCATCATCATCGTCGTCGTGAGCAAACATTGCGCAAAGTACCCCGGCTAAATAAAGTAAACTCCATATATTTCAAAAACAAATGCAGGGTATCTTTATGAGGGTTAAATTTGCTAATGTGAGAGAACGAAACGCCGAAGTGACAGAAAATTAATTAAAGCACGTTCGCTATGAAGCGTTTTTTTTTTGTATGAAAATGGAAGTAAGAAAAGGAAGAAAAGGCAAACAAAAAAATCTACACACCAAACAAAGAAAAAAGAAAATAAAGAAATGAAGAATTTTAAAAGAAGAAACGAAACGAACTGTTCGACAGGTAAGAAGGAAGCCGACCTTACAAGGGTTTCTCATAGTCTTCTACAACAACTTCGACGACGACGACGACGAGTAAAAAAAAGGTGCTGAAATCCTCCGAGGTAAACAAAAGAAATACAAGAAGATTGTTGCGTTCCACAGCCAAACTCGTTTTTGTTATAGTCTTGACATGGGTAGAATGTAGTCAGTCAGGTAGGTACAAAACTGTAAACCTTACTTTTCTGGAGAGCGAAAACCACTCTGGCGAGTGTATCGAGAACTTGTTGAGCTATTCGAAAATGTAGCCGAAATAAGGTCGGTCAGTCATCTGGTATTATGTTTGGTAACATGCTGTGCCCCTTCGTTAGAATAGTTCAATTGAGTTAACCAAATGTTGTGAGGGTGTGGGGTGTGGGGTGAGGGGTTGTGGGTGAGGGGTTGTGGGTGAGGGGTTGTGGGGTTGTGGGAAGGGCAACTGGAGAAATAAATGATGTATCGAATTGGTTGGTTTCCAGTTGATGAATGTATACAAAGTTCAATGGTTAGGACAGGCAAAAAGGTCGAAATGTCGTCACATTGTTTAGCGAAATAACGAACGAATTTTTATAAAGAGTAAAAAGTATTGATGGAGGTCACAAACGAGAAACGTCTCAGGTGGAAGGACCAAGTGATAAACTTGCCGACAGCGACGTCAATTGGCGTCAGCGCGTGAATCAGAGACAACTGGAGAAGTTTTTTAAACGCGTCCAAGATCGATAAATAATTATATTAGCCACATAATTAAACTCTCGAAAGGGAATCTAAAGTGCTGATAAATTTGTCATATTTGAATAGTATCTCCGAATCTCAAGATATCAGGGATATCAAGAACTTTAAAAACTCAATTTACAAAGGGAAGACTTCAAGGTTTTTGTTTGCCTTGAATTAAGAATTTAGTAGGAGGCGGAGTGAAGAGTACGAAGCCTGACTCTTGCTAAAGCCGGACATTCGCCGGTGTTGTTATATTTAGTAGAAACTCAAATTGTTAATCTAAATTTCAAGGGCAATTTTAAACAGTAAACTCACCTTGCCGCCGACTTTCAGTGAATAGCCCATGCCCTGCGGCGTCTTCAGCTGCACGGGACACACAAAACCGATATTCCGATGCGGACCGCCACCTTCCAAACCGGCGTAATTTTTGCGCGGCGTTACTTTCGGTGGTTGGGCGCGCGTCGGCGACGGCGTCGACGATGTTGTATTTTCCGCGACGCATAACGCTTCGCCGCCGTTAACCGGAAACTTTGAACATTCGAGATTTTCGGGCCAATTGAAATTGTACGTTTTCATCAGGGTTTCACAGACGCGCGCGGACTCACACAACGAACGACACGGCGGTATCGGCTGTTCGAGTATCGTACAAACGGGCACGTACAGCGAACAGAGAAACAATTGCAAATCGGCCGAGCAACCGATTTTGACGAGCGGCGCAAATTGATGCACCTCGAGACCGGCCTCCTCCTGCTTCGTGTGACCAATCAAATTGGGCATTATGGTCATGTTGTAGGGAATATTCTTACAAATCGATATGGTAATCGCTTCGCAGCGATTATGATGCGGAAACGAGTCGGCGGTCATGGCCGATGAGCTGATCATTTCGCCAGACGCCGACGTGCGATAGTAGGGATTCGAGTCGAGCGGCGATTGATCGTAACGATGGACGGCCGTTATGGGTGTGGGCAAAAGCGGCAGGAGGACGGACATCAAGCTTAGAATGAGAAATTGCGCGGAAAAGACGCGACGATATTTGGCGAGGGAAGACATTGTCGTGAGCGGTTTTTTAAGGAGTTTTTCGGATTCTTGAGCACGTCGAATTGATTTCATTTGTTTGATGAGTTTTTGATTTTAAAATATTTTAAATTTTTTTTTTTTACTTTCAAAAATTTTAACTTTTTGCGCACATTTTTACCAATTTAATATTTTGTAGACTTGAAAATTTTCAATATTTGTTGCACACACTTTTCGACGACTCAAACAACGATTTGAGTCTTTAGAATTTCAACTTTTTGTTGCTATCGCATTTTTAAGCACATTTTTAAAACTTTATTTCAATTTTAAGAGGTTGGATTTTTTAGTTTTACTTTTTCGTTTGTTTTGAAAATATTGAAAGAAAATTTTAAATTTCCATTTTCTGTTTTATTTTTGAAAACTTTTCAAATAGTTTTTGGATTTATTTATAATTTTTCAAATATTTAAACATTATTTTTGTTATTTTCAAATATTACATTTTTTGAGCAGATTTAAAATTAAATTTTTATATTTGTTTTGATTTTAACTCGAATGCCAAAGAATTGCTTTTTTATTAAAATATTATTTTATTTAATTGCATTTTTGTTGTATTCATTATCATTTAGAAACATTTTTCGAGATTTTAAGACATCGTCGCAAAAAACCATTTTATACCAATCAACAGAAAATAATCCACGGGCTTTTGTTGTTGGCTTGAATAAAATAAAAATTTTTGCTTTTTTCTTAAAAAAAATTTTCAACTCTTTTCGTCACTATAATTTTTTTTGTTTACAAATATTTTCCACACTTTGAAATTGTTGTTGTTTAATAGTTTCACTGCACAGAAACCGGCGGCAAATATTGTATTTGTATACCACAAATACAAATAAAACGCGCGTAGTTTGTCCGTTACATCGAGCAAACGTTCTTTCCGCACCAAGTGTCGCTTACAAACTGAATTCAATCGTCGCAATCGAGTCGAGTCGCGAGTCTGTGCTGGAGTCTTCGCCGTCGTATGCAGGCAAAAACAAAATAGCTGAATGTGCTGAATGCGAGCAGGAGAGCGTTGTTGTATTTCTTTGTGCGATAGTTTTTACGCTCTTGTTGCTGCTGCTCTTTGTTCAGCGCCGTGTGTTTCGAAAAGGGCGACCTTGAATTTGTCTGCTTAAGAGCGGCGCAGCAGGTAGGAATGCAGGGTTGGTTCACTTTCGGTTGAGGCAAGATGTTCAAATATGTATTAAATAAGTTAAAAGAATTGAATAGCGAATAGTTTTCGAATATTTATCGATATTTTTAATATTATTCATTCGAATTCTCATTGATTTGGAATCGATTTTTAAAATTTTTGATAGTTTTTACATATCTAATCAAATGTATATATAATACTATTTTCGGATCAGTTGGGTTTCGAATTATTTTTGTTCCAAAAAGTACCAAAATCCCTCCGATTGTTTAGGAGAAATTGAGTACAATGTCGGGCAAACCTTTAAATGGCCAAAACTTCTTTCAGGGACGTCTTAGAGCAAAAGTAAGCATATGGACAAACTTTAAATGGCCTTAAAGTTCCGCTTTGAGTTCAATTTATATTGTGAATTTTTTATCGAGTTTGAATTTCCATGAAATATTAACATCTATAAAATTAACAAATAAAATCTCGATTTCATTTTGATCAAATAAAATATTAAATTTTTCTTACCTATGCAAATTGCGATCTCATCTCTTTGCGTTTTCTTTCAATTTAAAACTGACTCTTCCGAGTTTTGTTTACAAAAGTGTTGCCTCTCAGCTCTCGGACTGTTTCCACCATTCCCACGCGACGACTTAACAACAAACTCATCTATTCAGCGCACTCGCTCCCAGCACACTCCCCACTCGCCACAGCAGAGTTCGTTAACACGCACGCAAACAATACAAACGCAATAAAAGCATCCAACAACATCATCAACACCAGCAACAACAACAACAACAACAACAAAAACCACATAGTAAAGTCAGCATTCAGACCCCAACTCAGCAAAAGTACATTCGCAAGAGATCAGCTCCCATTGTTTGTCTTCGTTCTCCTCCCTCTGCACAACAACTGCTTTTTCATACATTTGTTTGTTTGTTTGTTTGTTGTTGCGACGACGGACGGTGCGCATAGAAAATTACAGCTTTTTCTTGTCAAATAAATGCAAAACAATAACAAAAAATACATCAACAAAAAGTAAAAGCAACAACAAAAAACCAATTGTTAAATGCCGGCAGAACCGGTATCACTTGTTTATGCTTTTTCATGAAGCCACCAACGGGAGCGGGAGAGTAATAATACAATTTTCAAGAGCGCTGCGCCGCAACAAGGAGTTCTGTCGGCTAGAGAGCAAGACTTCTTAATATGGATGAGGTTAATCTATGAAAATGAAGATCTTCTTAATTATTGTTTTTGTGCCATTGTAATTGTAATTGTTGTTTTTAAATTTCAACTGCATGTCGCCACCTTTTATCATCGCTCACGCAGTCTCTCATACAACTACACGAACTAAACGAGTTTATTGACAATTGTTGTTTGAAGTTTATTAAAATAACGGGCGGTGTTTTTTTTTTTGTTTAAAACACTTTTGTCCGCATTGCACGAGGTTTATAATTAATTACTTAATTAAGTTGAAGAATTTTGTGTAGTTCAGTGGAGTGTGAGCGAAAATTATAAGAAAAATATGAAAGATAAGTGCAAACGTGCAGAGAAGAGTGGAACGATTTTATGACTTTTTTTCTAACCGAAATAAAAAAGTTACATAAATAAAAAGTGTAAAATTAAATAAAAAATATAACGACAAAAAAGTCAAGTAATAAAATTGAATAAAATGTGTTAAAATTTGTTTAACTTTTTCTATTTGCTTGAGAAGGAGTTAAGTCCACATATTTATTACAAACTACAACAAATAAATATTTTTTTAATGAAAATTTCTTAAAAAGAAACTTCCACCATTACTCGCATCTCTTGGAAAATTTGCAAACGTTTGCAAAAACAAAAAGCAGCGAAGAGCTAAGAGCGAGCGCAGCATTGTGTAAATTTCCGCATTGAGAATGGGCAAAAAAGAACTCCACACCACACACACACAAACAAACAAACAAACGCATGCGGCGTTTGTGAGCAACAACACTGACAGCTGATGTGATGCAGTGTTGCCATATGCAAATGTAAAATGCAATCAATTTGATTTGTTCTTGCTGTTGTTGCTGTTGTTGCTGCTGCTGCTTGTGTTGCATGTTGCAAATTGTGCAAATGTGCAGCAAAAATTTAAAAAAAAAAACGCGAAAAAAATGGGCAGCGGGAAAATTTCGTAAGGGCACACGCACAAAGAACAGCAACAACAAAAACAACAACAAAATCTATTTGCATTTATTTTTCGCTTTTTCGCTGGCAAAGGGAAAATTCTTCTACACATGCTCCGCACTTTGTTTGGATTTATTTTTCGCCCCGTTTGTTGTTGTTGTTGTTGTTGTTGTTGTTGTTGTGCGTGTGTTCAAGTTGATTGATAGTGTTGCCGCTTTGGGCGCAATTACACGCGCGCCGCGCACTCTGCGATCAGTGTTGCAATTTTTCAGCAATTTAATTGAGTCGCGGCGAAGAACCCATCTACTTGGACAAAGAAAAAAAAAACTAGGTAAATAATGCATTATTTATGAGAGCGCGGAAAAAGACATAAGTGTGCGAGTGTGTGTGTGTGTGTGGAAAGAAAGAGAAATGTGAAATAATAAAAACGAAGGGGAAAAATTTTAAATTTTTTTATATAATATTTTTAAGGGAAATTAAAAAACTTCAGGCGTTTTAATTCAATTAAATTAATTCAACAAAGAATTTTCGTCATTTTTTTGGTACAAATTATTAAATTACCAAATATCCAATTTATGGCATTTCACCTGTCACAAACTCAAATTCACATGCCACATCATAATATGCAAACGTCACGTGTCTCACATTAATGCGCGTGGGATTTCCCGTTTTGCCTTTAATTAACCTTGTCTCTCCATTCTAATTAGTGCTCATTTGTCTGTCTGTCTGCCAATTGGTATTTGTCTGTCTGCGTGACTCTCTGTCTGCATGTAAATGTGACTGTCTGAAATTTTGTTTCTTCGTTTTACCTTTTTCATTTTTCCCACCACCCTCTGTGACAATTGTGACATCATTTCATGTGATGAAGAAATCACAGTGATGCTGTAGGTTGGGGGGGGGGGGGCAGACAGTTTTTGGGGGTTGAAATTTATTTGCGGAACTTATGTGTCAAAAGTGCATGAAGTTATTTGGGTTATTTTTACGGTTTACATAACAAATTGTAAATTAAAAGAAAATACATATATAAAATATAACGTCACAAACGGTACCTCTCAAGTCTTCTATCTTGAGAGTATCAGCAGGACTTTTAGTTTTATAAACGCAGAAATGTTTAATTAGCTTGTCTACAGCGAACTGCACTTGACTTTTTTAAATTGCGTGACATTTAATTTTTCGTCAGTCACGAACTGTACCTTTCCAGTTCTATATCTCGAGAATATCAGCGAAAGGTTTCATTCTGTAAAAGCAGTTATATTTCAATAGATCGTTTTCAGCGTTCTACATTTCAAGTTTTTTAAATATTTACAATTTTAATTTACTCCGGTCACAAACGACATCTTAAAAGTTTCATTTCTTGACAGTTTTCGCAATATTTTTACTTTTTTAAATGTATAAATTATTGTTAAGCTCGTTTTCAGCTAACTGCTTTTTATTTTTTTTTAATAACTCTAATTTTAAATTTTCGTCGGTCACAAACGGTAACTTTGAGTGCTTATAACTCGGTTCGGACAGGACCAATTTAAGTTTTGTAAACACAATGTTATTAAAAAAGTCCGTCTTTAAAAGTCTTTTCCCAAATTTTTATATATTTAAATATTAAATTTTTTTGTTGATATCAAAATTTAAAAAGTTTATGTACCAAGTTCTTGAAATTGCATGAAAATATGTTTGCGTCACATTTTATTAAAAAATATTTGGTAACAAAACCTTTAATTTTTACATTTTTCATTACAAATATCGTCATCCTTACAAAACCACTCTAGAATCTCTTCAATAACCTGCTTAAAGTCATTTTTAGATTACACACCACGCCAAGCCAAATTAAAGTACCTAATTTTAACACAAGAGCATTTCCGCCACACCACCTCCTGCCCCCGCCCATCAACAAATTTCCAACACGGAAGTGAAAGTTATTTGGCATTGTTAGCAATAGAAAATTTACCCCGGTACCACTACGTCTGGCAGAGTTCTCTCTACCTCGCATAGAAGCCAAAAGAAAAAAGTCAAAAAGCTGCAAAAACAACAAAAAAAAAACAGCTAACAAACTTAGGCACGATTCGAGGATACGTTGAAAAAAAATACGTGTGCAGACTATGAAATTAGCGTAAATTGGGATATGTGCACGAGCAACACTGGCTGGGCTGGCTGGGCTGGGCTGGCAGCGTGTGTTGATAAAAATAACAGTAAGCAAGTAATGAGCAAAGGGTTGTTCGACTACGTTCTTGCGTCTATTATTAAAACGAAGGGGAGCAGAACTTTAACACCCTTACGCCCAACAACTCATAAAATATGCAACATCAAAGCGTACCCTTGAAAAGTTTTCGATTTTTTTTTTTGTCGCGTTGACAACACTGGAAACGAAAATAAACTCAGCGTGCAGTGGCGACACCGATAAGCGAAAAATGCGCGCATATCCGGAATTTCGCTAGGTGGAATAAAAACCCGTAGTATAGAAAAAATGGGCGAAATAGCTGCACAGTAAACAAAGCATACCTTTGGGCGCTTATAGCATAAAAATCGATTGCCTCGAACAGACGACAACCCTGAAATGTGGTTAGGGAACATAAGAAAACAACAAATACGTTTTGTTTTTTTATAAATAAAATTTTTCAAACGAAACGTGGTCGACATTTTTCCACCAACCATAAAAGTAAGCCAAAAAAAGAACACGCAAAAATGCGGAAATTACACGTTAATGCTCAAAGGACATGTTACGCTTGCAGGAGCAAGCTTCTATTTGCATATCACACCGAAATTCCTCTGGGAAAAACCCCCTACAGAGGTTTTTCCTGTCGGATTTCTGGTAGGTGTTCTGGGTGTTTCCCCCCCCCCCCCCAAGTGTTGTTGTGTAATTAAAAAGGTATGCCACAAAGGAGTGGATGGGTGACAAAAGCAACAACAGAGAAAGAAAGCAAGAAATTATACATTTTCATGACAAATGCGCATTAAAAGCGCGACGCAGAGAGTTTGTAATTTGTACGACAAGTGGGGATTTGAAAACGACGAAGTAAAACATTTTAATTGATGTGTCTGAAAGGATTTGCAGTTGGAAATGGAATTTTGTCATGTACTTAATAGATAAAATAAAACGAAATGGCATACTATGCATAAAACATTTCAGTTTCAGTTTGTTAAGCGAGTTATCAACCAGTTAACAAACAGTTGCACGTTGATAACATCTTCTCACGAATTTGGTCTGGCAAATAAAGCTTCAAATCTAAAATTAAAAATTGGTCTCAACATTGAAAAGTTTCTGCGGTAATTTTTTATAAGTTTGAAAAGCGCGTTTGTCTATTTCGATACCGCTCGGTCACAAACGCTAACTTCACCCGCTTGTAGCTGGAATGTTTCTTTAACAATCATGTTTCTAAAAACACAGAATCTAATTTCTAAATTGTCTTTAGATACGCCCATTAAAGTTTTAATTTTTCATCAACTTTAAACTTTCCAACGGTCACAAAAAGTAGCTTTAAATGTTTGTTGTGTGGTGGGCTCATCAATAATTTCAGTTCTGCAAACGTCAAATTTAATTTCTTAATTGTCTTTAGACATCTGCTTGACAATTTTTTATTCCTCATTAAATTTGTATCTCCACCGGTCACAAATTGCACATTTAAACGTTTGTAGTATTTTTGGGTCATCAATTATGTCAGTTCTGTAAACGCAGTATTTTATGTTTAAGTTTTTTTATGATAATTGCATTTAAATTTTCTATTTTACACGAAATTCTTTTTTTCCGCCGGTCACAAATGATATCCTTAAACATTTTCAGTGTACTAGGGCCATCAATAATTGAAATCATTTAAATGTAGAATTTAATTTCTAAGTTTTCTTTAGAGTTTTGCATTTAAAATTTTTTTATATTTTACACTTACTTTGAGTTTGTATTACCGGCCGTCAGAAATGGAACCATTATGTATTTATAGTACGAGGGTGGTCCAAAAAGTACTTAGCCTACAAAAGAAAAACGAAAATTTGGTAAAAGTGGTTATTTATTTCTTTACATAGTCTTCTTTTCGCTCGATACACTTGACCCAGCGGTGCTCCAACTTCTTTAACCCATCTGAAAAATATGTTTTCTCGAGGACTGCAAATTAGGCGAGGTTACGTACTTATCAGACCACCCACATATAATAGAATAATCAATAATTTAGGTTCCGTAAGCTCAAAGCGATTAGGAGTTATTTGCAATCTGCATGAGAATTTATAAAAAGAAGAAATTTATTAAATTATCCGTAAAATATTCCATATATAATTTGCAGTTCCAATAAGGGTACCCCACAACATGCCAAACAAAAAACGATTTTCCCTTGGGAGTGGGCACAAAAAATTTGCACGTTGTTAAATATTCCTCCCACCTCCCACCACCACCGAAAAAAAAACACAACATGTTTTCGTTTTATACCGTTTATTTCTCACTTTTTCCTCACTTCTTCCTCACACATATTCGGGTATCTATAAGTAGACAAGTAGAGCACAGTTTATGCTCCACACGCACGTGACATGTCACATGAGAAACAAAAATAAAAACGAAACAAAACAAAAAACAACAACAACAACAACAAGAATAATAATAATAGAAGAAGTCAGCAGCATTTTTACGCCCATTTTAATGTGGCACGAACCTAATTCGTAGCCCAAAAGCGTATTGAGCAATATGTTTTATTTTTATCGCAAATTGGTTGAATACTTCCAATTTTTGTTGTTTTTGTTGTTATTGTTGTTCTGCTTTTTTCTCAGCGTTGATTTTCCTTTGGCGGAGCGA
Organism: Suillia variegata; assembly: GCA_949127995.1. Lineage (NCBI taxonomy): Eukaryota > Metazoa > Arthropoda > Insecta > Diptera > Heleomyzidae > Suillia > Suillia variegata. The sequence goes on from OX421845.1 coordinate 7,898,168, forward strand.
AACTACCCACACACGCAACACTGACAGTGCTTCCATAAGCTTTTGATAGCGGCACGTAGTGAAGCAGTAAAGTGTCTTTTTTTTGCGCGCGTTCGCGGGAGGATGAGCGCGGTGAGGACGATGTAGGCGGCGGAAGTGCTGCTTCAAGTGTCGCATTATGTGCTATAAATAAATATCAGCCAGTAGTAGTCCGGGCGGCAAAATAATAAAATCACATCGAATTTATTCGATGCAAAAAGTAGTAGTGAGAAAAAAGTAAGGCTGGATATGGTAGTAGATAAAAGTAGTAGAAAAGTTCAGCATACAAGGAATTAATTACGCTTGTGTGACGGTAATTAAATTATTATTTAAAATTAGGTTTTAATTTAATACTATTTCAAATTTTAACGGAAGTGATGAGAGTTGCCATTGGAACGTATAAAATAAAACTACTTTTTGAACATGAAATAAAAAATTGTATATACAATCAATAGTATTATAAGAAATATAATAAAAATTTTATAACAAATTTTTTTTAAACTTTTACTACACTTTTTTTTTATTACTACTATTTCCCGTCAAACTATTTCCAATTTATTGCTATTTACTCTTGGTTTCTCAAATGGTCAACTCACATATTAACGCATTAAATCATGCTTTGCGGAGTATTGCAAAAGTTACCCAAGCTGCATTAAAGTACTTAAAGTTGTTCGCATATTTTCTACTACGAAATCTACTACCATTTCACCTTTGATACCCGTCGCACATAAATTTGGGATAAGCCGCTAATGAATGGGGAATTCGGTTTTATTTTTTATATACTTTTCATGTCGCAGACACATCTGGATGGTGAAAATGTGTCTATCGCCATTTTGAGCAGATAATGTGAAGGAATTCTTTACATTGATAAGGCGGCAATAATTCAGGATTAGGTTTCACTGCTTCTGTCGTGTTAGTCGGTGAAGGCTTAAAGGAAAGCAAGCAAGTTTTTGTTATCGTGGTACTAGCATGAAAATACAAAGAAAAATTTGTTAGTTTCGAAGGTTCCGATTTTACAAATAAACTAAAAAAGTGAATTCAATTAAATTTTGATTTGTTTATTTTATAAAAAAAAGCGGAACTTGCCAGGTTCAGGTGCGTCCGCCCCCATCTTGATGTGATGGTCATCTGCAGAGCTGCAGACTGAAGAGTTAAAAAGTTAAAAGTTAATTTTGAAAAACACTAAAAATTTAATTAACTCGCGTTAAACTTATTCCTTTAATTCAAGTCAAACGAAATATTTAAAATAAAGTATTGAATAAGGGCAAATCGAATGATTTACTGACAGATCTGTCTTGTACGTTAAATTGTTGACGACATTAACTTTTAACGAAGTTAAGTTTTTGTAGAACTTTTCTCGGATTAACGCAGTTAAATTCTTAATTATGTTAACGATGCCCACCTCTGGTCATTTGTTTAATCTTTTGAAAGTAAAACTTGCCAAGAAAAAGCTTCGATAACTTAAAAAATTCGATTCACAGTCCGCCAGGGTTGTTGCGTTAAATACTTATTTCTATATACTTCAAACTTTTTTGTTTAGCTAGAAAAAAAAATGACTTCACTAACTTTATTTAAATTTGAATAAAAACGAGCTTGAAACTCATATTTTAGCAGAGCTTTAAAGTATTAAGTAACAAATCGTTTTACTAAAATTTATGAGCGTGAACATTTTTTATTAAGCTTTAAAATATACATACATAAATATTATTTATTTAAATTTATATCTACATTAACAAGCTTTTAAAAGCTTAATTTAAAATTCTTATTCAATTTAAGCTTTTGTAAATTTTGATATCTTATTTTAAGTTTAAAAATTATTCACTTTAAAATTCTAAAATTGTTGCTTAAAATTCGTTTTTTAAACTTTTGATAAAATTATACAGAGCTTTAAAGTTTAAGCTCTTTTATTTATACAAACATTTGTTTCATGAGCCTTAAACCACTTTAACTCATAAACAATTTTACAATTCTTCAATTTTAATTTATGCTTAAAGCTTTAAGGAGAATTTTATGCAGCTTTTTTTTTAATCGCACAAAAATTAAAAAAAAAACTTTTCCTTTTTTCAGCAGCATAATATAAAAACTCTCGTGTCAAAAGCTATCTTAAAAAAAAATCAAGTGACATGTTGCAAATATTTGCTAACATGAGCTTTTTTTTTGATGTGCCAAAGTAATGGCGCGCGTTTTTTCCATTTTTCCAAGTGAGTTGTTTTAAAACATTAAAAGCTCGTTACAAAAAAACAACAATAAAAATTAATATTTTCGTCCTTGCACGAAAAAAAACAACAAATAATTTTTACTTCGAAAAGCTTTTCCAACAAAATCCGCAATTAATTTAAATTCAAATATTTCACTGCCCCCACAATTATAAGGTCAGGGCCATTTTCAGATTTCAGAGTACCAACCATTTGCATAGCGCCCTTTCACAAACCTCAGCGCACTCCTCTTCGAACTGTGTGCGATGGTGGCAACACTGTTTTAATACTGACACAACCGTCGGGTATCGTTAATTGAAATTATTGTTATCCCTGGTGCGGGCGGGTGGTTTCATAAATGTGTCATTAAAGCCGTATGCGGCACGGTGTTGTGTTGTGTTGTGTCTGTCTGTATTTATTCATTCATATGTGTTGCTGTCGGTGTGTGTGTGTGTGTGTGTGTGTGTGTCGGTCTGCCTGTCCACATGTGCGCTTATCGTGTCGTGTCAAGTGTTTTTGCAGTGTTGCCTACTTTGATTTCTACTTGTTTGTTGCAGGTTTTTTTTATGTTGGTTTGTTTTGTTATTGCTTATTCATGTGGAATTTGTGACAAATATGGCGTCTCGTTGGCATGGCATGGCTCGAGCAAGAAAGCTTTATTAATGGGTCTTCGGGGGTACATGCCGAAGCGCCACATTAAATTTACATTTTGATGGAGGTTCTTTAATGAAAATTACCGAAAGGGATTTTTGTTGCGGCAGGTTGAAATGGCGCTTTCGGTGTCATTTCGTGGGTGTGATTTTGTGTGTGAGTGTGTGTCGTAAATTTTAATAAATTCATTGAGGACCTTTTTGAGCTTTGAAATGTGTTTAACAATATTATGACGTCTAAAATTTAAAGCATTTTAGTTTGTCAACAGGATTTAAAATACACCCAAGCGTAGTCTAGAGTTTTAACTGTTCCAATTAATTTAGTTAAAAGAGTAGTTAATATTAACGAATAATTAACCGATATGGGGCGCAGTCAAAATTCACTCGAGGCCAGTAATTTTATGCTCGCCGGCCCCCCGCTATTATGTCTGATATTTTATTTTTTAATTATACATTAAATTGCATGAGATTCTTAGATTCTAAAGAAGTCGTTGCTAACATGTTCGCAACGACATAATCAGCTTATTTCGAGAAGAAGACATGCGCTACTTACGCCTTATCCGTATATTGCTCTCATTTGCTGCAGCAGTGGAGGAGTAGACGAAGTGGACGTATTCGCGTAACATTTCGTAGTTAACCAAGAGGCAAGTGGCGTGGTCCGTCCCATGTCCATGTTCATGTCAGTGTCACAATTTCGTATTTCAACGATTTTAAAACACTTTTGCGTTGCGATGCGATTAACAAAGCTTGAAATTAAGTTTCGCTGTTGTTGCGGCTGCCAGTTGCAACATGTTGCCGCTGTAGCTGAAGCAACAACAATGACAGCAGCAGCAGCAATCACTAAAACAAAAACAACAACAGCAACAGCAACAACGACTGCTGTCGTGTTCATAATTAAGTAATCTGAAAACGGTTTTCACCTTTACATTAGCGCACAAACATTCGCTTTGAAGTTCAACACTCGAACTGGTTATTCCAGACGGTTGGACCGACGATGGACCGATTGAACCGATGGACGATGGACGCATCAAATCTTCTAAGGAGGTGCGCGCTGCAAGGCAGAGGTGGTGCGCGTACGACATATGTTGCTTTCGCACCGTAACACGCGCAATTGTCAGTTTGGCAGTCGAGTTTGGCCGCAGTGACAGTAGCTCTGGCAGTTGCAGCCGCATGAAGCAGGCGGTTTGACCGGTAGCAGTGCAGGGTACCGAACTATTTCGGCTTAGTTCTGCTGCCTTGGATAACCGTTGCGAATGTTGAGGAGTGGCTTAAGGTGCTCAAAGTGGCATAGCGAAACGTGAAGGCTTTGGATTTTGTTTTTGGTTGTAATGGAAAGCAAATATAAAATTGTAATGATTATTAAGAAAAGCTTTTAAAAACTTTTACATATCATTTTTTTTAATTGTATAATATGCGGATTTTTTAAGCTTACTGCAGAAAAGTTTTAACGAAAATAATTTATTTAAAGCTGCAGCTGCTTAAAGCTTTATGAATATAAGAATTTTAAAAGAAACTTTTTAAATTCTTAAATTAAATAGTCTATAAAACTTTTCTCATTTATTAAGAAGCTTTTGTAATAAATTAGCTTTCTTCATAGTTTGCCTTAGATAAAGGAGTTTGAAAAATAATTTTCGACAAAGGATATTAAAGTAAAAACGAATTTTCATGAAAAAAAGCTTTTGAAAATATATTCAGTCGAATCATACTTTATTAAAATTTTGTGCAAAAAAGCTTTTTTTAAATTATTACTGAAACTAAATAGAATATATTAAAAAATAATCAGTTTCGACTAACAGCTTGAAGCTCCTTATTTAAATAATATAATACGAAATTGCTTCCTGAATATTTTATTAAAATTTCACCAAAAATGCTTAACAATATCCGCCAATGTAAAAAAAAACGCAAACCAATATTTTGGCAACATTTTAGCCCGCCCATCAGCAGCAGCAGTAGCAGAAGCAGCAACTATTTGCCACTTTGCCAAAACAGGAAATAATATTTTCATTTCCGCACTTCATATTATATTTATTTGCATTGTTTCGCCGCCCCCCACTACTTGCAACACAATTTTATGACACCGAAAGTACAAAGCAAATAAATTCGAGCTCCAACTGTGCCCGTTTGTTTTACTACAACTTGTCTCTCTCCGTCCTTGCCAAGCGTCCTCAACCGCCCGCGCACTGCCCTTAAAGGGAAAACCAAGCAAAGTGCAACACTGTTTCGCACGAAAGCACTTCCGACGACTGACAGCAACAGCAACACACTGGCAGCAGCTGCTTGCAATGCCAACAACAGCAACAAAAACAACAAAAGTGCATCCAACTTTATTGCAACAAAATATTTATTTACAAAAAAAAAAGTGTAAATCTTCCTTCAGGGTTGATTTATAGTTGGCTGTAGTAGTGTAGACAGACGGACAGACAGACAATTCAGGACAATTGAGATTTGGTGCAATATTTTGAAATATTGCTCGTTGTAGCAATGAAACTCCAGCTGCGTTTTACGATTGGAAAGCGATTTTTGTTTTTGTTTCTCGCAGTTAAGCGCGCACAAATTGCACAAAGAAAAGGGCAGCCGAAAGCTCTTCGCTCTGGCATTTATGACATTTGTCGAAGGGGAATATCAATAAATATTTGTTAAGAATGGGAATTACGAAATATGACAGTTATGTACATTGTGGGAAAGCGCAGATTTACGGCATGAAGATGGTATATGTGTGTGTGTGTGTAACCATTGTGGTCACTTTAAATGCTTTAAGCTGCAGCAGGCTTTAAAGCTCTTTTACTATAAGTGTAGCTCATAGTAGTCAAATACTTTAGACTAAAAGTTAATTATATAAACAGACGTTTTTTAAAGCTCTTAATATCAAACAGCTTTCGGACTAAAAGTTTCTTTTTGAAATATTACTTTCCAAAAGCTCTTTTGAAAAAACTAACATTTTTTTTTTTGAAACTAGAGATCTCTTAAAAAAATTAAAAAGCTTTTCGATTCGAAATTTATAACCAAGCTTTTTCTTTTAATTCCTCAGTAGCTTCTTATCTTTGTTTACATAAAATTTAACTTTTAAGCACACACTTGAAAATGCTGTTATGTTTATAGCCCAAAGTCCTCAATTACTAAGCTTACTTAAGCGCTTTATGAGCCGCAGCAGACAATTACAGAGGTTTTTCTTTGCTTTTCTTTTATTTTATTTTCGTTCTGCTAGCTTAAAGCTTATAAGGAAATCCAACTAAATGTAAACTCATTATTTTAATTAAGACTTACTTACGCTAATAATCAGTCAGCCGGTCAAGTTAACAACTCAAACAACAACAACAACAACAAAAAACAGGAAAGCTGTTAAAAGTCCCCGTGAAAAATTGCGCTCATTCTATAACATCAAATAAATTAAAAGAAAGAAAGAAAAAAAAGCTAAAGCTAAAAGATTCTAGCAATAAAGCAATTACAGAGCATAAAAATGTGTTTTCACACAAGCGCGCCCAGAAAATTTCAAAAATTGCGCCAAGCCAAGCTCAACAACAGCAACAACAATAACAGTAACAAAAAAAATAGCACTTACAACATCTACAGAGAAGAAAAAAAACGCCAGAGCATCGCTTTGCGCTTAAACAGTAGCGCCAGTTAAGGCGCTAAACAAACCCTTCCAGATTTAAAGCCGCGCACTAGGTCCGGGTCCGCACACTATCATTACTCGCCGCTCATGCTTGTGTAAGCAGAGTCAGATCTATCCAGTCAGAGCGATCAGGCTAAGTGTTCCTTTGCAGCAGTCATTTTTTTTCTGCCCAGTTGTAGACGCTGCAGCAGCAGCAGCATCAGCAGAAGAAAAATTATTTTTTAATGCTCACTTAATTGAGACATTAGGAAAATTGCCGTCAAGAGTCGCGGCCGATCGCGGCTTGTAGACTGCAAGAGCGGAGCGAGAGTGTCGCTTATACGATTTTATTTTTCTTTAACATTGAAGACTTTGTAAATGGTGTAAATTTCCGCGTAATAACTCTGGCACATGCAAGCGTTCCGTTGCGTTTTTCACTTTTTAATGGCAACGAGCTTTTAAATTTGAATTTGCTTGAATACTTAAAAAAAAATTCATATAAATAAGTTCTATTTTTTCTATTTTATTTGAAAATTTAAACCTTATAAACCTGTTCAATCAAAACTTGATCGGATTTTTTTTTATCCTGAGTTTGTAAAATCTGCTAAGGAAAACTTTTTTCTTGCTCTGTATATCACTTTGTTAATAAGCTTTATCAGTATGGATACATTTTTGGAATAGTTGGAATGGATCTCAAGATAATGCCCAACTTAAGGATCCAATGTCGTACAATATTTATTTTGATTTTAACAATGTTATAGAATATACCAACCTGATTAAAATTTAGAATATTCATCATGTTAAAAAGCTTTATAAATAAAATCTATTATATAACTGATTGAATTCCATTAAAGTTTTGTTTAAATTTAAGGGCTGTAGCTACAATTTTAAAAGCTCTTCTTTCTCTCTATAACAACTTATTTTAACATTTTGAACTAAGTTAAAATAAAATGCTTTATTGTATTTCAAAATAATCTTTATTATCTAAAATTTTCAAAAAAAAAATCGGTCGATTGTTGAACTCAATCTATTATTTTATAATGTTTGAATTAATACATCTCATTACCGATATCTCTCATACAATTTAAAAGCTCTGATACACAATATTATTACTTCTTACCTTTGGTTCCAGATATAAGACTTCAATCTACAGTTCTAAAATCTAGAGTTCTAAGAAAAATTTCTAACTTTGGAACCAGAAATTTATCTAAAATTGTAACAAATTGCACTAACAATTAAAACTCATCTTTATTAACTTAACTTGTTTAAAAATTAACAAGAAGCAAATTCTTCTTAAAAGCTCCTTAAGCTCAATAAAATCATTTTAACGTAGAGATCTTGATAATATTTTATATTTTAAAGACTTTTATTGTATGGAATTTTGTCCTTAATACAAATTCTTATTGACCTCATACCTAGAATTAAGCGTACCCTTCAGGAGCGAACTTCCTGCTGCGATTGTGTCATTTATCCTTATTATCACCGGCATGACAGCATAAAGCTCGGACTTAAATTTCAAATTTCATATATATTTTATTAATGTTACTTTTATTTCTTTCTTATGTTCGAAATAAGGGTTAATTGACACAAAAAAGTGTTGGTGCGTAAAATTGAGCGTTTGTGCGTGTCCTAACCTGTAAACCTTTTTGCAGTGACGTTGACGTTTGGAATGCTTATGTATGTGAAACATGTTCAGTGATTCCGCCTCAAGACAGTTTTGAAATCATTCAAGTGTAAAATTGATTTCACTCTACTTCGATTTGACAGGACACCTTGATGACAAAAGTTCAAGTCAGCGAGAAATTAACTTGGAATGGAGACATTCTTTTAATGTGAACCGCAGCATTGGGAAAAGAAAATATATTTTTTACTAATAGTTTAAATTAAAAAATAACTTAAAAGCTTTAATCAAAGAAATAAAGTAATTTTTAATGAGCTGTTAACACACTGTTAACTCACTGTTAGGTCACTGTTAGCTCGCTGTTAGGTCACTGTTAATCCGCTGTTAGCTGCCTGTTAGTCCCCGTTCAACAGATATCCGCTACACGATTCGACCATTATTTGGAGTCATCTTAATTAATTATATAAAAAACTAAAAAGCAAACCTCAGCGCTAAAAACCTCACAATTTCAATTTAGAAATTGATTGCAAATTGATTAAAAGTCATCAACATGTTTTTTAGCACTCCAGCCTTCGCTGGACTGCGCCCGAACATTAAAATCTACATTGTACGAGTATATGGCAGGAGATGCATGCGCATGCTCATGCGCATAATTTCAACCTTAAAATTTTACGATGCTAATTGGAAATCGAAGTAGCGCGTTTCTGGTTCTAGTTGGCTGATGCTGATATGTTATCTACGCAAGCGCAGCATATCAATTACAACTTCCTGAGTTGATTGGGTGCCGGCTGACGGTGGCCAGGAGACGGAAGGTACGGAAAGCTAGTACCAGCTACTGTCAAAAGCCAACGACTTGTTTGTGTAGCGATTAGACGATGCAACATCAGCGAAGGGGACGCGCGCGTCTCATACACGTCTACCAATGACGTTTTAATAAGTCACATAATTCATGCGCGTCGATCGAACTTTCTTTCGCCCAGTGTTCTGTATCTGGTTATCGAGTTGGTTAGTATCTTGGGAATCTGCGGCGACGTTTCCAGCGTTCGACTTAAGGCCGCCGGTGATGGCGCGCGCGTCATTTTGACATTTTTATATGATGTCAGCTGCTCATTTGTCAAGCATATTGATTGATTTAATTTCGTTGACGTGTTTGTTGACTGGACCAACGGAATTTTGATTGGCAGAAGTCTGCACATTTTCCACTTATGCATAATTACAACAACGCGTAATTTTTGAAAATGTTTTCTCCATTTCATAAATTTGATCTTATAGACTTTAAGTATCCACCCTATACCCAAGACTATTTAAACTAATTAATCGCCCTTGCAATTAATTTTCAATTAAAGCCCAACATCAGAAATGCATTTGGCAAAGTGTGCTGCCCCTCCCCCAATTAAAAACAGCCGCCCGACCGCAAACGATGAAAGACGACATCAGCAGAGAGGAAACAAACGGCACAAGTCAACACAAAAGCCAAAGTCAAGCCAAACCAAACCAAACCAAACTAACTTCTTCAGTTGCGCATGCCCCGTGGGCTACAACATGATTTTGATCTCGGTTGACACTTGCTCTGGCAACGACGTTCGTCTACGGCTGCTTGCCACTTTGCTGATGTTGCAACTTGTTGTTAGCTAGTGCTGCTGTTGTCGCTGCTGCTAACTGCATGTTGCAACACATAACTCTTCCGCACGAAACTATTTCGTATGTTCGGAGTACGAGTAAGTGAAGTTTTGCCCACATTTTCCGAACCCGCTGGTAACTGTTTTTCAATTTAAAATCAATTTCGCCACAAAGTCAAAAGGTTCTTCTTCTTCTGCTTCTGCTTCTGCGTTGCACACTCGTACAGCATTCGAATCGAGTTGAAGGAGCAACATATTTGCTGACTGCAGGCATTGCACTGCACTGCGCTGCACTGTTGCAAACAGTAATTACCACAAGCCGAGCATTGACAGCAGTGAAGTGAAGTGGAGGAGAGGAGAGTGTCGGCAGTACTTAAATTATTACAACTAAGTTTACAACTAAATTGCCTCAATTATGTTTCAATAATAAATGCATAAATCAATGCGACAACACACAACAATGTTGCATGTGGCGCAGCACATGTGTCGACTGCATGTGAGAAAATTCAGTTGTATGCAATAATGATTGGGAAACTATGAAATTTATACACAAACTTTCATTATTAAAATAGCGACTGCGACTCTAAATTGTTATGCTGCTGGGTGTGTGTCGTTGCATATTTCAAATGTTGAAGCAGTTACTTCATCAAGGTGAAGGGCGCCTTTTCCTCTCGAGTGCACAGTATTCACAGAGCAGGTATTCAGTTGTTTCAACATCATTTTCTACTGTGCAGAAACGGTCGTAATCAATATCCAAACGGATTCATGGTGATTTATTTTCTTTTGTGTTCTTTTCTAAAACGAATGCAATCTTGTGAGAGTCGTTCTCGATTTCTTTTCTCAAAATGTCATATTTAAGAAATCTAAAAGTGAAACATTCTGTGACCTCTCAATTGCCGATAGGTAAATGATCCATATACAATTTGACTATCGCAAAGCTTTGTTATAAACGCCTTGAACAATTTTCGAGATATTGAAATATTAAATTTGAAATTAACTACGTTCGACACGGAAAGATATTAACATATTAATTTAAAAATTTCATTCCGGCATTTCGGGAGCTAGAAGTCAGCTATTAAATGTGTATTCTTGTTTCTTTTCTCAATTTTTACAATGGCAACACTGTGTGAGAGTTTGTACAACACTAAAAAAATTGTGTATCCGGACAAGATAAAAAGTTTGCCGAGAAAAGAAGTTATCCCAAGGTTTTTTTTTAAATGATAACTCCGAGTACTATGAAGTTTCTAGTGTGAATTATAGTTTAATAAATATAAGGTTGGAAAATAGAAAAATGTCCCTTTCCACCTCGAAATTGATTCCCTCTTTGAAAATTAAATTTTTGTGTAGTTGCCATGGTTGCTACAAAATTCTCAAATAAATAAAAACAACAACGTAGTTATTTTTCAAAAATAAAAAAATTAACTTCAAAATAAGGCAGAAATCGTGGTGAGTTCACTCAATTTGTGTTCTTTCTCTACTCTGCTATCCATATTATTCAACCATGGTGTGAATAAGCCTTGTTTAGTTGAGCAACTTTTTAGATACGCGAGTATCTTGAAACTAGTAGAAATCACTTTTATATTGGTTGAGAAATTCTTATAAAGTGTCACTAAGTTTTAAGAAATAAAAAAATTTTCTTTTCCACTTAGCATCATATTAGCTCGTCTTTATTTTTTCTGTTCTAGCCATGCATGTTATGTATACTGATTTGTAGTGACGAAACTGTTTCCTGATAATGTACTTTCCTGTCCTTAATTACGTTTCAGGACCTATCATTTAGGCTGTCACTGCCTTTATCAATTGCTATACTAAGAAATTTACTATCTGTAATATCCATTCATTATTCTAAATTTACTTAAAGAAGCTTTTTATAGGAAAATATTTTTAGATTAAAAGCTTTTCAATTGATATATCTTTCTAACAGGTCTGACGTTAGCATCATGAAATACTTTGTTGTTATTTAAATTTTTAATAATTCTACTTAATAATATCGAACAATGAGAACTTCGATATCGTTATAACTTGAAGCATATATTGGCTTTTCCCAGAATTTACTCAATAAATAATATGTAGATTATTTAAGAAGGTTATATTCTCTCTAGCCACATTTTTAGTAGCGTTGTAAAAAGCTTTACTAGCTCAATTTAGCAAGTAAAATAAGCTGAGCGAGCGTTTTGTATATGAGCTTTTTTACAACCCTGATTTTTAGTTAATGGTTTAAATTTACAAATCAAGTCCTCACACAAAGTCTCCGTCCATCCATCCATCAATCATTATACCCGACCTCAATTTAAAATACAATTTTGTGCTTTTCATACGCCGCTATTTTTTTTACTATTTCCTTAATAAAAATAAAGGCATTTTTAATTAGTTTAGCGCTAAAATAAAACAACAACATCGAAATCAAAAAAGAAGGAACAAATAGCACGAAAATTAATCAAAGCCAACTTATCGAAACTTCCCTTTTTCAATGAAAAATCAATTTCACTAACGTTCAATCAAAGTAATGACTTACTTGTGTAAAATTCTTGTGAAAAATTACACTTTTACGCGAAATTAATTGAGCAATTTGATATAAAGCGGCTTCAAGCGGCGATGATGTTGAATCAGCTCAGCGCAGCAGCGCGCTGCTTAAAGAATTCCTAAATCAGCTACGCAAATGACCGGCGGGCTAAATGCAAAATAATAAATACAAAACATTAAATAATGCGTGGTTGGATGCTTCCTGCTCAGTTTCAGTTTTAGTCTCAGCGCACAGGCACAGCGCACCTAAACGCTGCTGCTGCTGCTGCGGCACAAAACCCGTTGAGGGCTTTGCTAAGCTTTGCCAGGCAAACATCGATCAGCAAACAACATATGTTTGATGCGCGTGTGCGCATGCGCTTCTCCTTCGTTTTTTCATCTTGATCACAGAAGCGATTTTGAAGAACGTCGTCGCAACAGGCTGAGGTAGGCAGGCAGGCAGGCAGGTAGCCGACATGACAAGCGTTTAAAAAGGTTTTATTTACACCATGACCACTTTGAGAGGCCACTTCGAGTTGACCGCACTGATGAACAGTACTTTGAAGATTATACAGAATCAAAAACTAAAATATTAAGAAAATTATAAGCTTGTAAATATTAAGTAGGTCCTGAAACTCTCCAAAAAGAAAGCCTGTGTTCCACATCTTTATTTTATAAGAAAGTCTTTATTAAAGCAGAACCAATATTCCCTAGTAATTTACTTGGATGACTAATTGAAAGCTTTTTTTTTAATTATTTTTAATACTTACAATCCATGCAATTGAGTACTGTTTGGCAACAAGAACAACACCAACAACAACAACCTTCACAAGGCAATCGCTTCCTCAGCCTTAGTCTTAGTCGTAGTCGTAGTCTGAGAAGAAGTCGCCGAGTGCCGCTTGATGAGTGGCAGTTAGGCTCGGATTGCATTTAAGCAACGCTTGCGCAATTAAGTTGCCAACAAGTTTGAAATTATGCAATTATGGTATGAGAAATTGCCTGGAAATTGCATTGCATTGGATCGGCGATTCGTTCGTTCTAAGAGCTCTTTAAGTTCGAGTTGGGAAGACAATAAAGACGAAGACACTTTACTCATCGGGGGCATAGAGTTTATTAAAACGATCGAAAGTTGTTCTCTGCTGCTGTTCTGTTGGCCAATAGGATAGGCAGGCAACTCTGAACAACAGGCAGTTGAGAGTTCCGCGCTGGTTATGTAAAGCCTGTAATTGTCATGTTAAATGTGCGGCGATTAGGTTTTTTCCACATTAAGGTACTTGCACATATTGCAAAATACCGATCATTTCGTATGCCAAGAAGTTGTAAATTTTACATCTTCCACTCGTATGAAGATGCAAATTATTGCTTTCACTCTGGCGCGCAGGTTTCCGTGTTGAAGTTTTTTCCTCATTGATTTCTTCATCAGCGAATTTTTACATCGTTCTCCGGTAACAGTTATTTACTCGTTTTCCTTTGTTGCATCAAGGTGATTCATTGATTTTATTATTTATATTTTTACTATTCCTTGAAATTGATTTTTCGAATCTTTTATGAATTTATTGATCGATCTTTTATGAACAACTTTTTAAATATTCTTTTTAATTTACTAATTTTTTTAAAGTTCCCCGCTCTTCTTCCGTTTTTTTCTATTATAAATAGAGTACTCGGAGAGAGTCTCTTAGTCATGTGTTCTTAAGTGATCTTAATTTTTTTTCCAACACTTATTTTAATAACTTATCCTACTATGCCATCATTTATTGAATGTCCTTTCGCACCATTAAATCTGATGAAAAACTTCCTTAAAATTGTTTTCCCTTTTTTTTTAAATAATTCTTACATTATTTACTAATTTTTAAATATTCTTTTTTATTTCCTAATTTTCTTAGTTTCCTTCTCTGCTTTTATCTTTATCTAAATTTTTTCGATTATAAATAGAGTACTCCGAAAGAATCGCTTAGTCATGTCTTCATCAGGGATACTTCAATTAGCTTAATTGAAACTCGTTTGTATCCTGTTGTGACGCTTTTAGCTATTCATAAATAAATTCTCTCTAAATTGTTTCTCCATATTAATTTCTCCTTCGATTTAAACTTTTTCAAAATATTAGAATTTTTTGAATTCAAATAATTCCTTTCTATTTTATTCTGACACTTCCAGTAACTCCCACATGGATTCTGCCTAAATTGCTTCTTCTTCATAATGCCTCCTTCGATTCCAAACACTTTTCACAATACCAAAACTTTTCCGATTTCAAATAATTTATTTCTATCCTATTCTGACACTTCCAGATACTTTCACATGGATTCTTCCTAAACAACTTCTCCTTCATAATGCCTCCTTCGATTCCAAAAACTTTTACGATTCCAAATAATTCATTTCTCTCCAATTCTGACGCTTCCAGTTACTCCCAAATAAATACTCTTCAAACTGTTCTTTCTCATCGACGTCAACATCGATTCCAAATACCATTCACGAGACCAGAATTGTTTGCATCCCAAAAGCAAAACGTATCTATCGATGTCTTTATCGTATCTCCTATCGTTTCCTACATTGTCATTACCATCCATTTCATTCAATTTAAGCATGAAAGGAATCGACCAAAAAAAAATCTCTTAAAACCGACGAAGACGACGACAAATGGCAATTTCAACATAATTTTCAATCAACAACGGTGCGTCGCCTATTGCCGCGCCGCGTCCAACTCCGTTCGGAGACTATCATCGCCCAGCAGGCCAGCCAGCCAGCCAGCCAGTCAGTGATCGAGGCGCGCTAGCTAGCGTTAATCATGATCATGATCGGTGATTTTTATAGCATTTTTGTTTGTGCGCAAAATGTGGTCCGCATAAATTTTTACAGCATGTAATTATTTGTTGCGCTTGCGAGGTTGCACTCCAGTTGCAGCACAGTGTTGCAGGAATTATCTTCCTGTTCTGTGCTGTCTCCGGCAGCTCTTAAGAGGCACATGTCACGCGGCGGGAATTCGGCCAAACAAAGAATTTCTGTTTTGTTTTCTGTAGTTTGGCAGCGAATTCACTGCACGACAAGTGAAACAGTTTTGGAATGAACTGCGATGTTTGCCAGGAATTTCTAGATCAGGTGAATTTAATGGAATTTTAATATGTCTTCTTCTGGTTCTGGATATGAAAATTGTTGTTGGAAAGTAGTCTTAAGTTTAAACTTATCGAGTTAGTTTTCTATTGTTCATAGGAACCACAATTAATATCCACGACAATGAACAAATGACCTATGGATTCATTATGCCCAACTTTATAACAAAGAATTTTGTATTTTCATTAATATATTAGGAAATTCTATCCATGATTGAAATATAGCTTTTATACGATTCTAACTTAGTATTATTTTACTACAACAAAAACATCAAATTGTATCTGGAATACATTCCTATGTCTTCTTTTAATTTAAAACAAATTTGTAAAATCCTTTCTAAACGTAATTAACAAAACTCTTTTGTCCCAATAACGATAAACCCTTTTCTCGTTGCATTTCCCAATTGCTTCCGTCCGACTTAAAGTGTTAATTGCATTTCCTTGGCCCAACCTCCGCTAATTCGAATTTTCTCGCCCCGCCATTCACGCATGTCTAATTTGCTTTATGGATGGATTTTCTCTTTCTTTGCTTTGCTTTTCTTTTCTTTAATTTCTTTTTTTTTCGATTTTACAAATGATTTTGATAAATTTCCCCCACTTAACTGCGTTTCTCAAGGAGCGTTCGCACACGCATGCCACACTTACGGAACTGGCTTTTTGCGTTGCGGCAAATCAAGTTTTCCCGCCAGCCAAACGAAATAAAAGAAAAGTAACAAAACAAAACGAAACGAAACGAAAAAAATCGAAAAAAGGAAAACTGAAAAGAACCCAAAGAACTCTGCAAACATTTGTATTTGTCGGTGTTAGCAACACAGCAACTAACTGCAAATCGGAAATTTATTGCAACATTTCTCGCGCGTTCTGTCGTTCGACCGAACAGTGTTGCCTACATTTCTTTTAACATAAATAGGCGCTGCAAGCACGAAACGTGTTTTCACCTCACCGCACTTGCAGCATATGATGAATCGAATCTTTAAACGCTTCCATTCGTCGTCGTTTCTGAGTTTGTCATAAATCTAAGCTTGCTAGTTTTCGCGAAAATTCTACACTGCGGCAACACTGTTCCTGTGCTAAACGATGTTTTTCGCTTTTCGCTTTGCCTACGCAGTGCTACCTGCTGCTGGCTGCTTATCCTAATATTCGCCTTTAAGTGCTTTTTAATTGCGTTTTACACTTTTTACTTCCCCCCCTCCTCCCAGTGCCGCCGATGGATATTTGTTGTGATTCCTCACATCCAATTCAATTACCCGCTTGTCGATCGTTCGGGATTCGGCTGGCGTGTTTGGCGTTTTGGGACATCTTATCTGCTTTGGTGCGCGAACGGCACTTTCGGATAAGCGTTCGTTCTAGCTGAGCAAAGACGCTTTTAAGTGGCTGAATATTTTTCAAGCGATATGCGATGTCTTACAAATTTACAATTTTAAATGGGAGATAGACAAATTCTTCGGTATAAAATCGCTTAAACAGGATTTTCGGCGATGATGCAAATAAATATCACGACATTTTCAATCAGTGAAGAAAATTATCAACTCGGTAGTTTCCGTTGTCACAATAAAGTTATGAAGCATCATTCCAGCCTGAATTATGAATCTCTTTAGAACTCTCGATGGCAAAAAAAAAAATTATAACCCAACCGGAAGCAAAAATGTTCCCAGATGGAACTAGATAGCTGAGTCAACCCATGTAATATAAGTTTTCTAGGACATCTTAAAACTTCAAAAAAAAAATTCAGTTTATCTGTTAGATTCTAATTCTAAAATGCTTATGTCAGAAATTCTTCGAAATCGAAACTCTTATCAACTTATTAACTTTTGCCTTTATTAATCGATTTTCTGATAAGAAACATGAGCGTTTTAAGTAAAACTAAAAAAATGCATATACTCGTAAAAATGATTCATGAAGTATCAGAAAAATTCGCCAGCTTTTACATATCGCCGGGATAGCATTTAGGTTTGCCAGAATCCTCACACTCGGCATCGTCGACCTGACGGAAAGCTGCAAGAGAAATATTGTACAAAAAAATCTAAACTTTCTAGCGCTAAAAAATATTAAATCCACTTACTCTTCAAAGTGTTCTGGCAATTCCACTTGCTAAGCGCACAGTGTCCGTTAAACTGTTTCCAGCATTTGCCATTGGTAGCACAAATGGACATGTCCAGACGCGTGCAAGCAAATTCACACTTCTTAGTCTGCTGTTGCTGCTGCTGTTGAATGTGTTGATTGATGATCTGTGGAACATGTTGGTGGACATGTTGTACAATATTTTGCACATGCGCTGGAATAACGACAGCGCGAGTCATACGCTGTACGTCCTGTTTTTGGCTAGCTACATGATGATTGATCACTTGTGGAATGTGTTGATGGGCATGCTCGACAATCTGTTGGACCAGGGCAGGTACTTGAGGCACCACTACAACCGGTTGACCGACTTTTGTTGGCGCCTGAACACCGACACCGACTGGTACCTGCTGTCCCGAAACATGCTGATTGATCACCTGCGGTATGTGTTGGTGGACATGATCGACAATTTGTTGCACTTTCGGTGGTACTTGTGGTACTTGAACACCGACTGCAGGCACTTGGCCAATCTGTTGAACCACGCCAGCTGGCACACGCTGTACCGAGACTTGGTATTTGATAACGCGTGGTATCTTGGCGTTTTGAGGAACCTGTACTCCAACGGCTGGCACTTTCTGACTCGACAGATGATGTTGGATCACTTGGGGAATGTGTTGATGGGCATGCTCGACAATTTGTTGCACGTGACTAGGTACTTGTGGAACCTGGGAAACCTTCTGCCCAACTTGAGGCACTGCAACACCGCCAACAACGGGCACCTTCTGACCCGACACATGCTGATTGATTACCTGCGGAATGTGTTGATGCACATGATCGACAATTTGTTGCACATGACCGGGTACTTGAACCACCTGGTTGATTTCGGAAGTTTGTACACCAACAAGAGGCACCTGAACACCAACGCGCTGTCCAGCTAAATGGTGATTAATCACTTGTGGCACATGTTGATGGACGTGCTCGACAATTTGTTGGATGTTGTTTGGAATTTCGGGCACCTTACGCACGGGCGATATATGTTGATCGACAACTGAAACGAGTTGTGGCACCTGTTGATCGACCTTGACACCGGCTAAATGTTGTGCTAGAACCTGCTGTGGAACGCGATGTTCGGTGACGTGCGTCACAATGTGATTTATGTGTTGGTTGATGTTGTTCTTGATATGTTCGGGCAATACCTGTTGCTGTTCCTGTTGTTGTGGAACTTCTCGAACCACTTTGCTAGCGGCCAAATGTTGTTCGAGTACCTGTTGTGGAACGCGATGTTCTTTCACGTGTGTCACGATGTGATTAATGTGCTTATTAATGTTGTTCTTGATATGTTCCGGCAATTCCTGTTGCTGTTCCTGTTGTTGTGGCACATCTCGGACAACCTTGTGCGTTGCCAAATGTTGTTCCAAGACCTGTTGTGGAACGCGATGTTCCTTGACATGCGTGACAATGTGATTAATATGCTGGTTAATGTTGTTCTTGATATGTTCGGGTAATTGTTGTTGTTGTGGTGGAACTTCTCGAACCACTTTGTTGGCCGCCAAATGTTGTTCGAGTACCTGTTGCGGAACGCGATGTTCCTTCACGTGTGTCACTATGTGATTTATGTGCTTATTTATGTTTTGCTTAATATGTTCGGGTAGCTGCTGCTGTTGTTGTTGTTGTTGCTCCTTCACAACAGGATCCACCACTTTTACCACTTGCTGTTGCTGTTGCTCCTTAATATGCTGCTGCACTGCAGGCACATGCTGCAACACATGATTGATATGTTGCTCGATGAGATGCTGTTCCTTTGCCGGCAATTGTGGAACATGTTGTAGCGTATGCGGCACGCCGATTTCTACCGCATAGACATGCGCCAATATAGCTGCAAGGATAACAAGATTATAGAAATTTCTCTACACTATTAAGGTTAAATATTCGCTAGTCCCGACATACCCAAGAAGATCACCGCCTTCATATTGTATAACGTTCAGCACAGCGCTAAAATCACTTTCGAGTGTTTCGAATATCAACTCAGAATGAGTTCTGTGTCATCTGCCCCGAAATATCCTCACTTATATACCACCAACCAAATTTAAATGCGCGGATTTTCCATACCGCTTCCAGCAGAAGTCTTCAGAATCGTGCGACGTTTCTCGCGTATCCGCATTTAACATTTTTCAAATTCGATGCGAATTTTATGCAAATTTTATTTGTATTTGCTAAAATTGTCGCCGACAAATTTCGCCTTACGATTGTGTAACCGGTTCTCGTAACGAGCGACGACTGCATTTATTTTTGTAAATTTAAATAATTTGTTAATTTATTTTTAGCGAAATGCGTGTAAATTGCAGCTGATTTGCTTTTATCAAAATTATGTTACATAATTTTAATTTTACACGCAGGCATGTTAAAATCTCTGAGTGCCTGAAGAAGCTTTGCAATTTACGAGTCCAAACCGGTTTGAATAAAAGTTCTTAATTTTAAAGTATTTTAAAGTATTTTGAAAAGAATTCGTTTCTTTGGTTGAAACTAATTTCGACAGTCGGATACTCTTTTAGGTTTTATTTATTCAATCTGTCCACGTCCTTAGAGTAGGACATGTCTTAATTGACTAAGTCGAAATTTTGAATGTTGACCATCGCATTGGTGACAAATATTATAAATAAAATTGTTGTTAATTAAAAAAAAACTAATATTTTATTGATAAGAAGTTTTTAATACCCGACGTTGTCTGAGTTTAGTTTTGAATTTAAATATGTAAGATAAGCAAAACTACCCGGTACTCGTAAAAACTGCGCGTGGCGGATTTTGTATACTCTATTATTCTTCCCGATGCATTCCTATACATGTTTTCTATATAGCGCACAAGTTCCTGAGCAATGGTGGTAGGCGTTAAATTGAACTCAGACACAAAATTTCATATTATTAGGAGCAATATTAGCATAGGATCCAAAGAAAGAAAAATAAATTTTATACAATATATAGTTGAAGATAGCTACCTGAAATGGTCGAAACAGTGGTCAACTCCATATTAAACCAAACAAAATGAGATACAAATGGAACATTATTTCACAGTCCTTTTGAGTCCTTTAAAATTTCTTATTTTATTGTTTTTATGAGTTTTAAAAAAGAAAATTTGATATACCGCGGTACCCATTCGGAGCATATTAAACGCCCAAAATTGTATTATGAATAGTACTATTCAAATCTAAATTGGAGAAAACAACAACAATTATTGCCGATTTTACTACATTATACATTCTGTCAAAATCGGGAATTGATTATTTAAAATAACCCGCTTAAGGGATTGATAAAATTCTTTTTGTCGCTAAGTTGGCACAACTGACTTCTATTCTGCCGCTGAGTTTAAGCGCGATCTGTTAATAAGTTACTTTTATTTGATTGTGATTTAGAAAAACCTTTTGAAGTTATAAAAGCATTACTTATGTTTTTATTTTTTAATAATATGAACCACTTTTATGTTTTAAATATGTTTCTTGTATTATTATTATTTTTGCTATTCATTTATTTACTGATTTATTTGTTCATTAATGCAATTCATTCAATTATACATTTAGACATTCCTTCTTTATTCATTTGTTTATCAATTGAGTAAAAATTATTCATTGATTTATTCATTAATTTAATTAATAATTTATTCATTAAAATATTTATTTATTTATTTATTTATTCATATAATCATTTGTTCAATTATTCATTTACTCATTTATTCAATTATTCAAGATTCACTGATTTATTCATTCATTTATTTATTTCGAAAAATCCTTATACTACCGACTACAAATCTGGAACATTGAAAATAAAAATCACAATCTAATCAGTTCATCTCCTACGTAAAATAACTTTATACAAAATTTTCGATACAATATCTCCAATGGTTGTCAAGATGTCGGTTTTGAACAAGAAAAGCGTCATGGGTCAATTGACTCGAAGCTATAAACAATTTGTCTAAGATATGAAATCCAACAGTCTACAAATTGCTCAATATCTCATAAAGTTTACACTCTATCGTATTAACAAGTTATAAGAAGTCATACAGGCGAACGGACAGGCAGACGGACTGATATAATCACATTGACTCATATTTTGAACCTAATCAAGACTTTAAATCTATATAAATGTATATGTATGTATGCTTAAATCCATCTTGAGCAATGGCTTATTGCACAAACGTCTACCCAAACACAATAAGTTTGCCCACTGTGTGGTGCAGAAGTTTATTAAAAATGTTATCATTCAACATTCTTTTTCTGGCTGTATAAGTTTGTACTAAAGCGCCTCACAATGCAAATACTCGTGCGTACTAAAAACAAGAAAAATACAGAAAGCTAAGCATACTTTCAGGCTGTTGTAAAACGAGAGTCAACAGAAGTACTCGTGCCGGCCATACTGCTTAACATGAGCTTGTACAAAAACAAAAAAAGAAAAAGGGAAAAAGAAAAGTTGCCCACATTTCGTGCGCTTTATTAATTTTGCAAATAACTGCCAGATATTACACCCGGTCATAATTAAATTAAGCTGTAGCCAGAACGAACCGCAAAAGGACATCTCTCGCTCTCGTCTGCGTCACAGGCGCAACACTTTGCGGTTTTACTGATTTTATGCCAGCGTCGTCGGTCGTCCGGCGTCCGTCGGTAATGGATGGTATAAAAGCCTGTCGACCGGTCACAGTTGTCAGTCAAACGCAGACCAACTGCTGCAAGGATCACAAGGACAACAATTCGTGTTTTTTTCTTCTGCGCGCGTCTCCGATGAAAATGGGATTCCTCTACATTTTCACAATTTTGAGTAAGTAAATTTAACAAATTTAAATTTTTGAGTTAAGTGCAAAAATTTTAAAGTTTAATATTTAAATGAAGCGCTCGTCACCACGCTTGCGCTGGCCCACAGCGTTCTCTTCATACCCGCCGGTGCGGAACATCAATTCGAGCAGTTGGTGCGTCCGCTGAACGATGCAGCATCAGCAGCAGCAAACAAGTGTGACTACCATTGTGCGCGCGTATTCGAGCCAATTTGCGCCACCAACGGCCGTTGTGTGGAACGCTTTCCCAGTGCGTGCACCATGTCCGCCTACAATTGCGAGCATCCGCAGCGTCCATTTGTCGCTATCGACGACTGGAAGTGCGAACAGAACTGGGCGCCGGTGTGCTAAGTGGCAGCACCGCACCTAAGGCAGTATCGATAATGGCAAGGATCAAGACATGGCAACCACGTTGATGAGGCGACACTGATGACTTTTTAGACCGAGCGGACGCAAGGTTTAACTATTATGAATGTCTATACTGTTAGCGCAGGAATTATTCAAAATACCTAAACAAATTATATACATATGTATTGGTAACTGATTATATACTCAATATTGTATTGGACAAAATTTTGCAATTTATAAAACAAATTTTTATTTAAATGTTGACCGAATAAATTCTGCAGTTCCACTGAAATTTTTTCGCGTGTTTTAATTTTCAACAATTTTTGTTCCTTTGAATATTTCGCACAATTGACGAGAAATTTCAATTTTGAAAAAGTTGACTTTTGTTGATATTACGATATCACATACCCACTTTAAAAGTAGCACAACTCATAAAATGATATTTTTGAGTTGCCATCTCGACATTATTCACAAAACTCAGTTCTGCGAACTAATTATGGCAACAACTGTTCACTATATTCGGGTTGTTCACTATTTTTTTGTTGTTCTTGCGTTCAGAAATTGACTTTTGGACTGATTTTTCACGTGGACTTCGCAGTGCTCGTATACCAGCATCATCAGAAGAGTTTGTTTTTGTTGCTATCTGCTTGAAGTTGCTTTCAAAATTTTATTCTCTAACCTGCAAATAGTGAAAGAAGTTTTTAAAAGCATTTCGATTGTTCACTATTTAGAGTATTCCATGTACAAATTTGGGTGTTCACAATACCCAGACATGACTGTCCATATAATGAGATATAATTTTTCATCGCTTGAAGTACACATATGCTAAACAGACACATTTTGAATTGTATCATATTTGAAGAGATAATGCAAATATTTGTTTTAACATTTTCTATTTTAGAATCTTTTCAATGAACATTTTCGACTTTTTATTTCAGCAAAAGTGACAAAATCGTGACTAGTACTGTTTTTATAAGTTATTAAACTTTTGTATTAGGATAACATAAATAAATAAATAAATAAGTCAAAATTGTCCTTTACTTAGTTCCATATTTATCAGTTACTTTCAATGATCAATATTTTCTTTCCACGAGTATAACATCAAAAGTGGCACATCTTAAAAATTGCCCCTAAAAGGTAACATGAACATTTCATCAACAAAGGCACAACTCAAAAAAAATGATTATGTATACAAAAAACAAACATCTTTCATTCAACCTTCAGCATTTTCTTATCAAAGATCAACATTTCCTTAATATAAATATAAGTTCTAGAATAGTTCTTTGGGTTTGCTGCAAAATTATATTTTTTGAGTTGTTCCACTTCTGCAGTGGGTGTGAGGTATGTGTCTCTATAAATGAAAATATTTTTATAAATTAATTTTTCTTCAAAAAAAAACGGAGAGTTGGTTTGGGAGCTGAAAAAAAATTGCCTACGATCTTCTTCCTTTTGAAAGCTGGAAAACTCGAAAATCAATGAATCAATTTCATATCAATTAGGCACAGCTGGGTTTAAGGATTTGGGTTTTGGTATAGTCTACTATATACATATGTCAGCGGTCAGTGAAAGTTTGACCAGAACCAAAATAAAACTATCAAACACTTTCTATTTACAAAATATTTCCAAGGTCAACAACTTTTCGTGGCCGGTATAAATATTTGATTTCCTATATAAAATAGAGTTATGAGGCTTTGATGAACTTTAAGGACTGGATGAACAAACTGGCCTCAATTGACTGGATGGCTTGAATGAACTGAATGAATTGAGTGAACATAATTACTGAAACTTACAGTGAAATTACAGTCAAGCCATTTTTTAACCATTCTTGAGCAGTTGAAAAAAAAACGAAAAATTGTGAAAAGTTCATTGGTTTACAAGTTATAAACATATTTTATTATATTCATAAGTACATATATTATATATATATATATATACAATACTGACTTCCAAACGATCCTACGATAAATGCTAAGCTGAGCCACCTTAACTCATCAAATCCTTTTCGGTGCAACGCTTCAGCCAATGCATTTCGCAGCGTTGATCTTTGGTCGCCTTGAAGCCCAACTCGGGATGTACACAATTGAACGTGTCCATGATACACTGATTGGGGAACTCATGCAGACAGTCGCCATTGCTCGCACAGATCGGATTCAAATCGAATTTCGTGCACTGCATATCACAGCGCAACGGATCCATTTTCATCTGTGTCAGACCGGGCACGGAAACAACGACGGGCATTTCCATAGCACGTCTACGGCGCATCATGGTGGGCGCCTTTGTAATCATCGGCATTGAGACTGCAGCAACTGGCGGCATTACCGGCATTACCGGCATTGCCATAGCCGGAACGATGGGAACGACTTTCGAGACATCCACTTCGGACATTTTTGGCATCTCGACGACCGGCACTGCCGAAACGGTCTTCGACATCTCTGGCATCATGGCGACAGCACGTGTTTGGCGCACAATCACGGGATCTTTAACCAACGGCACTTTAACGGGCGGCGTCTGTACACCAACTACCGGCATTACGGTGGGCTCAATCATTTTCACGTCGACTATTCCAATTGGCGCTACTACGGGCGGACCAATTGGTGGTACTACGGGCGGACCAATTGGTGGTACTACGCCGGACATTTTGTGCATTTCGGTATCCTTGTTGATGACACCAACAACTGATGTTGCAACTGATGCTGTTGTGACGACATCTACGCCAGCCGTTTTGGTCGACTTATCCATGCGTTCGGCGGAAACATGTTGAACGGGCGCAACCGGAACGATTTGTGCGACAACGCTGCCGGGTACTACATCGACAACGGGTTTTGGGTTATTGGAGACTGTGTTGACCTGATCGACCGATACAAGCGTCACTTTCGCTGTCACCGTGGACAGTAGAACTATAAGAGGTAAGTACGAAAATAGATGATATAGATAGTTCATATGTATATGGATAATATATATAGCTCATAAAACTGATGTAGATAATATTTGCATAAGTGTAAAGATCAACTAAAGCTTACCTGCGGCGAATATCAGTAGAAGCTTCATGTTTGTCAAAGCTCGAAGGACGGTTTGTGCCTTTCAATTGAGCTGGCCGAAGTATTTATAATGATTTGATTTGATTGAAACAATATTGAAACCAAAATAAAGACCAGGATGACTCGTCATTGGAATGACGAGTCGCCGGGTTTGCTTCACACAAAGGTGTGGCATCTGGTCAGCGGCAAACAGCTGCTTTTGCTTTTAGAATGTGACGTAACCAAACTGGTTATATTGCAAGTATCATTCTGTTCTCTGACAAAATCGGGCAAGTCATGTTGAATTTTAAAATTAACAACTTTTGGACAGAAATGTTGTAATATGACTGCGTTGTTTTCAATTAAGATGTACGCTCATAACAGGTCATTTGATGATCACGTTAATCAGTTTTATTGAGGGCGGATCAACGGAAACTGAATGATTCATTTGGTACACTTATTTTACAATTTATCAAGGCTTTAGAAAAACAAGAGATAACTGGGTTTCGTTCAAAACTTAAATATTTTGAACTCTTTATAAGAAGAATACAAATTAAATAATAAAGCAAAGCGGAATAAAAAAAAGAAGACTACTTTTTCATATCATTTCTGGACATTGTCCAGTTCTAGATTATGTCTACATAATGGGTCTGGTAACTAAAACGAACCTGACGACGAAGAAACCATTAAGCACCTGCCTTATGTCATTCTTCTTATTTATTGAACTGGAAAATGAGAATCCTTGGTCAGGACACTTACCTCTGTTAACGCTCTTCAAAATATACAAAAAATTACTTTTACGGCCGGGGTACCTTCGTAATGGACGAACATCGCGAACTAAGGTCGAAATTATTTGTCATCTCGTGAGAAAGTGGTACCGCTATGGGACGCCACTATAACCTAGGCTTAAATAGTTCTACAAAATCAAAGTTCTATAACAGACAAGTTAGACTTAGAAATGTTTAACAAATATTTTGAATACTTTTATATACAAATCTTATCAAACTTTTATACGAGGGTGGTCTGATATGTACTAAGACTCACCGCCCACTGGAGACCTACTTTGTAGACCTCGAGAAAACCTATTTTCAGATGCGTTAAAGAAGTTGGAGCACCGCTGGATCAAGTGTATCAAGCTGAAAGGAGACTAAGTTGAGAAATAAATATCGACTTTTCCAAAATTTCGGTTTAATCTTAAGTACTTATCGGACCACACTCGTATATAATCAAAGTTCCGTCTATCAGTCAGTATGTCTGTCAGTTGTTCCGGGTAAACTTAAAAATTGCTGAACCGATTTCATTTAAATTTGGTACACATACTCGTAGTCTTTAGCGATCGGATCTTAGTATAGGCTATATAAAATTTTACATGCCTAATATTGTATTCTATAATGTGACTAAAACTACGCCTAAAAATCTGATATTTGATTTCTGTCGAAAAGTTCGCCAAAAATGGGCGTGGTTGGATCAATTTAATGCCCACTTTTAGAAATATGTCCGATTAATTTAAAACCCACCACCATAGTACAGGAACTTGATGCGCTATGCAGGTAACATACAGTGGCTCACAGCTTATTTCGTGCAGACGATGTCTTAATCTTTGAAAGGCTATAAGTTGGAAGCTAACTAAGATATTGGAAAAATTAAAAACCATTTTTTATGTTAGTATTTCTATATTTATAAAATAAATTTAATTTTTTTTTATAAAAGTATATTTAAAATATTGAGACAAAAAACTTAAAATGTAGCCAAATTCAACGCCACAGCTTAATTCGTGCATTGCACTAATACTGAAAAATAAATGTTATAAGTAATTTTTTAATATTTTGTATGACCACCCTTTTGATTTATTACATCTTTAAGCCTGTTAGTCATTGACTCCACTAATTTTTTAGTAGTATCTGGAGAGATTTTCTGCCATTCCTCCATCGTATACCCAAGGTATCGGCGCTTTGAAGCAAATTGTCCTTCAGAATGCTTAGGTACATCGTCTTGTCCATGATTCCATCGATAAAAACTAATTTTCCAACTCCGGATGCGGCCATGCAGGCCCAAACCATCACGCTCCCGCCACCATGTTTCACTGTAGGCTTCAGATGCTTATTGTTCAGCTCGGTATTAGCCTTACGCCACACATATTGCATTCCATCTGAACCAAAAATATTAAATTTGGACTCGTCCGCGAAAATTACGTCGTTCCAGAAAGTACTGGGCTGGGAAACATGCTGTTTGGCGAGCTGAACAATAAGCATCTGAAGCCTACAGTGAAACATGGTGGCGGGAGCGTGATGGTTTGGGCCTGCATGGCCGCATCCGGAGTTGGAAAATTAGTTTTTATCGATGGAATCATGGACAAGACGATGTACCTAAGCATTCTGAAGGACAATTTGCTTCAAAGCGCCGATACCTTGGGTATACGATGGAGGAATGGCAGAAAATCTCTCCAGATACTACTAAAAAATTAGTGGAGTCAATGACTAACAGGCTTAAAGATGTAATAAATCAAAAGGGTGGTCATACAAAATATTAAAAAATTACTTATAACATTTATTTTTCAGTATTAGTGCAATGCACGAATTAAGCTGTGGCGTTGAATTTGGCTACATTTTAAGTTTTTTGTCTCAATATTTTAAATATACTTTTATAAAAAAAAATTAAATTTATTTTATAAATATAGAAATACTAACATAAAAAATGGCTTTTAAATTTTTCCAATATCTTAGTTAGCTTCCAAGTTATAGCCTTTCAAAGATTAAGACATCGTCTGCACGAAATAAGCTGTGAGCCACTGTATATAGGAATGCACTGGTTAGAATAATAGGCTATACAAAATCTGCCACGCCCACATTTTGTGAAATTAAGTGTAAATATTCAACTATTTTGCAAATATTACTACTAAAAAACTTAAATTTGGCATCTGAGTCGATAACTTCATTAAAAATAGGCGTAGTCGGATCACTTTGACGCCCACCGCCGTAACTCAGAAACTGTACAACGGAAAGTAACGGGTAGTCACTTTAAATTGAAAACCCTTTTACAGTATCTAGAAAACGCCGATTTACAATTTTTATAAATTTTGTCTATAATTTTTTATGAAAATTTTTTCTTATTAAAATTTTATTAGAATAAAAACAAACGGTAATTTTTTTAAAAAATGTTTATTTAATGTTAAAATGTTGTTGTTGTTGTTGGGTATTTCTTAAACATTTAAAATGATTTGCTTAATTTAATTAGTGTTTAGTTTGGCTATACAGAAACTTTTTTTCAGTTTAAGTCGATTAACATATAAAAATAAATTAATGCAATTTCTTAATTGCCAATAATAATTAAAATTAATAAAAATATTGTAATAATAATAACGGGAGATTTCTTAAACAAAATACAAAATAAATTCTTGCAAATAATTTTCGCTAATGATAAAAATAATTCCTTGACAACGACCTCAATACAAATAATTAATATATATATTTTTTTAAGGGAACAGTTATTTTTTTAAAAGTTTAAAAATAATTTAAAACATTATAAATAAATTTGGATATATTAAAAGAATTGTTTTTTTTATTAATTAAGTGTTATTTGAAATTATCATTTTTTTGTTTAATGTTTAAATTTTTATAAATATAATAAGGCTCACTTTAATTATTTAACATAAATTATATTTAATAATTTAATTTTGTTTTGTTTTTTTTTTTAATAAATTTACATGTTTTAATTTTGCATAATTTTAAAAGGCATTTTTTTATTTTTTTGCCGCTTTTTTGCTTTTAAGTTTGACTTAAATTTTGAAAAATATTTCTTACGGTTTTTTGTTTTTATTATATAAAATGTTTACTACATTTATGCATCACTTTAAATTAAAACAAATTATAAATATTTTTTTTTTTTTCATATTGAACAAAAAAAGTTTATTTTTTATAGAAAAAAATGTGTAATTTTTATTTAATTTTGTGTTGATAAGTAAAAATTAAAAAAAAATATATTTTACAATTATTTTATTTAAAAATTTTTGTGTTGAAAAGTAAAAAATTATTTATTTTAAATCGTATAATGATTTTTAACACAAAAGTTAATAAAAAATTAATTTAATATTTTTTTATAATTTTAAAGAAAAAAAAAGTACTTTTTAAATCGTGTTATGATTTTTTCAAAACTTTGCAACATTAATTTAAATTTTTTTTTTTAATAATATTGTTTAAATTTTTTTTTTTTTTTTTATTCAAAAGTAAAAATTAAATTTTTCACAACGATTTTTTCTAAACTGTTCATCACAAATTTTTACATATTTTGCTTTTAAATTGTTGATGACATTAACAAATTGTTTTTTTTTATATAATTTTTTTTTTTCAAAAGTGGTTTTTATAAATATTTTTCTTTATTTGTTTTATGATTTTTTCAAAGCTTTTCAATACAAAATTAAATAAAAATTATACGATTTATTTTCTTTTAAATTGTTGATGACATTTAACAAATGATTTTTTTATGTATTTTATTTTTTTTTTTCATAAATTAGTTTTTGTTAGTTTAGAAACTTTTCTGCGATTGTCCATTTCCATGCAACGCAAATTTTTTTAGTGACTCTTTGTCTGAAATAAAAAATGTTTTTTTTTTATACATCTCTCATCAAAATGCATTTCTCATACATTTCTTCTTTTAAATTAAGTTAAATTGTTTATAATTTATTATGTTTTTTGTTTTTTTCTTTAATATTATTAAATAGTTACACACACATTTGTCCTAAAATTACTCTCGACTTAATTTGTTATATTAAAAAATTGTATTTCTTTTTTTTTTGTTTTTTGTTTGTTAAATGTTTTAAACTAAATGAAGGTGACTTAAAAATATATCAACAACTTTAACAGAATCAATTTTGCGTTTTTTTTTTATGAATTCAAAAAAAAATAATTTTTTTTTTTTAATTTGTTTTTATGAATAATTTTTTTTAATATCTTTTATCATTTTAACTCAACTTTTATTTTACATTTTTTACGTTTTGTTTAAATTGTAATTTTTAATATTGTTTATAGTTATTATTTTGATTTTGTTTTTAACGGTAAAGCGCAATACAAAAATAAAGCAAAAGTTTATATAAAAAACAAGAACAAACAAATCTTTTTTAAAACATAAAATTTAAATTTAAACACATAAAATATTATTTTGATTAAGTTTTTCGTTTGTGGCTAAATTGCTTTACTTTAGTAATTTACTACCTTTTACTTTTTTTTTTGCTTTAAATTAGTATTAAATAAAAAGTAGTTTAATGTTAATAAAGTAATATAGTTGTAAATGTGTAAATAGTAGTAGTGGTAGTTGTATGTTTGTTTGTTTGTATGTATGTATGTAAAGTTAGTTTTGTTCTTCTTCCTCTTCCGGTGCTTCCGATGTCTTCTGCTGGGGCTGCTGCTGTTGCTGCTCCTTCTCCCCCTTCTCCTCCCCGTCATATCCTTCACTTCCGCTCTATGGCCTTCACTTCCAGCAATTGCGGATAATTCTCGACAATGTTGAGCAGTATCGTATCGATGTAATGTTTCAGGCGGGTATTCTCGTCCTCTTTCTCCTGGAAGGCTTGTTGCAACTGCAATGAGAGCGGACAGACAACATTCTTCCATTAGTTAGAATTGTTTCTATTGCTTCAATTTAAATATGTTAAGTAATTTTATTTTATTTAAAAAATTTAAATAATGATGTGATATAAACAATGATTTAAATTCTAGTGTACCCGTCTTAACAAAATAAAATAGAAAATATCTCAAAAACTGTAAAAAGTTTTGAATAATTTGCTGAATCTTGCAAATGTTCGAAGCTGATATCTTCTAAATGCTAATTAACGACTTATTAAACGAGTTTTAGTTGAAGTTCTTCGAGTATTTTTCTACTCAAAATATCTTCTATAGTACAGTGTCTATATTTTTTTTGTAAATGTCAAAAGAGAAGAGAGAGAGAGAGAGAGAGAGAGAAAGAGCAATTAACTTCTTCCACTAAACAAAATCTATTAGACGTTGAACTTTTGATTCGAAAAAAAGTTCTTTAAAGAAAATTCGTTTAAGAAAAAAATATATTCCAACCTCCTTACAAGAGGGTTGCCAACTGAACCAATTATACTGTCTTATAATTTTTTGATCAACAACAAAAAATTTAATACGCTACCAAAAAATCGGAATATAGAACGTTACTATTCCTCATCTTCTTGGTGAAGCTTTTATGTTATCATATCCTTCTATAAGCTGCTTTGGTTTAGAACCAAGTAAGAATTCAAAACGGCAAAATCTCAGAAGAAAGGCGAATGAAAAAACCAACACCAACTGAACAATTTTGATGGTGTTGTTGTGTTTTTTAATTTAATTTAGATTTCACTACTCTCTTTTTCTACTTTCTTATTCCGACACTATCCTAGACTGAGAGCTATGATTCCATACCAGCAAACATCAATTCTAACGCTAACCTCCTTTTAATATTGATATTCTTTGGCGGCTGCGCAGCGTAATGTTTAGTGTATAAGCCTTCGAAGCAGAAAGTCACAGGTTTGATTTTAAACCCGGTAAACGGGGAAACCGCCGCCGTAACGAAATTCCATGAAAATGCTTTAAAAAAAGAAATTAGCTCCACTAACTAACTATTCTTTATGATACGACTCTAACTATTTTTTAAAGTTTGAAGTATTTATCTTCTTTTAAATGACGCCAAAGATATATACGAGGGTAGTCCGATAAGTACTTTGCCTCCAAAAGAAAAATTTAAATTTTCAAAAGTGGTTATTTATTTCTCAACAGAGTCACCCTTTACGCTCGATAAACTTGACGATGCGGTGCTCCAACTTCTTTAATCCGTCTGAAAAATAGGTTTTCTCAAGGTCTACAAAGTAGGCCTCCATCGGGCGGGTGAGACTAAGTTCTTATCGAACCACCCTCGTAGCTTAAGATTTTTTTCATATCATAAGAGAAGAAGAATACTTAAACAACTTTTTGTTAAAAATTAAAGTTTCAACATTCTTACTTCATTTGGAAGAAACAACAGCCATTCAAATGTTTGATTATTTTATGTTTTTATAACATTCCTAATATTTAAGCCTTTTTAATAAATTTTTAAAAATATCAAGAAATTGTTATATTAACATCATTAATTAAAAAAAAAGATATGTCTGGTTTATTTTAATAATAGTAATGAAAATTATGTTCAAATGGCATTTAATGATTAACTTTGCTATTAGTAACAATATGGCAACTCGTAAATTTCCATTTAACCCAATAATAAAACTGGTTAATAAAATACTTTATATAAAATAAACTTAAATATTCTATTATAAAATCATTGATAAATTAAAATTGATGTTTAAATTAAATCCAAAAACCAACACAGAAAAACGTAAAAAAAAGCATTCCAAGACCAACCGATTTTCATCGGGTGTAGTTAATATTACCTGACTTAAGGATGCTAATGTGGCTGAATCCACAGAATCCTGTAATAAAGATAAATAAAGAGAAAAAAATACAAAATAAAACAAAAATAAGTGAGAGTGTGAGAGTATTACGCTTAAATTGCCGAAATTTATCAAAACAAAAAAGGTTTATGAGTTATACGCCGGAAATTTCGCATGAATTTTGAGAGATAGCGATTAGAGTGCAAGTGAGAGTGAAAATGAGTGCAGTAGCTAATGCGAAGAGTTGGTGAGAGCGTGACTTAGAAAAAAGCACAAAAGCTTCACTACGACTTGGACTTGTGAGAGCGGCAAAGCTTCTCTTGACTTCTACGAATGAGAGCACAAAAAAAACAAAAACAAAACGGAACACTATGCATGAAGCGGAATATAAGCGACTTAAGTGCGATAAGGAACGCGACAAGCCGGTTAAAGGACCCACCTGTGCTTGTGACATTTCCTCGAGCTCCTGCGCCAGACTGTTGAGCGTGCCATTCAAAAGATGGCGACCCTCTTCGACGCCGCGCGTGAGTACTGTCGCTTGCAGCTCATCGTTTTGTTCCTCCAGAGCTAAAAAAACAAAACAAAAACGAAATGTTAATATAACTCTTAATTAGAAAGAGTAAATCGTACGCCCACGCCTACCTTTATTTCGCTGCCGCATCGCCTCCAGCTCCTGATGCAGCTCCTCCAGTCTTATCGTCTCCGGCGATGTTGTCGGCAGCGCCGGTCCCGTCTCGGCGCGCAATCGCTCCAGCTCGCGACTCAGCTCGACCATCAAATCTTCGGTAGCCTTCTTCTCGGCCTCGTGTTTGCGTTCGCGCTGTTGCGCCTCATCGACATCCTGCTGCAGTACGCTTATCTGATCGTGCGCCAGCTCTAGTTTCTCTTCGGTGCGATGCAGATCGTTGGCCTGCTTATCGTTGAAAACGCGCAACCGTTGTGCCTCGTCGCGCAGCGCACTCGCCTCGATTTCGATGGTTTTGATTTTGATTTGACAGTTTTCATTTTGAAGTGCCGCTTCGCGTTCGACGCGCGCCAAAAGCTCACGATGGCGTTTCTGCTCCTCGGCAAGACGCTCTTCGGCGCGTAGCTCGGACTGAGCGATGAGGGTGGGCGGAAAGAGAGGGAGAAAAATCGGAGTATTATTATAAGTTATACAGGGTGAAAAGTCGAACTTTGATAAAATTGATCGAAACAACTCACCTCTCGGTACTGCTCCTCGAGCATGTGATAGCGCGCCTGCAGTACCGCATATTCCGTTTTTGTGCGCGTCGTACGATCTTCGGCAATATTCTGTGTATCGGCCAAGTCGGTGACTTGACGTTGCAGTAATTCCAGCTGAAAACAAGAAAGCGAAGAAAAGGAACTTTAGTAAAAAGCGATTAATATATAAAAAATAAAATCTAAAACTCAAAGGCGGCTATCGCATAACATGGTCAATAAAAACACTTGACAGTGGTCAACTGACAACTGTCAAATGTCAGTTCAAATACAGAAATATTTTGTTTGGCAATACTAACACAATTGCCCTTTAACACACGCAAATCCCCGAGCAAATCATCCAGCATTCCGTTCGCCATGGAGTTTTTAAAATACATTTGACAGTTTTACTTTTTTTTTTACTTGTAAAAGTAGAATTGTTTACTTTTTTTTTTTATAAATATTTTAAACTGACATTACATGCTGCTCGTTCGCTCAGAACAGCTGTTTCGCATTTGACAGTTGTTTATTCACTTGTTTAATTCGCAAGGTTGTTGGCATTTTTTTTTTTTTTGCTCTGTGGTCGTTTGCGGCTAGTGACCAGGTTAAATGACGATATTCAGTTTTGTTGTTTTCTTTGGACGCGTCTTCACTTGAGCTAGACTTGGCAGCTACTAAGGCGCCTCTTAATATTGAAATGCTATTTTGTATTTTTCATTTATTTATTTATTTATTAATAATATTATTTTTGCTTGCGTTTTTTTTTTAGAAGCTACAGAGGAGCGGTCGTTATTGGAAGATGTTGGCGTGTGTTCTTTGAACGTTTTCGAAAACTTATTTAATTAAAAGAATGTGCATAAGTAATTGTTCATATTCGAAGCGACTGACTTCACTATCTTTAATGGAAGCACAGAAATTCCCGCTCACTCGTATGTAGGAATATTTAATATTTATAATTTGTTTATTTTTAATATTTTTATTATTTTTCGAAAATGTGTGCGGGAGTTGTTATTGCAAAGTGTGAGTTGTTGAGTGGTGTACAAGTGCGATAAAGATACAGGGTGGGCAAAAATTTATAAACAAAAATTCAAGTAAAAATAATATAGCTGAAAAATGACAAATCTTAAAACACTTGGGCGGAAAAGCTCCCGGTATGACACATAAATGGCGTTACTAGTATTATATTCATATGCTCATTAGTCGGTACACGCCTTCAAACGATTCGTGTCAAAATTTGACAGCAATCTGACGTTTAGTTTGTGAGTGATAGCATTTAGAGTAAATCTAATAAAAATGACAAATCTTATTAATATTTTTTGTTCTATTTTAAAATTTAAATTATTACTTTTTATGTTCATATATAAATTCAATTTTATTTTTTCAAAGCAATATCTTTAAAGAATCTCAAGATATCGTGTAAGTCTTTTTTTAAAAACTGTGGTCATGGTTTAATTAGCTCCAAAACATGATCAGTTCATCTACAGTATATAAAAAAACAAAGAACAAAATCTCAGATCAATATCTCCAATGATTCTTAGACACTAGCGTAACAAAATTGATGACGTACAACAAACGTGGACAAACAGACAAACGAATATGACTAGATTGATTGACTCAGTTCTTCATCCTGATGAAGAATCTATTTTGTAGCTATCTTAAGTACTTCACAATATCCAAACAAAATGTGCTAAACTAAAGCTAAGAACAAAGCTAATTGATAAGAAGTATATACGAGGTTGGTCCGATAAGTACTTAGCTTTGTAGATCTCGAGAAAACATATTTTTCAGGCGGGTAGAAGAAGAAGGTGCACCGCTGGGTCTAGTGTATCGAGCTAACAGGGCGACTATGTTGAGAAATAAATAATCACTTTTCCAAAATTTCGGTTTATATTTTTAATCTAAGTACTTATCGGACTACCCTCCTATATATTTTGATTTTAAGAATTTAGATTTTGAAATTTTTCTCTACATTACATTACATTATTTTTGACACTACTGAGCATTGGGTCAGATAAAAACTATTCTTAACTGTGCTTCTTAAGTAAATAAAACATTACCATAAAAAGAATATATAAAAAACTTAGTTTAACTTCGATAGTTTAAAAAAAATATCGCACCATTTACCCTGTATTTAATCTCTTAATAGCGTATGAACAACTTAATATGTATGCGTACATGTGTGAGGAATTGAGTGAGTGACTGTGTAGAGGCACGCTCAGCTCATTTAAAATGCATGCTTCTGCTAAATGGTCTGAATTGCTGGAAGTGTTTATGAGTAGGACAGTGCGGAGACTGGCAAAGAGCACATACAACAACTGAAGTAGTGCGCCGCCAGCGAAGAGATCAAGTGAGAGAGATAAAAAAAACAACAACACGAGTATTAATAAAAAATCACACACAAAATGCAACAAAAATAAACAAGTGCAATGAGCGCAAGAATATGCGGAAGCATTGCAAAAGTTAAAAGTTAAAAATGTGAGTGGGTGGGTGGGTTGGCTGCTATAGAGCGTGATTTAAGGAGAGCAATAAACGACATTAATTAGAGTAGGTACGCATCGAGAACGAAGGTAGATATAAAATATTCACAGGTGATTAATTAAATCAAATGCCGCCCGGCTTTTGAGCGGTGCGGACGTTTCAGAAGAACGGAGATGGTAAACAAACAACTGTCACAATTTATTTTAAGCAAAGTTTGCACAGCTTTTATTTTATAATAATTATTTATTTATTATTATTTTGTATTTATTTTTCATTTCAGATAGTTCACCCGCGGATCGCGCGCGTCACACTTGCCAACGTCAATAGTCAACGCCGCCGTACACTCGCACCCAACACAAACACTAAAATGGATTTTCGAAAAATCAGAATTCTTGGCAACGCCAACGGAATAGAGCACAGCAACATCGCACAGCGACGGACGAGAATGTGGCCTAAAAGTGGACAGACACGACACCTAAAAACAGCGAGCCAACACTGCCAAAAACCGACTCCTGTTGTTGTAATGCTTGGCGTTTTTTGTTTTGTTTTTTCGTTTTCGTTTTCGCTATACATATGTAAAAACAAAAACAAATATTTCGACAGACAGCATGAGAATTCTATTGGGCAACATACATACATACGTGTACGTGTAAGAAACTGCCGCCAACGAAGCCGTTAGTTTGGGTCGCGCGCCGTTCGTCACAACCTCAAAAATCAAAAAGCCAAACATTTTAGAAGAAGCAAAAGAAACTACAAACAAAGAAGCAGCAAAATAAAAACGAAATAAAAAGAAAAAATATCACAACAGAGACACCAACAAAAACACACAGAGGAAGAAACCCATCATCATTCGCCCATTCAACTAGATCTGTGAGGTGAGTTACTTTGCCGCACTATATTGGAAAGCAAAAATAAAAATAATTTAATTACTTTGGGGGCATGGTG
This sequence comes from Suillia variegata, assembly GCA_949127995.1. Taxonomy (NCBI): domain Eukaryota; kingdom Metazoa; phylum Arthropoda; class Insecta; order Diptera; family Heleomyzidae; genus Suillia; species Suillia variegata. The sequence continues at coordinate 7,935,745 of OX421845.1, forward strand.
CAACAAGTGTTGAGCGAACGTTTTATGATGGGTACGAGTACGAGTATGTTGTCGGTACTCTGGTCTGTCTGCGAATGCCAAATGGTGGTTCTGGTGTTGCTCCCTTTTAACCTCTGTCTACCGTCAGCCAAGCCAAGGGCCTTCTTACTAGTTCGCTAAGTTGTTCATCGGGTGCTTTCCGTTGTGCTCGCAAATCAAGTGTGAAAACTTCCAAGCAAACATTTTTAATGGATTTTTAGTTGGGTACATTTAAGTTTCGTCTAAAAGCAAGTGCAAACCAAGAGCCAACATAATTCTTTACAGTTGCTCCAATGTCATTGTGCTTCGTCGCAGTCGCGTTTTTGTTGCTGTGTTTTGCTGGCCTCATATTTTCTTAGACATGTGTACTCGTACTTGTACATTCTCTAGCATGACTATGTAATCTATTTATAATTATTTGAAGAAAAACGCATTGTGGGAAATTTGATAGGAAATTTCTTTAAAAAAACAGAGGAGCACTTTTGAAACTAAAATGTTTCATCATTCTTTAGAAGTTAGAATAACTCTTCTTTTAATATATATAAAGAAATTTTAAGCACAGAACTTATAAATTTACATTAACAAGTTTTACTATCTTTTGAGTAGGGATGACAATCCCGGAATACTGGACTTTTTTTAGTGCCAACAACTGATTCCGAAATTTCTGTCGGTCTTCAACTTCGAGTTTTGAAATTGCTTCTTTGTTATAAATTATTGATCGACCGATTATCGACATCGGCTTGTATTGGTCAAACATTTTGACATCGGTTTTAGAATCGGAATTAGCCAAAATATTGGCATCAATGTTTTGGCCAATAATTTTAAAAATTTAATAATTTTGTTATATATTTTTAAAATATTATTGTCTATAACCAGCAAAGTTACTTGGACATTTTTAGCCACAACGTCCAAGTCTCTAAAGTTAGAAAAATTTCATATCCAAAGAAATTGTTTGCATGTGGCAGTCAATCAAGAAGACTCATTGCCGCGGAACATAACAAGGTATCTTAACCTTAAGCAAAAATTACATTTAACTCTATAGTGAACTATTAACAGGACAATTTAAACTCAATTACCATCTAAAGAAGATAGAAGTGGTAGAAATTGATTCATGCTGATTTTCCCAAGATGAGCAGGAAACAGCTGAACATGTTCTTTGCACTTGTCCAGCAGATTTACATAACGACTTAGGCAACGGAATACTTGTTCCAAATCACATACATAGTAAAAATTAAGCCCACAACAATTACAAGATTTATAAATATTCTGGAATTATGTTTGTAGGGCAACGAGGCTGCACAATAGATCTTTCGGGTCGCAGTGCTTCTACAGCCTTTGTCAATAATAATGATAAGAAATTGTTTTCCATTCCGTGTCGGGATTTAAAAGTTCTGACCTATCGCATTATTTATCTACATACTTATACAAAGCTAAAATTATACATAATACACATTTGCGACCTTAAACAGTTGCTAAAAAAAAGTATCATCAACCTGACTAATTTTCATTTGCATGAATTTACGAGCAGAAAAATAAACAATAATTTCCTTTTTTCTTCGGCGGCAATTCGCAAAATTTATGCCAAGGCACAAAAATTAAAAATACAAACAAACATTTCACAAAATTTTCTACATACATACTCGTACAAACAAATCTGTTTAGCATTTTAAATTCTAAAAGTTGAAATAGATAAACAAAAGCGAACTTTTTGGCACGCGGCTGGCGGCTGTCTTCTCTACTTGTGAGAGATGAGTAAGAAAACTTTTCACGAAAATCTTTAAACAAAAGTGGAAAATGTTTAATTTATTAGCTTAGTATGAGGCAGGCGGTGGATCTAGTTAAATGTTTTAAATTGTTGTTGGAATGGTGTACGAGTATATAAAAAAGAATAGCCAAGTTAACGCACTGGGCGGTCTCTGAATTTCTGTTTGCTTTAGCTTTTATGAATGAAAGAAAGTTTCGAGAAAAAGATTGTTTTCTTTTCGAGTTCTTAAAGTTGAAAAAATTAAACATTACAGTTGTTGTTGTTTTTTTTCTTGTTGTTATATTTGTGTTTCCTACACTTTTCTTTTTTTGTGATTTCCTAATGCGATTTATTACTTCTGTTTTTTGTCTGTTTTTACTGCTGCTTTTATGCCACAATCAATATTAAATTAACAACGCTTAACTACGTTTCATAACAAATCATCTTTAATGCGATTGCGCTACTTTCGGCCTGTCCCTGCCCCTACTGCCTGCTACTATTGCCACTGCTAGTGTTGTTGCTTTTGCTTTGGCCCCTGACTCAATTAGTGTAGCTGAGTGCATTTCCGCTGCGAAATGATTATTTCTGTACGCTTTAACAAGATGATTTTTTTTCCACTTTTTGTTCTTTTTTCTTTTTTTCTCTTTTTTTATTTTTTCTTCTTTTTTTTCATTTTCTTCTTGCTAGAACGAATGAGGCACAAGTGCACCGCCATGAATTCTGCTTTTATATTTACTTCATTGTTGCACTTTGTAGGTTAAGCAATCAAGTGCAATAGATCTGTTAGTGAAAGACTAACGAAAAAAAAAGCATTGAGTAGCTAGCATAAGCATTAGCATTAGTAGTGAGAATGCCTGCCACACGGCTGGGAAATCACTGGCTGGGAAATCAATTAGGTACGCTCGCAAAGAGAGCAAACTTTGGAAATGGTAAAATTTTATCAGACTATAAAACATTTTGAAAAAGTTTCATAAGTTTGAATGATTTGAAAAACGAAAGCGTAGAATTTGGCCGATGGTAAATGATTTAATTTAATTAATACGTCAGTCAATTAGAAACCGAAAAGATTCGTTTATTTTGTGTGTGTGTGTGTGAGTGTTTAAACAACCATAAATTACTTTCATCACAGAAAATTTCATGGGCTTTTAAAATTAAGCTACGTCGCTTGGGAAATCCAAAATCTAATTTCAAAATTTCCGTTTCTATTTGAAAAATAAAGTAAATATGTATGCCAACGGAAATTATTGATAAGCGCTTACATGGCGCATACATATAAAAAATCTTAAGTTTCCAGAATAACAACAACAACATGTACTTTATTTTTTATTGCGCTTTAATTCCAAAGTACTACTCTTCCGATGTGCGATAAAATTTGCTCCAAATTTGCCTTCGAAACAGCGAAATCATTGTTTTAGAATTAACATCACGATTCTGCGGCGAATAAAGCGAAATAAAATGCATTAAACCCGCCGGGGGCAAATCTTTACATTTTTTGCCAAGACAGCCAGACAGACAGACAAACTGACAAACGGACAGACAGACAGACAGACAGTCAGAACATTTGGCTGCTTGCATTGAACTTTATTGAACTTGGTAGCGTTGCTATTTTTCTGGGAAAATTATTTCGCTTATGCGAGATTCCTATTATTATTTTTTATGATAGCATAAAGCCTCGCTGCAAACTGCAAACAAATGCATTCATGCACGAAATAAACACGAATTAAATAGCACTTGGCAGCAAACGTAGTTGATTTAACTGCGTTGGTTAGATTAATCAATGATCCTCCTGTTGTGAGTTTGTTGAACAGTGTAATAAGTACTTGAGAAATAAATTGTAGTTGAAGTATTAAATGCATTTATGCACGAAGGAGAGTAGTATGCATAACACTTTATAGAACAATAGTTGATTTTCACATGCTTCGGATATACATTTTAAAGATAACTATTTTTTAATGTAAACTTTTATGGTGAATCTTGAAATTTATAAATAATAAAATTTTTGATAACATAAAGTAATTAAAAAATTGTAAATGCTTTTAAACAATTGTTTTCGTTTTTCAATGTCAAGACAAAGTCGCACTAGAACTAAGGCCACTAGCCAACTGCCCGAAACGTAGTTACTATTTTCGCATTTTAACATATGTTTTCATAGTTATGTAAGTAGTTTGCAACACTTTCAACGGTTTTAATATATTATAAAACCTTAAAAAAACATGGCAACACTATCTTTTAACTATACTTTCAACCAAGTTTGAACTTAATCAATTGTTATAAATAATTAAATGAATCAATAAATGTTAATTTCACTCACTTCGTCATCCGATGTTTCAATTGTTTCTGTTGTTTCTGTTTCTGTATTGAACATTCTTTAATATTTTGCCTCTACAAATTATTCGTGTACATATAAATTCGTTCATAAACCGCACGCGACTAAACTGAAAATTTAACCGAAACGCCATTTTTATAGCAACTACAAAATTGCCACAGGGTGGCTGGCAGTGACATGGTCATTTCGACATGAAGCCCCCTACACATATGTACCCCCATAAAGCCTCATACATATGACAAGTGTAGGTACGACCACCTACTATTGGAAACGAACAAAAAAAACATCAAAAACAAAACCTAGTTAATTATCTTAGTATAACATCGCCTGTAGTCAAAAGCAATTTACAAATGACATTTGAACTTAGAATGGCTGACCGAAGCAACAATTTGGAGTGGAAATTTTCATTATTAATTGAATGCAGTGCATGAATTTTTCATTACTTAATTAGGGTAAATAAATTATTGCAAGCGCCCTTTAAGGAAGCGGCAAACAGAAATGACGTGTTGACTAGAATAAATCAATGGATAAATTTTCAACATAGTTAAAATTAGGAGCACAAAATTGTTAAGAAGTTAAACAATTAAAATTACTTTCAATTCTATTGTCATCTTAACAGTTGTTAATTTAATTGATTATAGTATAAATTAATTCATAGTTAAAATGAATTGCAGTTACGCAGTCATTAAAAATACAATTGCGTGGTTAATTTTTTAAAAGCAAAAATATAAACCATAAAATAATCGCAATTTCATTGTCATTGTTGAAATTTCTATTGTCATTTTAACAATTTTCAATTTAGTTGATTATAGTATAAACAAATCCATAGTTAAAATGAATTGCGATTTATAATCATTTATATAGTTATTAAAATTACAATTACGTGGTTAATTCTTTAAAAGCAAAAATATAAACCAAAAAATTATTACAATTTCATTGTCATTGTTACAATTTCAATAATGCTTACTTGTTCATTAAAATTCTCGCAGATCTCCGCACTCAGCCCGTTCATTTTACCACTACTATTAATATTGTTATTATTGTTGTTGTTAATAATATTGTTGTTGTGCTCCTCGACCGTGCGCGTCTCCTCGAAATCACAGAGCAGTTTATTTTTGAAATTCTTCAAATCGGCCAACTTAAAACCATTCGTATTCGTATTATTCGTCTTATTGCAATTGTTGAATTTACTCGTCAACGCTTCCAAATTGACAATTTTATTGTTACTATTATTACTGTTACTGTTACTATTAGTGTCGCGCTCATTGACCGCATCACAATCACTATCGCCGCTCAGCTTATTCTCGATATAGACAAGCGAGTTCGGTCCCGATGGCACAATATCTTCTTCGAAGTCGGCAGGATTCAAGCTGAGAAATGTCTCGTGATCGATGAGTATGGGTTGATTGCCAAAATCGTACGAATAGTTGCCACCACCGCCGCCGCCGCCCAGCGAGTAGGCACTACTTGACATGGAATTTTGCGTGGGTGTCGTATTAAAATTGAGATTAAGATCTTCTAAACTATCCGATGTGGAGCGTCTGAGACTAGCGTTATTGTTATTGAGCGTATTTCTGTGATTATTTGTCGTTGTGGCGGAGTTGTTGGCGGAGTGCGACGAGGAGGAGTTGGCGGCCGTTGCAGCTGTCGTGGGTCCAACGAATTCGAATTGGCCAGCCCACATGTCATAGGCTAAGTCGATGCTATCGGGCTGGCTGGCAGGTTCACCACTACTCATGATTTATGCGGAGGTCGGAGTTTTGAGTATTTTTTTGTTTTCTATTTAATTTTTTCTCGATGAACGCTTGAGGGCGTGGCACTGGTTAAACGTTGTTTGTTGGGAAGACACTGTAACACTGAGTTAAATCACTGTGTGCTCGTATTGTTTAAAGGCACATTATTATTGTTGTTGCTGTAATGCAATTGCAACTATGTTTATTGTTAAGTTGACAAATGTTTTTGGATGTTCACTTTTGATTTTTATCACTTTTATTGGATCTTATGAAGAATTTCGCTGTGTTCGATTGAGAAGTAAAGATATCAAAAATCTGTTTGTTTCACAGTTTTACACGATAGAGCATGAAATTGATTGTGCAATTAACAATATCAATTGTAAGATTGACAATTGTTTTCATTTGTTTTTAAATTCTTTTTTCATAACTTTGTGGTGTATAGGAAAATAAAAATTGTTTTGAATTTTCCATGTTTGTTCTTAAAATGACAAACAGTTTTTATATTATAGGGAAATATAATTTCCTTAAAGAAATAACCATTAGGTTTTACAATTTTAATGTATTTTAAGCATTTTGTTCGAAGATTGTCATTGATTTCAAACCACTAGGAAATAGTTAATTTTAACTATAATTCCTTTCAATGCGAATATGTCTGGAAAACCTCGAAAGTATTCGACCCTGAAAAAATAACTCCACTCGAAAAAAATTAATTTTAACAATAAGGGGATTCCTTTAAATGTGAATATTTCTGGAAAATCTCGAAAGTTTTCGAACCTAGAAAAAGAACTGTCAAAACTTGTATAAAACATAGTTTTCGAGTACATCGAAATTCTTCGAAGCCAATAAGTCACGATAATAGTTTCGAAAAATCGTTCTGTATGTAGAAAAAAAACAACTAATGCTATGGAAAAAGTGAACTTTTTTACTTAAAATTACAAACTAGTAAAAACTAAGCCATAAATAAAAAAAAAACCGTTTTGAAATAAATATTTCATAGCTGACATACTTTCTAAAATCAAACCAAAAGGCAGACAATACTAAGTAGAAACTGACAATAGGCATCACGATTTTAAAAATTACGTTAGGCAACACTAAGTTAAAACAGCTGATAATTGAAAACAGCTGATAGAATTACCGAATTTCCCAAATGTTTTCGAGCTCGCAAAAATATCCATTCCCGAAAAAGGGCTCGAAACTTTTTGAGCTTTTCGAGTTTAACAGTTTTCGCGTTTAAAACAGTTCTTTAGTCACTGACAAATTGTTTGTTGAAATTTTATATTATGTTAATACAAAGTCATTTAATGACAACAGATTAACAATACTCTTGTTAAAATGATAGTGCTACGCTGCCGTACAACATTATCACTGATATTATGCCGATATAATTTGCTCATGTTTCTTAATTACTTTCATTTCTTTATTTTATTTTTTTTTTTTGCAAATTCAACGCTCTCAGCTTGTCAATTTCTCAGTGCAAAACTAACAAAATTAAGTAGTTATAGTAGTCAGTTACCCAGCATGGTTGCAATACAAGCAAATTGTCATTTTTTCTTTATATGCGGACATTGTTCAGGCCATTAATGAAATTACAAAATTGTGGAGCAGGCCGCCTCGCCTCGCCTCCCTTTGCTCGTAGTAATAATTAAAATTTCTGCTTGGTTGGCTTGACGTCCTCTTTTTTTTTTCTTCGTTTAAATATCAACGACAGACGACCGCACGTGATGTGGTGTTGCCAACTGTGATACAAATTGAGACGTTGTTCATTTAATTGTTTACTTAAGGTACTTATTGTGCCTAGAGACAACATTTGCGATCTTTTTGTAGTTTTAATTAAAAATGTTTTTTTCGTTGAGATACAAACGTTATTCGCAAAGTGTTGCCAACTTGAGAGACAATTTTAATGTCTTCCAACAATACTACAACAATAAAGCTTCACATGTAGTTGTGAAAAAGTCATGAGAAGACTTCAAAATCATTTGTTTAATTGGATCAACCAAGCTTTTTTGTTGCCTAATCGTTTGGCAGCACATCAACAAACAAGTGTTGCCAACTGTCTAAGCACAACAGTGCAATATTTGTGTTGCCTTTTATAATTATTAAAATTTTCATAGCAAACGACATTTTTGCATAATTTTTTAAATGTTTAATTATTTCATTGTTTGCCAATAAAGTGTTGCCAACTGCAAACAACTTTTATATACCATATCGTATTCAGTGATTAAATACGCTGTCGAGCGAGCTCAATTGAAGAGTTATAAAAGTATTAAATAATATTTTATATAGTTTAATCACTCAAACTGTCGACAGCTTAATTAGCCAATGTTGCCAACTACTGCAAAGCCGGGCTACCAGCTTCAATTAAAACCAATTTTCTTTCGCATTTTTCACGACATTATGAATGCGAGCAATAAATTAAAGACCATATGTAAGTAAACAATTTTACGATCAACGGCAAATCAACAAAAAGTAATTATCGCAACAGTGTTGCCAACTCACGGCGCACACTCATCACCATTAACCACAGCGAAATGTCATTACTTTCAAATGACAAGTTGGACAACAACAACAACAAAAACAAAAACAAAAATTTTACTTTCTGCAAATAAATTTCAATTCTCAGCATTTTTCACATACGCAGCGCAACTTCAGCAATTTTCCACACATATCTATGAACATTTTTTTCTCTCTGTCTGTCTGTCTGTCCGCCTGTCTGTCTGTTTCTTCTTCGATTTTTTTCACACATTTTCCGCGGAAAAGTAAACAAACCGCCAAAAACAAAACATCGAACGAACAAACGAACGAACGACATCATGAATGCACTTGACAGCTTCGGTGCACATGTGGCTGCCTGCCTGCTTGGCTGTCTGTCTGTCTGTCCGTCTGTCGGTCTGTCTTTAAGCGGTTTCAGTGAAAGTTAGACAGGCTCATAGTGGAGGCTTTAAGTCTCTTGAGTCTATATGCGCCCAAATGCCTATGCGCATGCGCAACCGCGCTCAACACGTTTAGCGCTGATATATGAACCAAACAACCAACCAACAACCACGCGCATTTGTGTGAGGAGGGGCAAAACAACAAAACAACAACAAAAAAAATGAAAATTTATGAGCCAAGTTAATACAGTTAGCCAGCCGGCATCAATGACGAACGGCGCGCTTAAACTGTTTCGGACATTTGCGCGAGATAAGGTAGCCAGCGAACTTGTCCAGCGATTTGATTTATTACCAACAAAAATATCTGTTGAGAAGAATTATTGGAAAATTCAAAATTTCAAATTTACAAAAAAGTAATGCAAGAGCTTTCGAATTTGGGTTTTGAGGAGCTTTTAATCAAAAAACGATAAAGCCTTTGGAAGCATATATAATAAATTATAAGAAAATTAAAACCTTTTATTATACCAAGTGCAATAGACCGAAGGGTATATTGAGTTTGTTCTTTCATTTGTAACGCCAAGAAGGGGGCGTGGTAAGTATGACAAGGTATATAAATATTTAAATGAACAGCGTCGGATTCTGAGTCGATTTAACGATGTGCGTCCGCCCGTCTGTTCTCTGTCCATCTGTCTGTCTGTCTCAGCGATTACAACTGCAGTTTAAGAGCTATCGTGCTGAAATTTGGATTGTTAGCTTCTATTCTCCAAACGAAGGATAAGTTTTATGATGGGCCAGAAGGGTCTAAAACTTTCACCTGCTCCCATACAAACCACCTCTTCCCATGCGAACAAAAAAATTAAATCAAATAGTTCTAGTACAGATATCCAGTTCTAATTCGACACTTAGCACTTTAGTAGTAACACAAAACTACCGACATAAAATGGGCGTGATTCGATAAGAACAATGCCCAATTATGTTAGCGAAATTTTGGTTTCACTAAAATGGCGTAGGGTATATGAGCTTCAGCTTAGTCTAATATAAATATCTTATTAGTTTTTTTATTTTACTTTTTTGTAAATTAATTTGAATAATTTTCATTTTCGCATCAATTGATGACCAACCCATTCCCTCACTCAAATGAGTAATGCCAATTCTCTGCGAAAAAAATTTATCAGCATTGAAAAAAAAAACAAAAACAAAAATTATATGAAAATAGATTAAAATTTATTGCGCGGCAGGCAGCATCACTTAAGCCAATTGAGAGTGACCAGTTTTCTTCAAAAAAAAAATTTTTTTTTTCTTATTCTGAAGATGACTCGTCGCGCTCTAAACAGATTTGAATGATTTCATAAAATTTTCTTAAGCAAATTGCTCAAGTGTGGCAGAAAAAACCAAAAAAAAAAGAAAACAACAAAACAAAAAACAGTTGCGCGCGGAATTAGCAGATACCCGGCGATTCATAACCGAGCAGAGGCAAGCCAAGCCAAGGCGACTTTATGCAACACATCTGTGCGCCACATTTCGCTACAATATTGAATCATCAATTAAAAAAAAAAACATTTTATTACCGTTTGTCTCGCTTTTGCTGTTGTTGTTGTTTTTGTTGTTGTTTGTCGATGGATGGTTGGAAGTTAGATAGTCGCTGGAATTCAGAGCAGAAAGCGGGCGCAACTATTTACGATTACGACTGTTGTAATAATTGCAGATTTTTTATCAGATTATGAAAAACAACAAAAACAACAACAAGAAATGGCGTAATTTTTGAATAATTTCTTAATGATAATTGACTTATGGTAAGCCTATTTACGAGACATGCGACAGACGGAAGAGTTTAATTTGAAGTTGAGCGAAATGTTCGATTGGATTGAGCAGAGATTGAGGATGTAATTTAGAACTCATTGCGAATAGCGACTATCATAACTGTTTTTAAATCTATATACATATATAAAAATGAATGTATCTTTCTTTCTATCTTTCACGCCCACCTATTACGCCCACAATTTGTTAAACTTAGAAAAAATATTCGATTATTTCGCTAATATTGCATCTAAAAATCTGAAATTCGATATCAGAGTTTGTTTAGGCAATGTCGACAACATCCCCAAAAAAAGGGCGTGGTTGGATCAATTTAACGCCCACTTTTAAAACAAGGAAAATGTTCAATTTATTTCGCTAATAATAGTTGAAAATTAAGATAACTGCACTTTGAGGTGATATATAAATTTGGAAGTTATATCATCTTAATGTTCAATTAATTAGCTTTCTAATAATGTACAGTATTATTCTTAATTTGAAAGCCTGGTTTAAAATAATGACAACTCGGCTTTATGGCGATACATAAATTTTGGAGTTATAACATTACAAAGCTTTATTAATTATCTTTCTGATGATATAGTTTAACTTCTAATAAGTTTTAACACTAGTCGAACTAATTAGAAATGACACTATATCATCAGAAAGTTTTACTTCTAACTGAAACTTTAAAAAACTACTTTTCTGATGAAGATTTTATTTCATAAAAACTAGAAAAATTTATTTTGATTGAAATCTAATGAAGTGACCTTTCAGCTGATGTAACCTTGTTGGATTTTTTAAAGTTTTAAGAGACAAAAAAACTTTGCAGTAGCAATAATTCAAAATATTTATGTATGAGCATAGGTGAGCATCGTTAAACGTGAATTTAACTTCGTTGATCCGAGAAAAGTTAACCAAAAACTTAACTTCGTTAAGTTGAAAAGTTAATGTCGTTAAAATTTTTACGTTCAAATTACAATTTCTATAGCAGAACTGTTAGTAAATTCGATCTGCCCTAATTCTATACTTCATTTTTAATTTTTTGTTATTAATTTTACTTTATAAATTTTCCGTTTATATATTTAACTAACTTGAATTAACGGAAGAAATTTAACGCGAGTTAATTAACTTTTTAGTAGTTTTCAAAATGAGCGGAAAAGTAAAAAAATAGCAAAACATTTAACTTCGTTAATTAACTTTTAACTTGTTAACTAGTTCGTGGACAGCTCTGTATATGAGTACGCCGATGGAAAGCTTTAAAAGTAACATTTCGGTTGATGTAATATTCAAGTAGATCAGTAAAGTGAAAAAGCTGTAATTTTTCTTCAAGGAAAAACAATATCATTTATAGATAGGTACCTAACTTATGTAGTCAAGACATAAAAAAGCTAAATTTATATTAAAAGAACGCTTCCGGAAAAATCTCTCTTATATAGCAACAACACACCTTAGCGATAATATAAATATGAAAATACAATCAAATATATATATTTAACTTTAGCGCACACACAATGGATACTTAAAAACATTCTAAACGAAAAGCGCTTCCGTAACCGAAGCTCAGGGCTAAGAACTTTCTTATCGCGATGGCGAATCGTAAAATGAGGCTTGAACGCCTAAGAACAAACAGCGCTAAAGCGCATCAGTAAAGAAACAACAAAACACAACAACAACAAAAAGAAAGACCCTTCCATTCATACAGAAAAAAACAACAAAAACAACAACAGCGACAGCGAGAGCGATGTCGACGTAGTCGAGTACAATGGCGAATTGTTGACTTAAGGCAACACTGGGCAGGCGCGCTGCTTCCTGCCTCTGCCATTATTCTACGATTACGAAAAAATTTTCTTTATTATTATTTTTTCATATTTTCTTCTACTGCTGAGCCAAAAAAAAAACGCATAGAAAAGTGCACAGAAAATCAGTCGAAGGCGAAAAAAAAAATATAAATCGCAAAACGTGAAATGCATTTTAAACGTTTTGTTTTATGGTCTTTTGTGCGACTGTGCGGCTTCGATTTTTTTCTGTTTCCATTTCTGCTTTTAGCCTTTGAGCGCAATTACCTTTCAATTTGCAAGCGCAGCCAACTTCAGAGCAAACATTGTACATTTTTTTTCTCTTAACTTCTCTAATACTAAAGTCAAGCGGCGGCTGGCAATAGTCTCAATGGAAAATCTACAATGCAGCTGGTCAACTAACTTGGCTTTTACGGTGCACACGAAGTTGGCTGCGGTTGGTTAAGACAAATTTTCGCAGTTCAACGCGTTAAATTTAATATTATTTCTGTTTTTTTTTTTTAAATACTACAGAGCGTTGTTAATTTCGCTTAATTTGCATTTGTTGTGTGGACTTAAGCAGCCCACATTTCCCCTCGTCCCCCCTCCCCCCAGCGGTTAAACACGCGAGCCCCAACTTACTATATGTGTAGCCACTGTAATGGCTAACTGTTAGTTGGCAATTTCTTCAATGATGTGCTGGAATTGTTTTTTAATAATTTACACGCTCTCATCGTATTTAATTGCATAGCTTACAAATGTAGCATAGAAATTATTTAAATTCTTTACTTTGTTGTTGTTGATGTTGTTGTTGCTGAGCGAGCGGATAAAAGAGTTAAGAACCTCATTAGTAAATGACACTAACTTTGGGCAATAATTGCGGTAATTATACAAGTACAATTAAATTATAGTTCGAGATTAGCTGAGCAAAACAACAACAACAACAACAACAACAACAACAACAACAACGTGCTTAATCTTGAGAACCAGAACCATTTATGCTTAAGTATGATGTCAAAAAAAAGAAAAAAAGAAGCAAGTTCAATGCTTGAGAAAATATCACCGAACTATAATTATCAACAGTTGCTAAAACGAAACGCTCGCGAAAACGTCCGAAATACTTCAACTTAGCACAATCGACCTTAGTCGTGTCATATCTCAGCAGAAAGCTAAGTTCATTAGCTTTCTATTGAGATGAACTTTTTGTTTATATCTCGCTGAGAAGTCAAGTCAGCTGCGATTTTTGTCAACGCTGTAGATGCAACTCATCATGCATCCCATCAACTCTTTGGCCAATGACAAGGCAACGTCTGTCCAGCTGTTAAGTCATCATCATCATCATCTAATTCGTTTTTCGTTTGCATAACTTTAACAATAAGTTTACTCTTTCGTTTGGTGTAATTTAAAACGTTTTTAAATTTCGTCGCGCACGTGACTTTGACAATTTCCTGCCTACCGCCTCCTGCCTACCGTCCGCCCGCCCGTTTCAAGCTCGTACGCCGACGTGAAATTTTCAACTTTTTCACATGCTGTGCCGAAGAATTTTTCTTTCATGTTTCAATTTAGCGCAGCGAGTGCTCTGTGCTCTGCTATGCAAATTATGGAGTGCCCCAATAATACTACATTTTGTATCTGCTGCTTTTTTAGTACTACATAATTCACCAAATCTAGCTCTCTACTACAACTACAAGACATGAAAGAAGTCGGTTTTTTTTTTCTTTCCAGCTTATTGTTCTGTTCTCTATGCGAAACTATTTTTCTACTTTGCTCATCAAAGTGGAAAATTATTTCGCTTCGTACTAAGTACGACGGACGTTTGCTCAGATTATGCTAAGTATTCCTTAAGCCAAAGTCCGCTATTTTGACGTTCTTCGTCGGAAGGTTCGTCCGTTGGCGTGTTCCTCTGCGTGTTTTCGTTGCAAATGTTAGTTTGTCCCGTCACAGTGACTGACTGTTTGTCTGTCTGTCTGTATGTCTGTCTGTCTGTCTGTCTGTCTGTCTGTCTGTCTGTCTGTCTGTCTCTCTGTCCAAATGAACGAATGATTCTTAAGAATCAAATCATACTAGGATGGATGATTTTTCATTTCTTGTTTTTTTTTCTGGTTTATTTTTTCTTACTCCACTTTAGCTGGAATCTAATTGTACCGAATCGCATGCTTGGCTAAGCAGCGTAAAGAGCGCACTAACTCATTTGTTTAGATTTTTTATTTTACAATTTTTTTCCTCCAAATACTCTAGATCGAAATGTTGAAAATAGTTTGGCTGGCTGCCCGAGTAGGTGTGGCTTTCCAGTGAATATTATGGGAAATCATTAAAATCTCGGAAGCGCTCCGAGTTCGAACTAAATTATCAACCGTCAATTTCTGACAGCTGTACGTCAACATTTCTGGTGTGCTATAATTGACAGTCAAAGAATCGGGCGACTGTTTTCATTACAACAACAGCAACAACAATTCTTTGTACAGTGAAACACATAAAAATGGAGAACATTTGCCTAATGTAGTCGTTTTAGCAATAAAATTTGGTTTGTTTATTTTAGGAATTTAATGGCCAGTTCCAAGTCAGAATTTCCATTTAAGAATTAAATTCTCTGTTTTATGTACACAAAACGTCATACAAATTTTATTTAAACAACTAAGCTAATGTTTATTTTTGTTGTTGTTTACAACTAATGATTGTTTTTTTGTTTGTTTTGTTTTTGTTATTTCTTTTAACTTTTACTAGTGCAATTTAGATAATTGAATATAATAACTTTAGAAACCAGAAATGTGCTTTCAATTTTAAAGATGATCTTCTTGAAACTATTTAAAAGATAAACGACAAACAAACAAACAACTGTTCAATAACAATCTGTGGATCTGTAGCTGAAAGTGAAATCTGGAGATGCTTTCTGAAGAGCAGATTTTTTTAAAGAAATTTACTTTCAGTTTTTAATTTATTGTTATTACTAGGGAGAGGAATTCCATGGAAATGCATCAATCTGTTGAACAACTCAAAAGTGAAGTCGTTAAAGTATCCTAAAAATCATGAAAAATTTTCAAAATCTCATTTATTCGATCATGCATATTTTTGCATATTCCAATAAAAATTACAGGTTTAGCAAATTTACAATCAATGCCTTTTTTGCAAAATTTTTACACCCAAAAGTTAAGTAGATAAAGTATTTGAAAAACAATGAAAATACCATTTAAATGGCATTCAATCGTTATTGCATATTTTTGCTTATTTTGAACAAACAAAAAACGGATTTTGCATATTTTACAATAATTGTCTACATATTTTGCATATTTTCAACACGAAAAATCAGGATTTGCATATTTACAATAAATTTCTTTTTTTTCATAATTTTAACTACCAAAAGTTAAGTGGTTAAGATATTAAAAAAAACAATGAAAATACCTTCAAAATGTCATCCATTCGTAAATGCATATCTTTGCATATTTTCCACAAGGTTTTAAATTTTTTACAATCAATGCCTTTTTTGCATATTTTAGGGCATCTCAAATGTAAAGTGGAAAAACCATGGAAATATCTTCTAAATGACATTCATTCGTTAATGCATTTTTTTTGCATATTTTCAACACGAAAACCGGGTTTTGCATATTTGCAAAAATGCCTTTTTTGCATATTTTTGGGCATTCCAAAAGTAAAGTGATTAATGTATATTAAAAACCATGAAAGTTCTTTAGAAATGTGATACATGATTTTGCATATTTTACAATAAATACATATTTTCTTGCATATTTTTGAAAAATTAAAAATAGTCAAGTAATCTTTACTGCGACACCTTTCGGTAAATTGAACCACTAAATTTTTTTTGATTACTTTTTTCTAAAGATTAACCAATTATGGGCATTATATACAAAATTGTGTTAAGATTTATTTAAGAAGTTTTCAACGCATATTTTTCATATTTATTTTGATGTTTTATATTTAAATTTGAATTTTAAGTGCATATTATCTACGCTTATTTTCGATTTTTTAGTGCATAAAATGCTGTTCCCTACAAAAGATGCAATAAAAAAATCAATTAAGGGAAGTTTTTTTAATTCAAGAAAACAAAAAGTAACTTTTAAGTTTATCGAAAAAGACTTGAATTGATAAAATCACTTCACCATAATATCAAAAACAACAACAAAATTAAATTTCCATTTTCAAAATTTAAACGCTTAAGAATAACAACAAATTAAGCCATTCAAAATTCATGATGACCACTTCATCGATAAAGAAGAAAATCAATAGAACTCCACTTAGAGTGCACACAAAACTTGTGCAATATTGCCGCAATTGACCCAAATTACTGCCAAGAGTACCCCCGAAGGGTTGCCATCATCATCATGCCAATAAGAAAAATCAAACTTTAAAGTTGCATATTTATGTCGGCTCAAAGATGATGGCCCGAACACAACTGACGCCGAATCCGATCGATAACAATTAAAGTTGATTGACCACTTAAGCTAACGAATTGAAACTGAAGAATGAAGCGGATAAATCAGAGATTTGATTATTTAATTCATGTGAAAATTTAAAACTTGACAATATTTCGAATAAGTCACTAGACAAACAAACAATTTAAACTTGAGCAGCTTAAGTAAGTTTCGTGCTTTTTCTAATTTCTAGCGCTAGATAATGGGAAACCTAAAGGAGAAATTAGATTTCTTGTTCGCATAAATTTCAACTGCACATATTGTATTTAAATTTTTGCATTTCAAAATCTACAATACATTTTTTTTTTTGCTTTTTTGTTGTACTCGTATGTGTTGAGGTACCTTTACGAGTTTGCATTAATCTGGTATTTTGCATTTAATGGTTAAAAGTTTGTTTGTTTGTTTGTTTGTTTGCTTGCATTCATTCACATGCAAATGAAAATGAAAGTACGCAAATTATTAGTTTCGTATTATTTTGCATTTTAATTAATGAATGATTTTATTATTACTTTTTTTTTATATATGTATATATTTATGTATATATGTATTTATTTGGTTGTAGCCGTAATTAAGTTCATTTGTAGTCGTCACGTGTAGGCCTGCTTAATTGTTTTGCGATTTCAGTGGAAATTTATTACCATGGAGACTTAACTAATTGATTTCGCTAACAAACTAGCTTAGATAATCAGAAAAAAAGTAAAGTAAATTTATTAAACCTTAAGCATGCAATACAACAACTGAGAGATAGTTTAATAAGCTTTCAATCGATGTAAAATTGATGTTAATCAACCGCCTTAAAGTTGAGTTCTCACGCTTTTAAAGATCGCCAACGAATTTATTTAATAGACCTTTAAAGGTTGTTATCATTATTACTGACAAAGTTGCATACTATTATATATATAATATATTATAAATATAATATATTGTATAGTTAACAATGTGATATATTGTCAGAAAGGTACTATCATTAGCTTTATATCAACATCAAATTTATTATGTCGCTTGAGATCTTTAGTTTTGTTTAAAAACAACTTTCGGACGTTATGAAAAATCAGAATTTTTAAAGTTTTATCATACCTCATACTATTAACGTCCGTCTGTCTGTCTGTCTGTCTGTCTGTCTGTCTGTCAATCTGTCTGTTTATCTGTCAGTTTCTCTGTCAGTTGTTCTAGGTCAACTCGAGAACCGCTAAACCGATTTCATTCAAATATACACGCATACCCTTTAGAGACCGGATCTTAGTATGGGCTGTAAAAAAATTTGCTTTACGCCCACAATTTGTGAAGTTTTTTTTCTAATAATGCTCCCAAATTTTATATTAGAGTTTGTCAATAACTATAGCAAAAATGGGCGTGGTTTGGTCAGTTTAACTTCCACCGTCTAAACTTAGTAACAAAAAGTTCTGCAAGCTAATTATCTTACACAAATTTCTATTCTAAACAAAACCCGAGCTATGCCGGGTACTATAAGCTTTTAACCATATACGTTTCAAATTGAGTTATAGCTTTCGAGCTTAGTTATAACTATTTAACTGCAGCTGCCCGTACCTAACTCTGATATCATACTGAAACTTTTCTCATTTTATAAATTTTTCGAGCTTCTTCGATTATTTTTCAAAATTCTTAGTCACATTTAAGTCGCTTTATTTTTCTTATCAACCTTAAGTCCCGTTTTTTGTTATTATTTGTTTGTTTGTTGTATGTATTTGTTTGTCATTTTATAAGACCATGTACAAATATTTGTTTGTTTGTTTGTCTGTCTGTCTGTATAATAAATTTAATTATCGCTTGATTATAGAGTACTAAACTAAGACATTTAAACTGATAGTTGTTGTTTTTGTTGTTGTTGTTGTTGTTGTTGTTGTTGTTGTTGTTGTTTGTTGTTGTTGCAGAGTGTGTTAATGAATTGCCTTGATCTTTGACATTGACAATACAAAAATTGTGCAAGTTGACATTTCGAAGCGTTGCAATATATCGCTGCAATTTTGTTGCTGCAAATATTGTTTTTAGAATTGTGCACAATCGCAAAGCTTTGGTACAAAAACCGATAAGTCCAGAAAAGTAGCTATTGAGGAAAACACAAAGAACCGATTAAGTTCTCGAATATAAATTCAAAAATATTTCTCTTGATCTTTGAAAAACCGAAGTCAATAAACCAGCGATGACAGTTACAAAATTTTAAACAAATTTTGAATTTATCGATTTTTGATTGAGAAATTTTTTTATTTTTTTTATCGGATTATCGATTTGTAATATTGAAAGCTAAAGTTTTGAACACATACAACAATAATAATAATTTGCATAAACATTTACTGTCGATTCTCTTTTAAGACCAGAGCTGGGCATAAACCAGTTGAAAAGTTAATTAACGAAGTTAATTTTTTTTGATAATTTTTAACTTTCTCGTTAATTTTGAAAAACACGAAAAAGATAATTAACTCGCGTTTAATTTCTTCCGTTAATTCAAGTTCGTTAAATTTTTAACAAAAAAATGTAAAATTAAGAATTGAATGAGGGCAAATCGAACGATTTACTGACAGATCCGCTATAGAAATTTTAACTTGTACGTTAAATTTTAAACGACGTTAACTTTTCGACGAGATTAACGAAACTAACTTAACGAAATTAAGTTTTTGATATACTTTTCTCGGATTAACGAAGTTGATTTTTTTTATTAACGATGCCCACCAATTTTTAAGACCTTTTAAGAATCACCATTTGAAATGAGTTTTGCGAAACTGACCTTGTTCCGTTTTAGAAATTTCTCAGAACGTTTTCTGAGTTCAGTTGAAGACTTTTCTTTACTTAATTTTCACTTCAAATTATTCCCAAAATTGGATTTAATGGTTTTTCATTTAGAGCTCTGCCATGTAGTGTACTTCAAGTTTATCTTCCAGTAGTTTCAACCTTATCAATTTACCCTAATCGAAAGAAAAAAAATGCATATACATATGTATGAGTAATTGAAGCGTCGATTGTGGCGCCTCTCAGTTTATCGCCCTCAGCGCTTTGGTTGCTTAGTCGCTCTATAAAATAAAATACAACCAATAAAGAATGTTTGAAATGTCTAAAGGCCATGGCCAAAAATGTAATAAACGGCTATTTTCGACTGGGCATATACATACATACATAAGCTTTACATATTTATTGCTTTAATATTTGTTTTGTAATTGAATTCCTGCTCACAAAGAATTTTAAATGGAATCTTATTTTTGGCATTAAAAATTGAAATTTTAATTTTTTTCTTTATTTTTGTTTGTGCTTTTTATTTTTTCTAATACAGACACAAACTTAAGAACTTGTTTGTGTATGTAAACTAAAGATAAGCGGAAATATTGTGAAATTAAGTAAATATTTTGATTTCATTTTAGCGTCAGCGTTTTTTTTTTATCAATAGTTAAGGCTTATCCACATTGGCAGACAATGCTGATAAGTTTGTTTGTTCTCCGAGTATAGTTGGCAACACTGGTTAATTGTTTAACTATATGCGGGTTATTTAATAATATTCATTTGGCGAATTTTTAACTTTTTTCGTTTATTTCTGATTATTTGAATTGTCGAAATTCGTTCAAATTTTTTACATTTATTTTGTTGATTTTCGAAAAATTATTAACAATTTCGAATTTTAATTTTTCTCACTACACAAGTAAACCATTACAGAAACAACAAATAATTATTGAAACGCTTTTGAATTTGATCGTTGAAAATGCGATCGCGAACTGAATTCACGGACACCAGCAAACCGAAAAACAAACACAAACTGAAACTGAAACGATCATCTCTCGATGTTGTTCCTCATCTTTAGCTGTCGACTCCCCATCTCGGAGGCAACGAGCAACAAGAACGAACCCCCGCGAGTAAGAATACAACAACAACTCAAATGGAATAAATTGAAAAATGAAATTGAAAAACGAAAACGAAAAATCCGAATAAACAAAAAAAAACTCTATTTTGAATGCATATTCTAAAATTTTTTTTCTACAAAATATTTGCAATAAAAATTTGCAAATAGGACAGAAAGAGAGAGTTCAATCGAGGCGATTAAGGGCGCAAAAGCGTCAGAGAGAACGAGGCAAGTGAACATATAACAACAACAACAACAAAATCCAATAAACGAAATGTAAACATTTATAAAAATTTGCAAATTTAATTAAAATAAATATTTACGCATTCGTTTTTGTCTTTTCTCTTCTGCGAAATAATTGAAAACGAAAATTCTGAATACTAGAAAAGAACGCAGAGAAATGAGAGCATATGTACATATGTTTAAAACGGTAATAATATGATTGAGAGTAATTGGGCGCAAGAGAATTGAGAGCAGACGATTTAGTGACTACTTCATGAATGAGATAAGAGGAATATTATTTGAATTTGGAAGATAAACAATCGAAATTTTTAAACAAATCTTCTCAATAGTAAAATTATTTAAAATATACAAAGAAAGGTGCGAGGGGGAGGGGTTGAATTGCATGACAAGTTGAAGTAAATGTCACTTAAAATTAATTATAAAGAGGTAATAATAAAAATAATAAAAGACGTGAAGTAATCGCGATAATTTTGGCGGAATAATGAAAAAGATATAAAATTAATAAAACTGAAAACTCGTCATAAGGAAAATGTAGAAAAAATGAAAATGTTAGATTAACAAAATATTGGCAGTACTTATTAAAGTCTCGTAAACCTCGTCTACTTTGCAAATTTATGCCTTGTAAATCAGCTGGTTTGTATTTTCCATACATAAAAAGTTTAATAGGTGCTTAAAAATGTATCAGAAAAAATCAGCGCACAAAACTTCGTACAAAAACAGAAATCATACCACAATCTCTACTAAAGTATTAAGAGTTGATTAGAATTTCTT
This sequence comes from Suillia variegata, assembly GCA_949127995.1. NCBI lineage: Eukaryota > Metazoa > Arthropoda > Insecta > Diptera > Heleomyzidae > Suillia > Suillia variegata. The sequence continues at coordinate 7,957,290 of OX421845.1, forward strand.
AAATTAGTTCAAATATATTTTTTTTATTTTAAATTGAATTTTGATTTTGATGTTTCAAAAAAAACGCTCTCAAAACCAGAAAAGTGTGATCATAAAATCGTGCTTACAAATTTGCAAGACTAGACAAATACGATGATTACGAGTTTATATGAGTACTGACTATTATGTAAAACAAAACACTGTTAATATAACCAACTAATTTAAATTGAAAGAAAAGGAATACAATTAGAGATATCAAAAAAAAAATTGTATATAACAAAAATACAAGCGATAACTTTGCAAATAATTTTCGGAGTTAATAAAAAAGAACGTATTAAAGTGATAAGCGGATAAATAACACTTGGACAATTCTCATGCTCTCATATGCTCTCACACTTCTCCCAACCGCCCGTCCACTCTCTTTCGAAGTTCAGATAGCGTCGACCTGCATTTTCTGCAAATTAACGTATAATTACCGCGAAATTTCCGAAAAGTCATGAAATAATTTTGAGGAAAAATAAAAGAAAACTCAAAAATTTAGAAACCGAAAAGAAAAGTCATTGAAAAGCATAAAAGAAGTTGACTGCGCTGCGCTGGGCTGAGCCGAGTCGGTAGCATTTCACGGCTAATGCATATTTATGCAATGAAATTTATGAGCTCTGCACATGAAAGCATATTTCAAAACGAAATTCGAGCGCTGATGGGAACTTTGGAACTTTGAATTTCCCGGCCAATTGCAACTGACAACACTTACGAGGAGCGCAATAAATTTAAGAGTATAAACGTTTGATTTGATGTACTTTATTGGTTGTTTGACATTAACTTACATAATTTTTTTTTAATTTTACTTTAGTTTATAATATTTAACACTTTTTTAACAATTTACCATTTTTCTTTATCTGGAAATCTGGAATTTTAAATTTTTTTAAGAAATTCTCGTTTTCTTTGTTTTCAAATCGATTTTTTTCGATATAAATTGAAGTTTTTTGGAAATCGATTTTTTTTTCAACTGACATAAAATTTTAAAGTAAAGTTCACATTTTTTAAAATTTTAAACTATTTAAAATCGATTTTTTTCATCTCAAAACAAAAACTTCACAATTTCAATTCAAACTTATATTTCCACTTCACTTCATGCTTTATCTTTTACATTTTATAATATCACTTTAACATTGTTTTTGGTATTATTTCGAACAAAAAAAAAATCACCCACCATTAATTCTTATTTAAATTTCCGTTTTTTTGCACTCTCAAACAAGGCCTAAAACGACCGTCCACGAACAGTGTTGCCAACGATGCAACATTTGCATGTGGTGCATTGTCCATCAAACAACAGCAACAACAACGACTGCAATTGCAACCAGTACAATGTCGCTTAGAAAACATGTCTCTCGCGTCGCGCGCAAACACAACAAATACGCGGCCGAGCCGATTTTCATACACCAACAAAACAACAACAAAAAAAAAGCACAAAAACAAAACGCAGCCGAAACGAACCGAAGCGAACCGAACCGACCGAAAAATATGCGACGAGAGCGTCGCGAAATGCTTTCGCGTCAAGAGTTGAAATCAATCTGAAGCGAAGGAAACGCGTTGCAAGCGCCGAAGCCGCCGTTTGCCAACGAAGCGAAGACGTCAGCGTCGGCGTCAGCGGCAGCAAGCGCACACTACGAAAAAGCGTATCAACGACGACGACGGCACAAAAACTACTAAACAATAAAATAGTAGGCATGCATTGAATAGTACTAAAAAGTGCCGCAAATTGTTGCAAGCAAGCAACAACAAAGCGAGGCGAGCAGATCACAAAAGCGTTTAAAACTTTTCATAAAGCATATTTTTCCGTTACTTTTTTAGTGTACACATTTTTTTTGGTTGTTGTTGTTTAGTGTTTCTCGCAGTGGTGTATTTTTAATTATAGTATTTGTTGTTTTCTTCTTCTTTTTCGATGTTGTTTTTGTTGCTTTAAGGAAGATGTTTTTCGTTTTGCGTTGGTAATTTAAATTAATTGGAAACCATTTATGAGCCACTACTTCGACTACTACTACTACTACTACCTTTTTGCGGGCCAAGTTTAGTAGTTCAACTACCTCAAGCAAAAGTGCCTTTTTATGGCTTGCACTTTTTTTTCGCCTCTTGCCATTTGTTACGGGTTTAGTTGATTTTTTTCGTGCGTTGCCATGGGGATTTGGTAGCCAAGCCAACGAAATTAATGAAAATAAACAAATTTTATTAGGGCTACTAAAGAAAAATAGAATAGAAAGCCAAACAAATATATGTAAGTATTTGTGTATGTATGTATATATGTATGTACGTATGTATTTATGTAGTTATGCATAAAAATGTGCTTTCTTTTGACATACATATATTTTCCCTGTAACTATGCAATAAAAATTGTATTTCAAGAACTCATCATTTTACCAAACAAATTGTTTTTTTTTTCTTTGAGCATACTGAGTACCCACGGAAAAAAGAGATACAACTGATTAAATCAGAACATATAAATCATCAGATTTGATCATATCTAATTGAATCAGATCAAATTTGTTCCAATCTGATTATATCAGAACATATAAATCATCATATTTGATCACATATAATTAAATCAGATCATATTTTATTAAATCTGATTAAATCAGAACATATATATCATCATGATTGATCACATCTAATGAAATCAGATCATATTTTATCAAATCTGATTAAATCAGAACATATATATCATCATAATTGATCACATCTAATGAAATCAGATCATATTTTATCAAATCTGATTAAATCAGAACATATATATCATCATAATTGATCATATCTAATGAAATCAGATCAACTATTTTCATATCTGATTAAATGTGATTAAATCTGCATTCATATCTTTTCGAATGTAAAACCAGATGTAATTAGATAAAATTATATATTTTTATATAGATCTAATCAGTTAAGCTTAGATCTAAACTTTTTCACGGGCAGTTACTTTTTTCAGAAATTTTTTGTTCGGTAAGAGTGAACCTAGTCGGCAATTTAAAAAATTGTGTAAAAATTCTATATTTTTGAAAGACTTTCTTAAAGATCGGTTCTAGTAGCCATTTTGCAAATCATTCTAAAAGCTTTTAAAAGGGTCCTGAAAATGTGCTCCACTGAAGAGCTTACCTTACACTCAGTTCTTTTGGACCTTTTAAATCTTTCAAGACAAAACTCATTGCTTTCCGGAATTTTTTAGGGAATCAAAAGAAGAAGGACTTCAAGCATATTATTTTATAAGTAAGGTGACTGAGAAAGTGGTCTTTTGACCAGCTTTCCTTAAAGCTATCATAGTTGTTTAAAAAAAAAGCTTTAACTTTTAGAAAATTTCTAATAAGTACTTCAGATCGAGAAGGAATAGAAAACGAAAGGCTCCTAAAACAAGAATTTTAAGCTGGGCATTTTCGCATTTTGTTTCCAGACTTGGAGGTTATCGCTGCTCAGAGTTTCAAGTATCAAGTGGTAAGCAACGCTCAGCTCATTCTAGTAACTTATTGAGCTGAGCGAGCAAGCCATATGTGAGCTTTTTACAACCCTGAGGAAGAGCAAAATAAATGTTTCCCTTATCAATATTTTTAAAATACATTTTCTTTAAAGTAATTGTGTATAATTTGACTAGGTCGCCTACCTTTGAAACCTTCATTGAAATCTCCTTAGAACTTCACAGATACCTCAAAATATAACTCGATCGTTTAAAATAGTTTTCGATAAAGAACATCGAACGGAAAACTATCAAAAAGTGCTCCGAAAAAAAATACTCTTTCAAATTTGGAGCAAGCAAGTTGACTTCCTTTTTAGTATTCAGAATTTGTCAATGGATTTGCAATAGCTCCACAAATAAGTAAAAATACGCTTGCACAAAAAAGCAACAACTCAAAAGTGAAAAACCGCATTTTTAAGCTAATTAAATTTCGTTTACTCGTTTATGGCGAAAACCAACAAAAAAAAACAAGTAAATGACACAATGGCCTTTAATTAGTAGTAGCCCATAAAATAACACGCCGCCGCCTTTATTGGCTTTTTGCGCTGATAAGAACACAACAACAACAAAAAACACCTCATACAGCGACGAACGGCTTAGCCAAAAAATAGAAAAAACACCTGATATGAGAAAAAAAATTATAAAATAACAACAACAAAAACTACAAAAAAATAGTACAAAACTACATGTCGAAAAAGGTAGTAGTAAAAATGTGCATTTTTCTCTACACGCCCAAGACGGCTCACGGCTCCACAAGCGGTTTACCTTGCCCAACCTTGCAAAAATACCAAACCAACAAAAAAAATTAAACCAACTCAACTACATGACGTAAGAATGTTGTTAAGCAAAGTCCACACACACACATACACACACACACTTACACCACATACAAACACACACGAAAAAAATCAGAAAATGTCAAACGAACGCTCGACTTCCACCGCTCAGTGTCAGCGCGTAAAAGAATTACAACAGCAGAGAAAAACGAAAAAGAAAAAAACTTAGACAAAGATAAAGATAAAGCCAGGCACATGGTAACTCTGTTTGGGTCTAGCTTGTTCGGTGTTCTGGTTTGGCCAACAAGCTCGCCAGCCCGTTGGCAATGTGGACAAGCAAACACAGCTACTTACATATACATATGTCCACATGAGTGTGTGTGGGTTGAGTGGCTCTTTGCATTGTGAGTATGTGTGGGAAAATTAATTGCGCTTATTTTCTGCCGGTATTCCTTTCCGATCGCAGATTAAAATGACAAAAAATTGTAGGAAAAAAATTACAAAAAAAAAAAGAAGAAGGCGTAACCAGCTGCGAAACTTACCTTCGAGGCGCTTAATTAAAACATTTATTTTTTCGTTAATTGAGTCGACCGACAGATGGACAGACGTGGTACATACCTGCAAGGAAAGAGGAAAAGTTTTTTTCATTAGACAAAAATGTTTCACAATTGAGGCGCCTAAATGTAGGCTGCAATTTTACAGATATGTAAGTTGCTAGAGCTAAACTTCAGCGGTGTTTAAATTGACTAACTTAAAAGAAATACAATAATTATAAAATCTCTCACAACCCATTTCAAAAGTGACACAACTCGAAAAACTTAATTTTTAAGAAAACTCGAAAAACTATTCCTGAGCCTATGACTCGAAAAACCTGTTCTTGAAGCTTATGAAACTTTTTTGTATAATTTAAAAGTGACACAACTCAAATTAAATTAAACCTTTTAGAAAACTCAAAAAAAAATATTTCTAAAGTTTATGAATTTTTTTCTATTTTTTAAAGTGACACAACTCGAAAAACAAACAAAACTATTGAATATGCGAATCAATATGAAGAGATCGACTTATTCCAAAATTGTTAAGCATATGTACATATATAAGCCTGTATAGTCTGAATTAAAGTATTTTGTTCTTGTAATTCAATAGAAATTTTAACTCTTTAAGTTCTGCAATTTTTTGCTTAAATTTTCATGGAATTTTTTTTTAGGAACTTTTTAAGTTGTGCCACTTTTGCTAATAGAAAAAAATCGAAAATGTCCATTGAAAACTTTTAAAGGAAAAAATCGAACAAATGTTTTAACGAAAATAAACGTTTATTTGCTCAAATATGACAAAACTCAAAATGTGCCTCTTTAGCAATGGTTGCATCAAAAGAGGCATAACTGCTTTTTGACAAGAATTTACAACAAAAATCGTAACAGGATTGCTGGGCGAACTGATTTTTGTAAACAATGTTAACTTGAAAATGACGTTTTTTGAGTTGTGCCACTTTTGAAGTTCAAGTGAAAAAAAAATTTAAAAACTTTAAAATCAAAAGTGAAACTATTTCCAAACATGGAAAAATGTGTTTAAGGCATAATTCATGTTTAATATAGAAAAATTTTTATTTAAATTTAAAAATTTTTTTTTTATTTTTATTTATTTTTTTTCTAAATTTATTTGTCGAATTGAGTTAAAATCAAATAAAAAAACATTTCAAACATGGAAAAGTGTTTTCTTTACATTTTTTTTTTTAGATTAGATATGTTTTACATATAATTATTTTTTTATATTAAAATTTTATTTTTAATTTTGAGATTTGCTATTAAAATATTAAAAATTTATTTAATGATGTTTAAAAAAAATATTAAAAAAATATTTAAAAAAAGGTAAAAATTAAAGTTAAAAAATATAAATATCTGATTTTTTTAACTTTTATTTTTTAGTATTTTTTTAATATTTTTATTTTTTTTATTTTTTACTTTTTTATATGTAAAATTTAAAAAAATTACTGTTAAAAATCCATTTTCCCCTCAAATTCAAATAAAATACAAAAATCATTCAAAACAAGGAAAAGGGTTTTTTTATATTTTCGATAAAGTATTTAAAATCTACAAATTTTAAGCTAAAAAAAAATTTTAATTTTCTTTTATTTTTATTTTAAATTTTAATTTAAAAACAAATTATTTAAAATGAAAATCAAAGATCCCCAAACAAATTGAAACCAAATATAAAAATCATAGAATTTTTTTTAGTTTTCATTTAAATTTTTTTAAATTAATTTTTAATTTTTTAATTAATTTATTTTTTTTATTTAAATTTAAAAATTCAATTTAATTTTTAATTTTTTTTTTTAATAAAATTGCATATCCAAATGCATTCCTCCAATTAAATTAAATCGACCGCTTATACTGAAATATAAATAATACTAAAATAAAAAAAAATAAAAAAAAAATAAAAGAGCGAATCCACCGTAGCCTTTCAAGCCCAAATTAAGCAACTAAAAATTGTTTTCTAAACCGCCTACAACGGCGCGAAAACGTAACACACAACCCACGGCCCTAATTGAAAATTACAACAACAACAAAAACTAAACAGAAAAAGAAAAATAAGTGGAAGATCTTTTGTGCCGCGAAGAAAAGCGCTTCTACGTACGTATGTACTAAATATTTATGCAAAAACAACAACAACAACAACAACAATAAAAACTACAGCGAAAAAAAGTTGCGCCTAAAGGCAAATTGTGCAAAAACGTAACAAAAAACGTATTAAAACGTATACAACAAAAAAGTAGTACAAGAGCGATGTCGTCACTCTGCGAGTCGTTGTCTTGTTGTTGTTGTTGTTGGTTGTCACAATTTACGAATTACGAACGCCACAAATTGAACAAATTGCCGCGAGTGGGTTGCCACAAGACATTCATTCAGTCAGTCCGTCCGTCCGTCCGTCCGTCATTCCGTCATTCATTCCCACTACTTATTTGCACCACTTTTACAACAATTTTGCATTATTTTGCATTATCAGCGTTGCAGATGGGGCGGCAAAATCTAAATCTAATTTTTGTTGTTGTTTTTGGATTTTTCGTATTGCGTAATTGTGAGTAGTGAATGTGTGTGTGATAGTTTTTTTTTTTCGACAATACATTTCGTCGTCGGAGTCTTCTGCTTTGATTGATTGTGGTTGAGTGTTGCCAGATTGTGGTGATGTAAAATATTTAACTTACGAAATATTTGCTTTATTTTATTGATGATTTAAGTACTTTTAAAATAAGGTTTTACTTCTTTTTAGTACATTTCTTAGAAGTTTTAGTACTTGACAAAAATTCTACAACACCTAATAAAACAATTTTTTTTGTTGTAGTGTTTTTAGTACTTTTTGTGTTGCATTTAAAGTTCAACGTTTTAGTATTTTCAAAATGAAAATTTTACTTCTTTTTGCTATTTTTTCGAACTTTTAGTACTTTTATGCTGCCGTATTAAGTTTTTTATTATTGTTTTTAGTACTTTTTAAGTACTTTAGTACTTGTTTAAAATATAAATTTTTTTTTTTAAACTTTTAGTACTTTTTGTGCTTTTTTTTGGAATGTTTAGTACTGTTTTAAGAAGTTGAAACACTTTTTTAACATATTATAATGAAATTTTTCCTTCTTTGTTGTATTGTTTTACATTTTTTAGTACAGTTTTAGTACTTTTAACGCTCTTAAGTACTGTTACAAATACTTTTAGTACAGTTTTCAGTGACTTTACTTGTACAATTTGCAATTTTTAGTACTGATTTTAGTATTTTTATAATGTTTTTGTTACTTTTAGTACAGTTTAGTACTGTTTTTAGTACTCTGAGCACGTTCTTTGTATCTTGAGCTTTAGTTTCTTTTAACCACTGCTTCTTCCTTCTTTAATATTGTTTTTGTTTATTACTTTTAGTTCCGCATTATTTGTCTTTTCTTTGTCTTCTTTCCTTTATCGATTATCAACGCATTCCACTTTCGTATCGATTTTCTTATTATTAAAAATAGGATGCCAATAGCAGCCCTTCTGGTTCATTGCATGACCTTAAGCCTAACGTAAGGCGAACTAACAAATTTCTGTTACCAATGGGAACAACAATAACAACAACAACAACAAACGACACTTATAACCTTTGTACAAGTAGAGTGACACAAAATATTGCTCAAGGTAAATCGTCGAAAGTTACGCCGAACTCGCGTTTTTTTTCAACTTATTCCTTTGTACAATAAACACTTTTGGTATTTGAAAATGTTTTGCCTATCTTAAGGCGCACTTGGAGACTTATTTCACTGTTAAAAATCGCTTTAATGAATTTACTGATATATGCATTTAGGCGCATTTTGTACATAATCCCATTTAAGCTTTCATTATAATGTTTGACATACATTTAGGCGCAAGTGATATTTTTGAATGTGATTTAACTTTTTTTAATATTCTTAGCATGCATTCAGGCGCATTTTTTTGCACATTTAATAAGTCTTTATCAAATTTACATTTATTCCTAATCTTCTAAGCATACATTTAGGCATCTATTTGTGATATTTCTGCTTTAAATTTTTGAATTTGTTAGCATACTTTTAGGTTTTCAATTGAAAATTATCAAACTAATCTATAAAGTAGGCAATGACTTTTGCTATACATATAATTGAGAAATAAATTCAATACTCATACAAGTATATAATGCAAATGAAAATGTTAAAGTATAAAGCATAATTTTAGGCGCTGTTAAGTTTTTACAATATAACTTTAATGTAAACTTGAAACAGAAAAGTACAGTTGAATTTTTTTTCTTAGTATATTTGGACATATACAATTTTTTTTTTAAATGGGTTTTTTTAGTTTAACCGTGAAGCATAATTTTAGGCGCAGTTCCGTTTTTAATACAAATTAAACATTTTAATTATTTATCTTTTGTATTAAATATGCAACAACTTTTTCTCTTTGCAAATTCAATTCAAAATAAAAGTAAGTAGCGCTTTCCCTTCCAACGAACAAAAAAACCATACTTACTGCAACGTCACGCCCATAAAACGCCCCCTTTTCAATGAAACCAACAACACTACTTCGTGTCTTCATGTCACTTCGAATTTACAACTAAATTAATGCCAAAACGAAAGAAAGAAAGAAAGAAAGAAAGAAAGAAAGAAAGAAAGAAAGAAAGAAAGAAAGAAAGAAAGAAAGAAAGAAAAAAAGAAAGAAAGAAAGAAAGAAAGAAAGAAAGAAAGAAAGAAAGAAAGAAAGAAAGAAAGAAAGAAAGAAAGAAAGAAAGAAAGAAAGAAAAAAATTCAAATGCAAGCACGCAAAAAAAAGTGTTGCTCGCTTGGTTGTCTATTTTTCTGCTTTTCTGCATTTCACCAGTGTTGCATGTGCGAAACATAATGAACAAAAAAAAAACGAATGTAAAATGTCAGAAAACAATGAATGAAAATTGAAAATACGAAAAAAAATTACAAAAAAGACAGAAAAAATCAAGTCAAAATAACCCGTTTAAATAGCTGCAAAATATGCAAAACTAATTGGCAAGGTCGTTTGCTTTACTTTCCAGCGTTGTGGGCTTGCAGAAATGAACGCTGCCCGGCTAATAAGGTTAGGAAAAAGTGGGCGAAATTGCGAAAAGAGAAACAAAAGTTCTTGTATAAATAAAATTTTATTGAAATTTTTTAATTATCATAAAAAGGCGGAAAAACCCAGACAACAAAAACTTCAAATTTTTAAAAAAATAATACCCAGCAAGCAAAAACTACAAAAACTACCAATTAACTTAGACCCAGAAAACCAAAACTCAAAATTATTTTATAAAACCCAGCAAGCAAAAACTTTAAATTAACTTATAAAGAATCAGAAAACAAAAAAATTCAAATTGTTTTATAAAAACACAGCAAACAAAATCTTAAAATTTCTTTCTTTCTTTCTTTCTTTCTTTCTTTCTTTCTTTCTTTCTTTCTTTCTTTCTTTCTTTCTTTCTTTCTTTCTTTCTTTCTTTCTTTTCTTTCTTTCTTTCTTTCTTTCTTTCTTTCTTTCTTTCTTTCTTTCTTTCTTTTATTCACTCTTTCTTTCTTTCTTTCTTTCTTTCTTTCTTTCTTTCTTTCTTTCTTTCTTTCTTTCTTTCTTTCTTTCTTTCTATAATTCTCTCTTTATTTCTTTGTAGCCTATACGCGTACGATTGCGACAAGGATGGTTTGTACCACAAATACCACACCCACCTTTTTACGCCCACAATTTGTAAAACTAAGTATAAATATTCGATTATTTCACTAATATTGCTCCTAAAAATCTGAAATTTGGCACTGTCGACAACGTCCCGACAATAGGCGTGGTTGGATCAATTTAACACCCACTTAAAAATAAAGGGTGGATTAATTTTACGCCCACCACGATTGCCCAGGAATTTGATGCGGTATATAAAAACACGTAACGGGTTCCACCGAGAAGAAAACCAGAGTATACCAAATCCGTCATGCCCACTTGTAATGCCCACAATTTGTTTTTGTTTGAAAATATACGATTACACAGTTAATATTGCTCTCAAAAATTTGATATTTCAATTTTTTTATAAAAACCCAACAAACAAAAACTTCAATTCATTAACAACAAAAAACTTTTAAACTTTTTTGTTTCTGTCAAACTTTGCTCCAATTCAATCACTCTTCACTTCTCACACTTAACCCAAATAAACGCGTTCGAAATAAATCGTAAAGCTGTTTAGACCCTTATGCAACAACTATAACAACAACAACAAACAATAACAACAACATTAACAACAACCTACAACAAATAGCCCAAAGGGGGCAACCTATGCATGCAGTCATACATATATGGAGTACGAACAAATTTGCAGCTGTCAACAATAGCCGCAGCAGTTGGCAACACTGTTCGACTGAATTCAAATTAAACGAACGAACGAACGAGCGAGTCCAGTGCAACAAATTGGTAAGCGAAAAAAATTGTTGTTACTGTTTGGGCTGGCTGCTGCCATGGCAATTAGTTGCAGACAAACAACGAAAGCAACACAACAATTATAAATAGTACAACAACAACAACAACAATTGGAAAAAGCCACTTAATACCAAAAATGGCAAGCAGACAAGCGTTAACTTCGTTTGCCAGTGCTGCCACGTTTTATTTTACTGCAAGTCGCTTTAAATGTGTACAAAAGAAAAACAACAATGTTGCACAGCTGACCGCGGTTGATGTTGTTGTTGTTGTTGTTGTTGTTGTTGTTTTTGTTGTTGTTGCTGTTTTTTCTTAAACAAATTTGTTTAAAGCCATTCAATATGGCAACTTCTTTGAGGCAACCGTCTAAAGGTTTTTGCTATTTTTAAATTCTTCGTTAGTCCACTTTTACACTAGGCAAATAAACTTGCAAATCAAACATATTTATGAGGGAGTGTGGGAAGAGACTAGGAGAGGATACACACTCGCTTATACCGGCAATTCCGTTTCGGTGTGGTCGCCAGCGCAATTATCAAAAGAGAAGAAAAAAGACGAAAATTGCTCGCCACTTAAATTGACTACCGTAAAAGGGAACTTAGAATCGTTTGACGACGCAATTTTTAGGATAGAAAAATATTTTCGGATTCGTTCTTTTGTTTTTTTAATTTGTAGTTTGTTTAAAATCTCGTCGCGTTCGCTTGAGCTCAAATTAACCTTTCCAATTAAAAGCTGACCAGCTGCGCCGACCCAACTGAGAAGTTTACCAAAATTTTACATTTCAAAAATGTTTATAAATAAAATCAAAAAGTTTACGCCTTAACCGAGAGAGCGCGCGCAATAAATTCGAATAATGTTTACCGTTATGAGGAAATTCACACGTGAACATAATTTACAAAGCAACTACAACAGCAATAACAACAACAACAACAAAGTGCATTTAAGCCAGCGACTGCTGCCAGTAAAGACCAATTAATTTGTGTATGGGTGTTTGGGTGCGCGCGCGGTTGCATAATTTCGTGCGCCGCTTGCAGATGTGAAGTTTTAGAAAACAACAAAAAATTCAATGTTTCTTTTTCTTTTTATGCAAATTTACAGTTGTGCTGGAGGTGCATATAAAGAAAAGATGCAAATTACAACAACAACAACGAAACTTTTTATTAATAAAGATTTCTGCAAGTGTCCAAAAGTCACGTACAAAGCGCCCGCCGCATCAACGGAAAACGGAAGTCGGTCGTGTCGTGTCGTGTGTCTGCGGCACGAGAGCTGAATTTCCAAAGAAAAATTATCAAGTTTCACAATTTTTCGTTTTGTAAAAAATTATGAGAATATAACCAAAGTTCATAAAAATTAAAAAAAAAATTAAAGTGAAAAAAGGCAACGGCGCGTGCTGCAGCACTTACTGCTAGAAAATGTTAGTTTCCAAGATTTCGTGCATGAAAATGTTTCAAATTTTGAAAATTAACAAATTAATTTTATTAAAAGTGAAATTTGGCAACGGTGCACTAAACTGAATACTAGAGATGATAAATAGCTCACGTTCGACTCGCTCGCTTAGTTCGACAAGTAAAGTGAGCTAGCTCAAAATGTGAGCATGTTTAAGCCAACAAGTTGAATGAGCTAGCTCATCCGAGACGCTTTAAATTAAAAACCACTAAGCCCATAAAAAACCTAACTGCAAAAAATACTTCAAAACTTCATTTAAATGTCAAATGATAACTGTCAAAAACGAAAATATGTTTTTTAATAAGCTCACAAATTCAAAAACAAAATTTGGATACACCGATTATTGATTTGTAAATTTCGGGTTTGTCGGTGTTCGGAAAGAAATTTTATCGGTTTTTAAATTAAAGCTCCTCATTTGTTAGCTAACTAAACCTAATTTATATCGCAAAAATGATATCAAAAATTGAGCTAGCTCATTTTTTTAGTACATTTAAAGCAAAAATGTTTTAATTTATTATTTTAAGACGAAACTCGGCAACAGCGCCTAAAACTCATTCGATACTCAAATATCCGATTTAACGATATCGTCCGACCTACTTAATTACCAACTATCGAAAATCACAAAGGCAAAAGAAAAAAAAAAACGAAATACGCCAAGTGGCTTAATCTGGCTGATTCGATATGAATTTCTCAAGCAGAAAGATGATTTCTGCACAAAAATCACCGATTATTGTAATCGAATTAAAGTTTGGCAACATTGCCGCGCCGCATGGCCAAAAACGATGAATAAGCAAGATTTTGTTTGTTGGCGAAAAAATGCGGAAAAAAATGTCAAAATTAATAAGTTAAATGAATGAAATTGGCAAATCACTCGAAGCAGCAAAATTGGCCAAGATTAAATATATTGTAGTAAAAGTGATATTGCTGGCAACATGGCTGTTGAAATTGAATTGTTGGCAACAATGTTGGCGAGGCAATAAAGAAAATAAACAAACAAATGAACGAACGAACGAACGAAAGGAAGTGTCAATGAGCAGCAAACCACAAAAACCAGTTAACAAATTATTAACTCAAAATTGTGTGCGAGAAACAACAAATTTAATTAAATGTTGGTTTGTTTAAATAAATATCGAAAAATTGCAAGTGCGCTGTTGCCTAGTTTCAAGTGCTTGAAATATGACAACAACGCTTTTGAATCAAATATAGGAAATGAAGAAGAAGCAGTTGTACTATTATCAACAGTTTGACAGCAACGCTTTAAGATCGAAAATATAGAACAAGTAGAAGAAGCAGTTGAACTGTTTTCAGTAGGTTCAAATTTTCACAGTTTGAAAATATGAAAATTGACAAAAATGCCTTGAAAAATGTCAACATTGCTTTGCGCGAAATTTGACAACGCTTTTAGATGGATTATTTAAAAAAAGAAGCAGTTGAACTGTTTCGATTAGATTGAAATTTTGACAGTTTTAAAATTTGACAACAAAGCTTTAGGATGAAATGTAGAAAAAGAAGAAATTTCAAAGTAAAAACAAAGAAAAAGAAAAAAATTTAAACAGTTTGAAAATTTTAAATATAATAACTATTCATTGAAAAGTGGCAACATTGTTTCGCTCGAAATTTGACAACAACGCTTTAAGCTAAAATTTAGAAAACGAAGAAAAGCAGTTGAAGCAGTTAGAGTTCATTGAAATTTTCACAGTTTGAAAAATTTTCAATTTGATAAAATATAGAAGAAGAAGTTCAACTGTTTTGAGTAGGCTGAAATTTCCACAGTTTGAAATTTGTCAACAATGTAAATATTGAAAAAGGCTAAATTGTTAAAACTATGTACAGTTAGCCATAAATCACAAAAGTGCTTAAATTCAATATTTTCAATTTTACAGTTTGAATTTTCGAAATTTGTCAACAATGTATTGAAAAATGGAAACATTACAAAAAAAAATATTTTTAAAGCCAAAAATTAAAAGTTTAGTTCGAATTAAAGCATCAAAAATTATACCTCAAAATACAAAAACAACATTAAGCAATGAGTAAGGACAAAGCTAAAATCCGAAATTTGGCAACGTTGCTTAGAAATTTATAAACATTAAAAAGGAGAAGAAAAAAAACACGACAAAATTTGCAATAAATCGCCACAGCTGAAGGCAATCAAACGCGCCGCCGCAGCAGCCAATCATTTTGACTTTTCCCGCCCGCTCGCCTCCGTCACAGCCTCCGCCGCCAATCATTTTCGACTTTCGATTGACGACGCCGCGACTACGGCGCCGAACCGCACATTTCTCAAATTTTTTTTGCTTGAATTTAAATTAAAATTTTCCCATGTGAACTTGCTCGAAGGTTCGTTCGATCTATACGAGTACAACAATAAAAACAAAAGAAAATTACAGCGCCGCCGTCGTCGTCGCCGCCGCAACGCCACAGTTTAAACAAGTTTGACGTGCGAGGAGCGTTGCCAATTGTGCGCTGCGCGCCTGAAATTGGCAGGTGAAATTGTTTTCGCTGGTTAAGAGTTAAAAATTTTAATAAAAGGTAATTTTCAAGCGAAAAGTGTGGGTTGGTTTTTTATTGTTGTTGTTGTTATTGTTTTTCTTTTGGTAGTTAAACGAACGAACGAACGGACGAACGATGTTATGCAAAAGTTTGTGGTGCGCTGCATTTGTGCCTCAAGGTCATTCAATTCTGTCAATCAACGCCGCAGACGCCGGTGAAAATAGCGGCTTACGCGTTGGAATTTCATTTAGAAAACGAAAGCGAACTTTTGGTAGTTTTAGGAAAATTTCTATCGAAATTGGAGAAAATTTAGGTTTTGCATGATTTTGAGGCCCTTCAAAAATGAAATTTTGTAAAAATACAAATTTTATTTTTTTAAAGATTACAAAAAAGTTTTTTAATTTATTCTGAGAGCGATTTGAGAGTGGCCAACTTCTTTCAATTTAAACTAAATAAACAGAGATTAATAAGTCCCCTTTTATACAAGGTAAATAAATTTGCGCAACAAACGGGTCTGTGGAAGAGAAAAGAAAGAGTTAGGACGAAAGGCACACCATCGCCTTTTTGAAAAAATGGACAATTAACAAATGAGAAAATTGCTCGCTACTATAATTACCTAATGTAAAAGTGGACTAAGAGTTATTTCTGCGAAAAAGCAACTTCTCAAACTTTTTAAAAACGCATGACTTTTATTGATAAATATTTGAAATCTCTTCTCCTCGCGTGACTCGGATAACTTACCTTATAATTTAAATCCTGCACATTGTCCAGGCTGACATCGCTGTACATGTCTTCGGTGGTATCACAGTTGGAACTACGCCCCGATGAGTTGAAACTCGACGATCTGTAAAGTTGGCTGAAAAAATTTCAAACATAAAAAATATGTTAAAAATGCATATTGAAATCATTTAAGATTTTTTTTAGTATAAAAAATAACTAAATTTTTTTTGTTTTCCACAAAAGTTGTTATCTTTTAAAAGAGTTTGAAGGCGTATGAGTGATTTTCCATTAAATCCAAAATATATTTAAATATTAAAATGTTTGATTTAAAAAACTATTGTGAATTGTATTTGTTTAGTGTTCACAATAGAATTTCTCATAATCTTCGGTTCGTATCGAAGCTAAACTTTTAGAGTTGCTGCCACAGTTTGAAAGTGATTGCAATTTTAACAAATCTAAGCTACTGCACAAACCGCTACATTCAACTTTCACAGTCGCTCTCAAATGTTGCGTTTAAAATTGATAGTGGCAGTGTTGCCACATTATAAAAAGTTAGCGAAGTTTGAACTTTTATTAACAAATTAAAATGTCTAAATTGTAGATAAAACGGAAATGCTCGTTTTTTTTTATTATTTAAATAGGAATTAAAAATGATTCAACTTACCTGGCTAAAGCATTGGAACCCAACTGCCGCCGACCAGAGCTGAAATTGAAAGAAAAAACAAGATTATTAGATTTTTTTTGTAACGTTTAAACGAATTCTTTTATTTTTCAAAGTTTTTTTTAGTTTTTTTGTAATTCTCACACCATTACATTTTTTGTAATTATTTTTGGAACTTTTTTATTGACATTTTGTAATAAACTCTTGGGGCCTAGCCTAAGTACAGCTGCCAGATTTCGGTTTGGGAAAAAAATTACCCAGTTCAATTCTTACACTGAAAGCAAAATATGGTAACAATTGAAAATTGTTTGTAGTAAATGTAAAATTTACGTTTATGATGACTAAATTTTGCAATTTGACTACGCTGTTATTCGTTCGGAAGAATGTCAAATATAACAAAATTAAAATATGTCAGTTAAATTTTACTGTAAAATTTTGTAACAAGTTTTTTAAAATTATGAAACTTTGCATTGATCGGTAGTAAATAAATAAATATACCATAACTACTCTTTATTAGTTATATACAATATTAAATAGAAGCCGTTGAAATTAACTACTCAAGAGTATTTTATATTTTTGACAAAGAAATAGTCAAAAATAGTCCAAATTTATAGTTACTTATTGCTACGTTCTGCTCTCAGTGTACAAAAATCGCTTTTTTAAGAAATTAGTTTATTAATAAAACACTAACAAAATCAAAATGGTTAAAATATTTTATCGTCTTCTTTTGCAAGCAAATGCAATCAAATTCAAGGAAAGAAAAGGTAAGAAATATTGTATTACAAAGAAGCCATATTTAAACACACACACACCCACACACAAACTCAAAAAAAATGCACTTCTAAGCAAAATTTTGGCATTGACAATAAAATCGCGCGACGGCGACAAACGCGTCACCCACCGAAAGTGCTCAAAGGCGAATTTTGAAAATTGTGTTAATGACCAACAAATAGAAAAGTCCAACATCAAACAATGAGCAACGACATAGCAAGACGTCAACGATATGTGGCAGTCACATGTGACGGCCACGGGGACACTTAATTGAGCGACCAAGAAAAAGTGTGAAATAAACAAAGAAAGAAACGGAAAGAAAAGAAAAAAAAAAACACTTGTAAATTTCGATTTTGCACATTTTACTTTAATTGCGTTTATTTATAAATTGTTGCTATTTTTAAATAGTATAATTTATTTATATAAATAGCAAAAACAAAGAATTTAGCACGTGCGAAAATCAATAGAATGCAAAAGAGAGCAAAAGTTTTCCATTCAAAATAGAATCCAATAAGGAAAAACAACATTTTCGAGAATTCAAAAGATTTTGCGAATTTGTTGCACACACTCGAAGAAGCACTTGGCAAAAAGTAAAACAACAAAACCAACAACAACAAAAACAAACTAGAATCGATAGATAAACAAATGAATTGGCAAAGTAAACAAGAGAATTGTGCATGAATGAAATGAGGAAAAAAACTATTTTGTTTGCTTTTATTTTTTCTAAATTTTATTTTTTTTATTTTTTGATATATGTGGCAACCCAACCAACGAACTTTTTTGTGAACTCTGTCTGCCAGCGGAAGTTTGAGTGTGGTTTCCGGTGAAAGAAGAAAGGTATGCCGAAAAAGCAACAACAAACAAACAATAGCAGAAATAGTACGAAAACTACAAACAAAACTATTTACATAAAGAGCGGTTTTTTGTGTGTTGTTGTTGTTGTTGTTGTTATTGTTGTTTGTGGTACGACAAAACAATTCCAATGACATTCCACGAAAATACAATAAAGTTCAAACTTTAACGAGCTTTTCATGCGAAATTATTAAAATAAAAGTGATAAATGCGAAGAATTGTCATTTTATTAAGAAAAAATTAATGACAAGCTTAGTTTTGTAGTTGACAGTTTGAAAGAGGAGATTATTAAGGGCAAACTATGTCAGTCCGCTTTTACACTTATCAATTAAACGTGCAACGAGTAACGTGTTTGTAGCAGAAGAAGGGGGCCAGAAGTAAGATAAACGCTCGCCAATAGCGTTTTTCTGTTTGCAATAGTATTTGAGAAACTTGAAGTTGGCCGCGGATTGATTTTAACAATATTCAATGTGGGAATGTCAGAAGAAGCTAAGATGAGAACTTAAACTGCTAGGAAAAATTGCTTTATGGTTGCCCTGTGTGATCGATAGTTCAACTATTAAAAGAATATCGAAAAATTGCTCGCCACTCAAATTGCCTAATGGAAAATGGGACTTATTTTGGAGTTTAGGTCAAAAATGTAAATTTCTTTAAATGTTATTTGACATTTTTAAAGAAGAAACTTGGTAATTTGTTATACCAAACTGTTTGCATATTTCTTTTCTTATAACTTTTCAAAGTTTTTCTCGTTGATTAAATTTAAGTCCACATTTGAAATAAATTTACCTAAAAAAAAGAACAGCCAACAAAAAAATTGGTACAAGTCATAGTAAAATAATAAGTTTAGGAATGTAGAAATGAGAACCCAAATTGAGCGAACTCACCTCGATTTCTGTCTTATTCTTATGCCTTATTTTCAAGATAGTTTTTTTTTATATTTTTGACAACAAACTTAGTTGTTGTTTTTATATATTTAATAACTTTGGTGCAACCTAAGCAATAACACAAAAATTTAATTAAAAAATAAAGAAACAATGTCGAGGTGGAGAGAGACATTTTTCTACATTCCTCACCTCGTATTTGTTACACCATGATTGGTTGAATAATAAGGTTAGAAAAGTAGAACACATTTCGATTTCTGAATAATTTTAAAAGTTTTTTTTATGATTTTGTAGCAGCAAAAATTAAATTTTCAAAAAGAGAAACAATATCGAGGTGGATAGAGAACATGTTTAAACTTTCTTCACCTTGTTTAACTTTTTTTGTGAAAACTTTTAAGAACAATTTTATTAACGTTAAAACATTATATCATACGATTGTGACTAAAACGCCATAACTCGAAGTTTGTGATTCCAAAAAATAAAACCAGTTCATTTGTTAAAAGTTTTACATTCAATAATTCAAGATAAAATTTACAAGTTCAGATACTTGATCTATGGATGTAGTATACTGCAGATAGCTCCAGAGCAAATTAATATTGCTTCTGTATTTTTAAATCAAAACTGATAAATTTTGAGATATGTCATTTTCTGTCTAGCACACCGAAAGTGTTAATTTCGAAAACATGTTTTTCAAATTCAAATCAACATTTGTCCAGTCATTGCACACCTTTTTCCGTGGGTGTATCACAAACAGCTGAGCTAGCTCATTAGCCTACTTAGAAAAATAATAACGAACAAGCTAAGAAAATATTTTTCGCATTTGCATATCTTGCGAATGTGTGCGAATGTGTGCGAATGTGTGCGAATGTGTGCGAATATGTGCGAATGTGAGTAGGCAGAACAGAACTCAGAGAACCGCAAAAACAAACAAACAACAAAAAGTCCAAAAACAACAAATACGAAAAATTCTTTTGCTGTTTAGAAGATATGACTCAATTAAGATAAAATTTGCAAAATGCTCGTAAGCAGAGGAAAAAATAGCAACAATTAAAAGAGCAAAAACAAAAGCAACAACAAAAAGCACATGTTCGCGCACAAAATTTCGTTGATTTGCTTTCTAAAGCGTGTCGCTTGTTTTTTTTTTTCTTTTTTGCTTTATATGCGAATTGAAATTTTGTTGTTGCAGTTAAATTTTTTTGGATACATTTTGAATGAAACAATTTTTAATTTAGAATTTTTTCAATTTGTTATTTTGAAGACAGAAGAAGAACAAGAACAATCGAAAAGTCACAAAGTAATTATGAAAACATTTGTCAACACAATTAAATTTTTTAATTAATATCAATTTCGACATTTATAGCGACAAAACGAAAACCGAAGCTGAGAAATTGTTCTTAATAAATAAAAACAACGAAAACAAAAAAATATTAAATCTAAAAATAATTTTTTTTTGTAAATTTTTTTTTTAAACATTTCAAAGAAATTTTTTTTCTCAAACTAGTGTTAAATTGTTTTTTATGATTCATAAATAAAAAAAAATATTGCATTATTTATAATTTTGCTTAAAGGTTAATAATATAATTTTTTTTTTTTTTTAATTAAAAATGTTTTTCCTTTTTTTATTTTTAAATTTAAAATATTTTTTTATAAATTAATTTATAATTTTCTTTTTTTTTTGTTTTAAAATTTTTTCTACTTTTTTTTATTTTATAAATTTTTTTCAATACAATTTTTAAATCTAAATTTTTTTTTTTTATTTATTTATTTTTTTTATTTTTTTTTTTTTTATTTATTAATTTGTTTGTATTGTACTAATATTTTTTGACTAGTGTTTATTTATGTTGTACTTTCTTTGATTCGAGTTAGATAACTTTTGCGTTTTTTTTTTATTAATTTCCTATCAAAAGGCGAAAATGTAAAGTTTTAATCCGTTTGGCAACGCTTTCGCGGCATTTTTTATGCACTTACGACTTTTTTATATTTACAAAAATTTAATTAATTTTTATAAGTATTAGAAAAAAAAATCGTTTTACTAAATTTTAGGAAAAATTATTACTTCCATAATTAGGCTTCCTCAATCACAAAGTATGTTGGGAGAGCAACAAAATCCCCAAAAATAAAATCCCGAAACAAAAAAATTCCTGCATTAAGGAAAAAATCTACAAACTAATAATTCCCAAACACATAATCTCCAAAAGCAAAAATCCCAAGAACATAAATTTTAAAAATTTCCCAAATTCAAATTCCCCAAATTTTCCCAAAATTTCCTACTCGCTATCATCCAGAATGTTTCTACTTACTTTCTGGATGTTATTCTTATTCCGACACTATTCTGACTACAACTCAATGTTCCATGAGGACTGAGAGCTATGGTCCCATACCAGTCCACTTCAACTCTAAACTAAACTAAACTATTGGGCGGGTGACTATTGCTGATTCGGGCTCGAACTTAAGGCCTACTTAAGGATAAATGTCTTGTTTTGGGTATTTTGGGATTTCGGGGATTTCGTATCCCGTGGCAATTTTTCTTTATTTAAAAATACTTTTTTTTAAGACAGACTAGTTTGTGATTTTTTTAAATCATCAATAAATATCAATCATTGTTAATTTAATATGAAATATCACACATAAATATCAGTCAGTGATTTTAATTTTCAAAAATCAAAAAGTATCATAATATCAACCAGTGATATTTATTTTAAATATCACACATTTTTTTTTTTAAGAATCAAGAATCAATAAAATATCAATGAATGATTTTTATATTAAAAATCAGAGAAAAAATATCCATCAGTGATATTAGGAAATTCAAAATTTTATCAGTTAGTAAGATTTATTTAAAAGTGAAAATTGAATATCAGCCAGTGAGAATAAATATCACTCATTGTTTTAAAAAAAATAAAAAAATAAAATCAAGCAGTGATATTTATTCTAACATAAAAGCAGAATATCACTCAGTGATATTTACTTAAAAATAAATATCAGTGATATCAACAAGTGGTTTCGCATTTCACCACGAAATTCCACTAAGGCAAGACTTTTTACCCACACAAGCACAGGTAAGTCTTCTATACAACATTTTATTTGTCTGCTTAAATAATGAAAATATTTCAAATGCATAAATAATTCAGAAAAAACAACAACAACAAAAACTATGATACGCCGGTGATTTGTTGTTTTGTGACTGATATGTGGGAATTTTCTTCACATTAATTAGGCGCGACAAAAAAAAACGTAATAAAAAATACAACAACAACAACAAATAAATGTAATTTGTCACTGCGTCAGACTTTTGACAATTAAACCAGAGACAAGCGAACAAAACGACTTTTGTTGTTGTTTTTGTTGTTTGTGTAAGTGCAAACCAACAACAACAAAAAAAAAAGGTTTGTACAATCCAAAAATGACAAAAAAACTGAAGAAATTTATTAATTTTACGACGCCAACTGACAAGCGGCTGAAATATGCGCGCGAATTTGACAACTCTAACACCTACGAAGCACTTTTTTTTTGTGACAGTCACGGGTTTTTTGTTTTTGCAAACGAAATTGTGACTACACTAACAATAAACTGTAAAAATATCCGCTTTAACTTTAGATAATTAAATTTTCTAGTGTCTCTCACGCTTGACGGTACCTTTCCGAGTCTACCCTTCTGTATTTCTCATACAATTTTAAGTGATAATTACAAAATTACAACAACAAAATTTAGTTTTACTATTAAATCTATTGGCTTTCGAAATCTCTTCTATTTAATTTATTTATATTTTTCTAATATTTTACGCGGACGAGCCTACCTGTTCAAGACTACCCTGCGCCTTTATCAAAAAACTTTAAGTAAAAATTACAAAAGTTCGCCAACAAAATTTTACAATTTCAAACAAATTTGTTGGCTTTCGAAAACGTAACTTTGTTAAACTCAAAATTTTAATTTTTTCATTATATTTTCTAGTGTCTCACACGGTTGAGCCAACCTTTTTGAGTCTACCCTCTTGTATTTTTCTTAAAACTTGAAGTGACAATTACAAAGTAAAAACAACAAAACTTAGTTTTACTATAAATTGATCGGCTTTCGAAATTTCTACTATTTAGTGTCTCACATGAATGATTCTACCTTCTAAAGTCTACCCTCTGCCTTTTTCATACAACTTCAAGTGAAAATTATAAAATTACAGCAACAAAATTGTACAATTTCGAAATCTCCACGATTTAAAATGTTTTTCAAGTATTTTTATTAGTTTTTTTTTTTACTCCAACAACAACATTTTATAATCAAAGATAAACCAACAAAGTTTATCACTTTTTTTTCTCTTGTTGGTATTTGTTTAAACTTTTAAGCCCGCGGGCAGCTGTCATTTGGGCGTTTCAAATGTCAAAAGCAGTCCGATTTTGTTGTTGTTGTTTTTTTTTATATCAGCTGAACTTGATAGTTTTGTGAGTAATTTTGTGTGTTCCTCGTCGTTTTTGTTGTTGTTGCTTTTAGTTTGGTGTCAAATGAGAAGGTCATTTATAAAATGAAAATGTCGAAAAAAAAAGAAGCTGACAAACAAAATTTAATTGGGCTAATTAGTTTTCTATTCAAATTACACTCATGATTGCAGATACGCTCAAACGGAAATGTTCGTAATTGTATATAATTTTTTTTTTAAATTTCTGTGTATACATAAAGTTTTATATATACACAATTTCTGTCCGATCTCGTTCATCCTAGAACTTAACCTCCGCTTGGAGAATTGAAGCTCACATACCAAATTTCGATAGCGCCTTAACTAAGACTATAATCACTCGTAGAGACAAACAGACAGACGGACGGATAGTGTCAGATCAAATCGGAATTCGACACAGTTTGTTTATATATACATTGTCATAGCTATCACGCCTGTTTATGGGCGTTGCAAACAGTTGTCAAACTCAATATACACTACGATTCGTGATTTCTCGTGGTGTTGGGTATAAATATTAGTTTCGGTTTGGAATATAAAAAAGAAAATTAAAATAATTCTTTTGACATTCTTTAATTTTAATTTTTTGTTTTTAAATTTTATTTATTTTGTTTTTATTAATTTGAAATAATAAATAGGAATTCTTTTTAACTTTTTTTTTATTTTGGTTAATTTTTTTTTATTTGATTTAAAATTTCAAATTTCAAATATTAAATAGAAGTTAAAAAATAAATCTTTTAAAAAATTTGATTTAATTTTTTTATTTTTTTTTGCTTTACTTAATTTTTTATTTTTTTTTTATTTTAAATTTGAAAAATTATATACAAGTTTATTTTTATTTTAATTAAAATTGGTTTTTATTTAATTTTTTTTTTGCAGAAGTTTTAACTAGAAAAAAATGTCTAGGAACATTTTTTAATATAATCATAAATTCTTAATTCAAATAGGAACTTTGTTTTTAATTAAAAACAGAAAAAATATATATTTTAATTTTTTAAGTATTTATTTTTTTTATAAATTTTTTTTATTTCCTAATTTTTTTTTCAAATAAAAAACTTTTGTTTCATTCTAATAAAACAATATATGATTTAAATTTTTTTTTTTTTAATTAAAAAAATTTTTTTAATATTATTTCAATTTGTTTTTTTTTTTTTCAATTTAGTTTTTCTTAAATTTTTTTATTTTTTTTTTTTATTTTAGTTTTTTTTAATAATCTTGGTATACCGAAAGTTGCCAAACTATCTACTTTTTAATATACTTTGCTTGCTACTGCGTCAATAATTAAAAAATTAATAATAATTATTTGTCAAAAAAAAAAAATAATTACGATATTGAAGAAAAAAATAATAAATTTCATAATTCACGCACCGCCTCGCCTTTTTTTCCAGTGCAACATTAAAATCGAATCTGCTCAATTGAGAGACCTTTCACGCCTTTCACGCGCTGCAATAAAAGTAATTCAAGTAGAAAAAAAACTACAACAACAACAAGTACACACAGCAATAAAAAATTTGCAAAAATGGATTTTAACAAACAAAGCTTGACTATCTCTCTGTCCGTCTGTCCGTCTGTCCGTCTGTCTGTCTGTCTGTCTGTCCGTCTGTCTGTCTGTACCGACTACCACTTCTTTCTATGTATTTTATAATTACGCTGTTAGCGAATATCCAACAAATGCGTTCCGAATTCGCAGCGCGCTTTTTTTAAGCGGAGAAATTTCATCGCTTATGTAATGTCATATCGTCATTGACCAAAAAAGTGGTCAATCCGTTGTGGTCTTAATTGTTTTTCAAGCGGTGATTTTCTTTTTTCACACTACGCAAAAGTATTTTTTTCTTGAAAAGTAGTTGAAAAGCGATTTTTAGCGCATTAAAGCGGCATTTTTGTTGTTATCACAAAAGCGTTTTAATATGACTGAAAATGACTTTCATTCGGATTCGCATTCTCGTCGGAACAAGGTCAATTAGCAACTTTTTTATTTTACATTGTTTTTTGTTGTTGTTGTTGTTGTCTTTTGACTAGAAAACGTAAAGTTTACTTAAGTTTAACAATGCTTTGTTAATTGAAAAGCAGCCCTGCTGAAAGCCGTTAACTGAATAGTTTCGTACGTTAAGTGGTGTAGCTCGTGGCTCGGGCGTAAATCAGCTGTTTTGGGCCAAGTGTAAAATGATCGTAAAAATTCCTTAAATCAATTGGAAATACAATTTAAAAGCTTAAAAAATTTACTTACAAATTATTGACTATATTTGTGACAAGTCATAGCTTAATTTTATGGTTATAGCTTCTAACTGTGGTACATACAGTAGTGTCTGTGAACACCTCGATATAGTGAACACATCGATATAGTGAACACCCAAATTTTTACATGGGGTAAATAGTGAACAATCGAAAACCTCTAAATTGTGAACAAAATTTTTAAAGCAATTTCAAGCAAAAAAACAATAGAAAACACAAGAAGAAGCAAATAAAATGAGTTATTGAACAAAAATTTGAACCTTGAAAAAGTGAACAACCACAGAACTGTGAACAGGCCTTGCAATAATTACTTCACTATATCCAGACACGACTGTATATACAAAGTGTATACGACAAATTTAAAATTATATCAAACTAGCGAATTCTTCCCGGTGAATCAGTTTGCTATATAGCGCAAAATTGATCCAACCTTTTTTTAAAGTGAGCGTTAGATTTATCCAACCACGCCCATATCTTTCTACAAATCTTTATAAATATTTTTTTAATAAAAACAAATAAGATTTTAATAGAGAAGAGAAAACTTAACAATAATGCTCTTGAAAGCCTGCCAATGCCTCGCATACCTTACAAATTTACATCTCGTATATCAGCTGTTTTGAAGGTGTAACCCATACGAAGAAGTTTACAAAGTACTCAAAAACGTATCAGACAAATTCAGTGCGCAAACCTCGCAAGAAAACAAACTACAAACATTTGACAAATATGCCGGATAAGTTTGAGAGCACCTCATTTTTTATTAAAGGAGAATAAAAACAGCTGATATACGAGATGAGGGTAAGTTTGTAAGTTATGCACTGTTGCCATCTTAAAGAAAAAGCAATTTAAGAATTAAAATTAAAAAAATAACGCTGACCATCATTTCGTGACAATCGCTGTCGTCACAGTCATTTGTCTACAATTCTTCTCTTTCTTTAAAAAATCTCGAAAATTGTGCTCTTAAAAAAAATCAGCTGATATACAACCCTCAAGGTGCATTTGTAAAACAATTTGCGAAGTAGCAAAACTACGAGAGTTGAGAATTTACGACAAATATTTTTTTTAACATAGCTTTACGAATATTTTTCCACTGATGTTTGGCTGTTTTTTTTTTTGCAGACTCTCTTGTTGTTATTTCTGTTTCTTACTTGTCGTCCACTTTTAACTGCCATTGTTTTTGTTGCCGTCAGACAGTTTGGTAGGTGCGTCCGCGTCACAAATATAAAAAAAAGCTATTTATTGGTTTGTCATCTTCTGACAGCGCCACACACCGAAGCGATTTATGTTGAATGCTTTGTTAGTCACTAAACATGCCCGAAACCCCTTTTGGATCATACTAACTCCAAGTCGAAAGACAAAGATTTTCGTTGATCAAATCAAGACCCGTAAGCTGTGATTAATACTTTCACATAAAATTGTTTTGTTGTAAAATCTTGCTTAGATCATCGCGGTGGCTATTGGCCAAAAGCCCGCTGCGAAAAGGTTTCTTGAACTCTTCCAAAGTCTTTCGTCTTTAACGCTGCTTAAAGTGATTTCCATTTGACTTTTATTGGTTTCCTTTATTTTTTTATGGTCCGCCTCTATTTTGGCTTTTTTGTTTGTAAACAATTTCTTCGATTTTTAAATTAATTTTTGTAAATGTCTTTGGCAATTAATCAACATAAATCAACGCCGCAAATGACAAGCTTTTGTTGTCCAGTGTAAAGTATACTTTAGAGCGTTGCCAGAGTCAGTTCGATTTACTTTCAAACAAAGTAAGGTAATTTAAGTACCTCCAATGCTTAACGTCTTTTGTGCATTAATGTAATAAAGACAACAACTACCGCAGTTACACTGTCACATACCAAATAGAGTTACCAGCGCATACCCGGCCATTAAGATAACTTTGTAGTTATATGGTCAGTGACTGACAGACAGACATACCGACTACAACAAACATCGCCCTTTTTGTCATGCTCGTACATTGTAAATTTGTAAGCATAAAAAATGTTAGTAAAAGTAGAAGAAGATGAAGACAAAAAGAAGAAAAAGAAGAAGACGAAGCTCAGAAATCACCGGAAATGCCAAAGCAGTTTTTTTTACACACACACACAGTGTCACTTTGGCAATTACATGTGGTATACACTTTTTACATATTAACATACACTAAAAACAACAAAAACTTACATTTAAATTATGTAAAACAAAAAAATTGAAAATTTACATTTTAGTATTGTAGCTTTAACATCAAATAATGTAAAATTATAATGAAATCAACAGTAAACAACAGTTAAATTGACAATAAAATGTTTGCATTAAGTATTCAATGATAATTTAATTGTTGAATCAATGAATTGATTAATACGCAGTTACTTATTCGGTCTATCAATCAATTAATCAAACTATTATCAAACAATAAATCAATTAATCGATCGATCGATCAATGAACAATAAAACCAACAGTTAAACGTACTATACAATTTGAATCAATTAATCAATAGATAAATAATTCAGTCAATCAATTTATCAATCAAGAATCAAATAACAAATATATGAATTAAATTTTTGATTTAAAATTTATTTGTTGAATCAATGGATGAATTAATACGTAATTACTAATTCGGTCTATCAATCAATCAAACTATTATCAAACAATAAATCAATCGATCAATCAATGGATAATTTATTCAGTCAATCAATTTATCGACCAATCATCAAAAAATAACTCAATTAATCGATAAAATAATAATTAAACCAACAATTAAACTAATTATACATATAGCCGAAATTAAAATTGTTATTCAATTATAATTTAAATGATGAATCAATTAATAAATAAATAAATAAATTATTACGTAAAAAGTGAATCAATCAATTAATCGTTCAATCATCAATCAATAACTCAATTAATTGATTAATAATAATAAAAAGTAATTAAATGAATAATTAAAAATGACATTAATTTGTAATTTAATTGTTAATCAGTGAATCAATCAATTAATCGTTCAATCATCTATCAATTAATCAGAAATTCAACGAATAGTGAAACTTCTAAACCAATTTTGAAACATTTTAATGAGTATTAAATAATAATTTAATTGTTGAATCAGTGAATAAAATAAAACATTATCACTTATCAATAAATCAATTAATCTTATAATCATTGAAACTCTCAACCAATCAATCAGTTAATCATGCAATTATTCACACATTCCCACATATTGATTTTTATGTGGACAATAATTGATTAAAACTATTTAACATTAACAAACCAATTAATCATTTAAAATGTCTGCATAACTAAAATGAATATTTCATAAATAAAGGATTGATTATTTGATCATATCAATCATCATAATCCTAATCACAAAAAGTAAATGATTGTTTGACAATTAATTAAAGGAATTATTTATTCATTTATTAGTTTAAAATAATTTGAGTTCTGATTGATTCTCTTTACATTAATATAATTTACAATATTTTTTCGTGTTGCTGTA
Source organism: Suillia variegata (assembly GCA_949127995.1). Taxonomy (NCBI): domain Eukaryota; kingdom Metazoa; phylum Arthropoda; class Insecta; order Diptera; family Heleomyzidae; genus Suillia; species Suillia variegata. The sequence continues at coordinate 7,986,425 of OX421845.1, forward strand.
GTAATCAAAATAATCTTTCAAAAAAACGGTTCACCGACAACTACAAATGAACAAATGAACAAGTGAACAAATGAACCCTTATTTGTAGCTTAACTGCCCTCTTAACTGCCGCTTATAAAATTGTGGCAAATTAGAGTTGTAAAGTTTTTTTGTTGTTGTTTTTTTTTAATAACTTTTTGGAATTTTCCAACAGCGTTACGCTTTGTAATTTTACGCTGTATTCCTACACAACTACTTACAGTATGACTGCTTTTGTAGTTATAATCTACACACTTTTGTATTAGTTTTCGAACAAATTCCTGATTATTTTTTTTTTTAATTTAGCAAACCTGTTGCTTTTGTTTTTGTTTTTATTATTTTTGTATTATATTTATTGTTGTTGTTGTATTAAAAATTGTGTAAATATTAAAAGTAAAACTGTAACAGGTGAGTCAGTGATGAACCTCCATTAAACTAAAGGGGGAAAGGCGATTTTTTTTTTTCGTTTTGTTTTGATGGTGGTCAGTGAAGCGTTTTATTATGGTCAGTTTACACTGAAAATTATAGTGTAGCAGTTACATACTTCCGCTGGTGGTTCAGTTCAGCTGAGTCTATTCAATTGCCATTTGTAGTTGATTTCATATTTTTATATAAAACGAAACTATTAATTGACTACTTAAGGTGGTTTCAAGAAGTTGTTAACTTTTCAATAAGTGTTAAGTGTTAAGTTAACATTTTAATGGTAAAAAAGAAGGAATGCAAACAAAGTTTCCAAGTTGGTACCTAGTCAAAGTTTCGGAAATCAAAGCTAGTAAAGAAGAGGAGCTCATATGCCCTCTGCCACTTCAGTGACAGCAAAAGATCTGCTTTATTTAGCATATAAGTGCTGAATGTTCTATGCATGCTCTATTATAAGTGGGCGTTGTTCTTATCGTATCACGCCCCTTTTTGGTTAGTACATTTGTGTTCCTACCAAAGTGTTAAATACCGAATTTGAACTGGTTATTTACACTGTAATTACTTTTAATAATTTTGTTCCGCATAGAAAGATGTAGTTTATATGGAAAGTGGGCGTGGTTCTTATCCAATCACACCAATTTTTTGTGACCAGTTTTGTGTTAATAGGATGTGCTAAATATTGAATTTAAACTGCATATATCCACTGGACTGGAACTATTTAAATTTAATGGGAGGGGTAGAAGTTTTGATCCGATCGGGCCCATCTTCGAACTTAGCCTCAGCATGGAGAATAAGAGCTCTAATACCAAATTTCTCATTAACATATGAACTACGACTGTATTCGCTGGGACAGTTGAACGAAAAGACGGACATCTTTAAATCAATTCAGAATCCGACGCTGATCATTTATATATATACTTTGTCATACTTACCACGCCCCCTTCTTGGCGTTACAAATGGAAGAACAAACTCAATATACCCTTCGGGAAATGACGAAGGGTTCAACAAGAACTTTTCATATCGATTACTGAACTCGTCTTTCCACTTTGTCTTCTCCACAAAATTCTAACCGTAATTGCATATTTTGCATATTTTGCATATTTCGACATAATTTCGACATAATTTCGATAATTTTCTACGCGCCAATTTGTAATTTAAATTTTTAATAAGATTTTTCTTACAACTTTAAAAATGTTGTTGTTGTTATTTTTTGTTACTAGCCATTTAAATACGTTACCAACAACAAGTTTGCAGTGTTAGAGTACAGCGTTCAATGTCTATTCTGTCTGTCTGTCGGTAAGTCTGTCCATTCAAACATTCGAATTGCATTTGGCCGCCATAATTATTAATTTTTTTATTTTTTTCATTTGTATTTTTTTATTTTTCGAACTTTTTAGGTTGTGAATTTTTTTGTTGTTGTCAGAATTTTGTATTTGTATTTAGATTTTCTTTGCTAAATCAGCGCCCAAATATGCAAATCTGGTCATTTGCGCCATTGGTCGCCACACCCGCTTCCCGCTCCGTTCGTTCATTCAAAAGCCGCTGTCACGGCGACTTCGAGTGACAAGTTGTCGTCGTTTTTTCGCGTTTGTTGTTGCTGTGATTTTGACAGCTTTGCTCGCTCTACGCTGGCTGACTGGCTGACTAGCTACTCGGACAGTTTTCGTAATTTTACAACTTTTTGGAGTTGGCGTTCTTTTTTTTTGCATATTTTTTTTTTGTTGGTTTATTTTCTGCGAAGTAATTTCGCAAACGAAATTTTGCGAAAAAAAAAACGATTTCGCTTTTGACTGGAATTTTCGTTGAAAATAGTTTTTGTTGTTTTTTCGAAGTAATAATTTAGACAATTTGTTAGGCGATAAAAGTAGCTTTACAAATTGTTTTAGCTTATTTATGTCGACTTACGTACACAAAAAAGTTGTAATAAAAGTCTGCAATGATGGCAAATTAATGTAAAAATTACATTACTCATGTAACTTTCATTATACCCTTCGCGAGTTGGAAGTGCACTTACCGAAGGGTATATTGAGTTTGTTCTTCCATTTGTAACGCCCAGGTGGTGCGTGATAGGTATGGCAAATAATATATATATAAATGATCAGCGTGGGATTCTGAGTCGATTAAACGATGTCCGTTCGTCCATCCGTCTGTCTGTCCAAGCGATTTCAGCCATAGTTTAAATATATTTTAACTATTTTAAAATTCAATATTTAGCATTTTAGCGATAACACAAAACTGCTTACAAAAAATGGGCGTGATCGTATGAGAACCACGCCCACCTCCCATACAAACTACCCCTTTAGAAAGGAAATTTCGAAATCTTACAATATGTTTATAAAGTGCAAAAATAACAAATGTTAATAATAAACAACAAAAAAAACAACTAATTCAAAATAAAAATTAAAACTGCAAAAAAATTTGTTTAGTAGTGCAACAACAAACTACAACAACAAAAAATTAAATACAAGAAAATTCAAGTTGTATACAAACTTTTTGAGGTGACTGTAGTCGAAAGGCACAAAGCGAAAATAATCATTATCCATAAATGTTGCTGTTGTTGTTCAGTGTGTTTGTTGTTTGTGTTATTGATTAAAAGAATTATTAAACGATCGTTAATAAAGTTGCGTGATTTGACTAATATTTTGCTTTGGCTATATGCATCGCCGACTGCGTCGTCGTAGGCATTTGACTAGAGATGGCAACACTGGCGCGTATTGTTTCACTTGCGCTTAATTTAATTTTATATTCTCATAATCGCAGATTGTGATAAGATATCGTTGAGTTTTTTGTTTTTCTTCTTCTTCTTTCTTTGGTTTTTTTGTTGTTGTTTAGATAATATAATACTATTTTTTTTGTTGAATAGCTTCGTTTCACTTTGAAGATTAAAAAGTAAAAAATTTAAATTTCTTGAAATTTCCAAGTGAAATTCAAATCGAGAAAAAGAGAAAAATAATCCATGCAAAAATTTTCACATTTCTATTTGAGCAGCACAAAATAATAATAAAAATGCACGCGCTTCCGTAACAACAACAACAACTACAACAAAAACAACAAAAACATCGCGGACGGACAGCATCAATCATAATCGACGACGTCAAACGGAAAGATACCGCAAAGCGGCAGCGGCAGCAGCGCCATAAGCGGCCGCATGTATTCGTAAGATTGACGCATCTTTTCGCGCGGACTGGACCGTTGGAAGCATCGCATCGCGTTTTAATTTCAAGCGAGCGGCCGGCCTATCGCATTTGTTCGTCTTCTACTATAATATACGTGCAAACAGTTAATTGTATCTTGTAGATACATATGTATCAAGATACTTAGATACAAGATGCAAGCGTGTGGTTATACACAACAGATCTTATCGGCACGATTTGGCAGCTGTGACTGAGCGCATTTAAAACAGTTATCAGAGCGATTTGCGGCAAACTAACAGATAAACAGATAACCAAACCGAAATGGCGATCTGCGAGATACGAAATTGCTGTGAAGAGTTGTTTGTTGATGTTGTATGAGATACATTTGCGAGATACTCTGCTTAATTTGCCGCATTACTGCTGACGCATGTTTGCGACATAGCGACGAGTCAAATTTGCAATTTTTAAAATACACAATAGTAAAAAAAAGAAAATTCAAAAGCGTAGATACAAATCAAAGTGAAAAATTGCATTAGAATTTTTTCTTTCAGTGTACATAAATTAGGCGACAAATTAATAAATGCGAAAAATCGCAATTTAAAAGAGAATAAAGGCCTGAAAAAATTAATTTTGGAAATTCCATTCAATAGAAGAACATTATTTACAATTTCGAACTTGGCCTACAGTAGACTCGCGATAATTTGAACAATGCGAAAAACAAGTTCAAAATTTTAACAGTTATTATATTATTAAACTTTATCTACAGTAGACTCGCGATAATTTGAACAATGTATAGAAGAGTTGAAATTTGAGCTCTTTTAATTGTTTTATTTAATTGGCATTATTATTTCTCAGAATTATTCTATAAATATTTATTATTTTAATCATGTTTAAAAGAACTTTTAGCTACAATTCTTTTTCAATTCTAGCTTTAAAACTGCAAATGTTCGATTCTCTCATGGTGCAATAAAACATAAGGTGAAGGAGGTATACAAATTTTCATCTCCACCTCGACATCGTTAAATTTGTTTGCAGTTGTCATGATTACAACAAATTATTAAGTGAGTAAAAACAACAAAGTAGTCTGCTGTCAAAAGTCCAAAAAAAACAAACTTCTAAATAACACAGAAATCGAGGTGAGTTCTACTTCCTTAACCTTATTATTCAACCATGATTAGTACCAATCATGGTGTAATAAATACAAGGTGAAAAAAGTAGAAACATGTCTTCCTTCACCTCGATGTTTTTACTCTCTTAGAAAATCGAATTTGTGTGCAGTTGCCATGGTTGCCACATATATAAACAACAACGTAGTTTGATGTCAAAAATCAAACTTCAAAATAAGGCAGAAAAATTGAGCAGAAATCGAGGTGAGTTCGCTCAATTTGCGTTCTCATTACTACTTTCCTAACCTTAATATTTAACCATGGGTTCTATTGTGAAGCGAAATTGTATTCTATTCTATTAAATTTGCACTTTTACACCAGATAATTAACGCAATAACATTTTAATTTTAATTTAGAACATTAAAAGAAGCCGTTCACATTGTCGGGGGCTAACTTTACGCGGTGTTTTTATTAGCGCGAGTGTACTGTAAGTTGTTTTGAGTAACTTTTTTTTTTTTTTAATTTATTCAGTTTTGTCATAATAACATTCAGTAATATTGTCATTAGAGCAATATATTTTTAAAATATTTTATTTTCTTGTCGTTTTGAAGGGTGTCCCAATAGCAACTCAATTTTTAATTTAAAAAAAACGCAGTTTCTTTTTGGGAATTTCTGATATTTTTTTTTTTAATTATTAAGTAGAAATGTTGCAAAATGAACTGGACCCCGATTTTTCAAAGAAAATCATATGCCGTACCGCAACATGATACCGGAATTTTTTGTGGCCTCAATTGGAAGGTCTGGACCTGGACGAGACGGCGCGACCTGCCACACCGCGCATGAAACAATCGATTTATTAGAGCAACAAATTAAAAACTGCGTTCTTATTGGGACACCCTTTAAATAACCTTTTTTATATTATATTAAATATTTGAAATTTAGTATTTAATTGTTAAATTTTGTCTTATATTCTATTTTTTAATAATAAAAATTCTTTTTCACAAATTTTTTTTTATATTTCACTTTAAGTTTTAATTAGACAAAATTTCCACTTCTAACAAATTTTTTATATCTTTTTGTTTTATGTTTTTATTGTGTTTTTGCTTTGACGCGCCGCCGAGCCGACAATTGGCGTCAACTTTCATTCGAAGCGGCGCGGCGTTGGCGGCGACGCAGCGCGGCCGACGAAGCGGACGGCGGCATCACGTGCACAGCTTTTTAATGGAAAATTGTTTCACTTTTTTACTTTTTTCCTTTTTTTTGCTTTTTGCCACAATTTGTTTTAGCGATTTTCGCTTGAAATTAACACATACAAAAGCGTACAACAACAAAAATAACATTAAAAAAAATGTATATATAGCAAAAAAAGTTATCTCAATTTTACAACAAAAAAAAACGTTAAAAACGCTTAAAACACATGTAAACGCGGCTTAAATGCGCACAGCGAATGCGTGCGAAGTCATTAAGGCGTGACGGTCTAAAACAACAAAAACAACAACAACAACGAAAAACAATAGAAAATATTTTAGTTACACAAACAATTTTTAGAAAATTTTTTTCTTTCAACAAAAAAAATTTGCATTTGCTTTTCTATTCTTTTAAGGTTTGTTGTTGTAATTGTTATTGTAGTTTTCGTTGAAAGAACTTTTAGTTTGGTTAAAAAAAAAGAATAAAAATTTAAATTTTTTGTATATTTTTTAACAAATTTTTTTTTTGAAAAAAATCTGTCCAATAAAATTCTTCGTACATTTTGAAACCTTTGCGAGAAATTTTGTTGAATTTTCCTTAAAATATTTTTCCCTTTCACACGGGGAAAAATATTTACAACAACAACACAAAAAAAACACAAATTGTTTGTAAACGACAGACAGACAATCGACAGACGTGCGTAGCGTCTAAATCAAATCGTAATCGTAATACACTCAAAGAAAAAATCCGGTGCAAAGCGAAGCGAAGCGAACCGACCGCGCACTCTCGCTGTGAGTTCGTTACTAAACGAAACGACAACACGGCCAAGAGCGACGACAAACGCCACGCCACGCCGCTGCCCGGTTTTGTTTGGCCCAAAGCTTTTTCACTCTGCTAACAAGACAAAGGCACAGGCGGGCGGGCGGGCGTCTGCGTTTGAGGTTGCAGTTGCAGTTACCAGCGCGTTCGAAGCGAACATGTTCGCATCAAATCAATGACAAATTGCTTGTGAAGATTTTAAAGCGCTCTCACGAAGATGCTTGAAAACGGTTTTCAATTAATGAGGTGTCATTTGAAAGGTATTAATCAATTCCCGCTGGTTGTAACAAATTTTATTTGTTTTTGATTATCTAAGATATCAAAAAATCGATTTATTGTCTATATCTGAAAAATTCCATTCGTTAGTAAATTTGACTACAAAATTAGTTCGTCAAAATTGTCAAATACAAAATTAATTTTTCATCAGATTTTGGCAATATTAGGTTAAGTTTATATATTTTTACAACAACAAAAAGCAGATTATGTTTACAACAAAAAGCTAAAAAAAATCGAATCCTGCAACTCTATGGATCATAAATTGTTTGAACCAATGAAGGAATTTTGTTTTTAATGGGGCATAAAAACCTCAAAACATGGAGAAAACAAAATTTATTTGATCCAAATGAAAAAACTTTCTTTGGAGCATATTTTATTTGCATCAAATAAGTTGTTATTTATGACAAATAATATTTTAATGATATTAGTTTATGACAAACATTTTGTTATTGTTATTATATTTAATTATGTATTTAAGGCAAATAATCAAATACATAAAATAAATATTTGTTTACGACAAACATATATATAAATTTTATGTTCATTCATTTGTTTTGTATAGAACACTTTAAAAAAAACAAATGTTGTTGAATGGAATACAATTTGTTTGCGTGTAAAGAAATAGTCATGGTAAAATATTTGTTTGTTTATGTTAATTATATACTTTTAGTAAATGGTTTGGTTTTTTTTTCTTAATACAAAATTTATTATTGCTTGAGTAAAGTAAAACTAATATTTGTGTATAAAAATATTTATTTGATTGGAATAAAAAGTGTTCGAATGAACCATTATAATAAAGCTTAAACATTTTCTTTTATTGAATTTTTGTCCATTTTAATTAAATTTAAATAAATGTTTAAGAAATGAAAAAGTTACAAATTGTTACGTTAATTTGTAACATGTGCATTTATGCCAAATACAAATCTATTCTCAACAATAGTTTATTTGTCCTAAATACAAAATTTCCTACACCCAAATGCTAAATTGTTTGCGTGCAACTTATGTACAGGGTGGCGCAACAGAAATCACCCTATTGGAAGATGCTCTCATTTTTGCAAATGGCCGCCAATGTCAAATCTGTTTTGACATTTGTGGACTAGACAGATACAGAATACAAGTGAATAAGCCATGGAGCGATACACTCCCCAAGAACGCGGAATAATTGTGTCTATTTTTTTGCGTAACAATTCGTCTGTGGTGTTGGCAAAAATCATAATGAGCGATGAGGCTCATTTTCACCTCAGCGGGTACGTGAACAAGCAAAATTATCGCTTCTGGGGAACCGAAAATCCGCGAGTGATGCACGAGAAACCATTACACCCGCTCAAAGTGACTGCGTGGTGCGCTGTTCACGCTAGAGGAGTCATCGGGCCGAACGCCGCGGGTCAAACGACAACAGTGGACGGTGCGCGCTATAGGGCAATGTTGACCGAGTTTTTTCTGCCCGAACTGGACGAATTAGGACTGGTGGACATGTGGTTCCAACAGGACGGAGCAACAGCACACACTGCACGAGCCACAACCGACATTCTGAAGGCCGGATGACTTCTTTTGCGCCACCTTGTATTACTTGTGCTAAACAAATATTACATATATGACAAATAAATCTACTTATTTCAAGTAGACTTTCGTTTGACCTAAATAAAATATGTTTGTTACAAATATAAAAATGTACTAGAGCAAAATTAAAAGCATTTAGCGGCAGTTTTATTTGGGACAAATACATTTTTTTTTCATTTATAATGTATGTAAATATTATATTGAAATGTTTGAATTTTATTAAAAAAAAGAAACGTTCTGTTGCCCGTCAACGTTCTGCTTAGCTCATAAATAAAATATTTAACCCATTAAGATAACCTGTTTTCAATAATGGTAAGAAAAACTCTTCTCGTATTTAGTAAACAATTTAGAAACCCAAAACTCAATTTCCATTGCACAATTGTTGGCTTAATCGGCTTTGAAGAGTAAACTTCCGACATTATGTTAACAGTTAATATATACATTTTGTTATTATACATTTTATTTTGTTGGTTTTCAAATTTGTTGCTATATAAATGTGAATTTGGGTTTAAATTAGTTAAAGCTTTTTAATTGTTAATAGTTTTTTTCTGTAGACCAACTTTACACACAAATCGCATAACTCACAAATTTCTGCAAAAAAACTGCGTGTAGTAATTAATTTCGTATCTGATTTTGTTGGTGTAGTTTTTGTTGTAGTTGTTGTTATTATTTTGATTAGTGTTGTTTGGAATTTTTCAACACCGCCATAAACAATTTCCAAGCATTTTCCGCTGCGCTGATTTTACCACACCACGCCGCCGACAGTTTAAATGCGGCTGAACTTAATTTTGTGTGGATTTTAATTTTGGTTTAGTTGATTGACGGACAGACAGACAGACAGACGGACCGACGGATGGACAGACGGACATACGCCTTTAACTTTGTTTTTATTTTGCATTCGCATTTGTTGTTGTTATTGTTGTTGTGTGCTTTCCTTGTTATCTATGCACTTTTCAATGCCTATCCATGTCTGCATTTGGATTTGTAAGTTTTGTATCTTGTATCTTTTGGATTTTATTGCGCCTTTTGTTGCATTGTTTTCTGTTCGGCGACTGTGAAATTTTTATCTTCTTTTTGTTACGGTTTTTTTTTTTGCATTTCTTCGTCATTGTTTTACTTTTTATTTGTTATACTCTTTGCGAATTTTCCTTGTGCTAATAAACATTGCAATAAAAAAGTGCTCAACTTAGTTCGGCACGAACTTGTTGTAGGTTTAAAGCGCACTTGTTCGAGTTCGCATCGAACATGTTCGCGTTATTAGTTCGAATAGAAGTTAAGATATTTTGTAAACTCTTTCTCAACTTGATTATAATTTTTTTTATTCTTATTTTGTAATTTTCAGAAATTTCGTTGCCAAAAAATTTAAGTGAAGTTTTTTATGGCAATAATTGTTGTTGTTTTTTGTTTGTGTTGTTGCCAAAAATATGTAAAATATGCGGAAAATTTACATAATTTCCAAATTATGCTACCAAATAACAACAACAACAAAAATTTTGCGTAATTACCGCGGAACAGAAATTAAAAACCATTTGCAAATGAATGTTACTCATACGCACCAACGACACTTCAAATGAGATTACATGATTTTAGTGTAAAATTGATGTGAAGACTGTTAAAAAATATAAAAGCAACAACAAAAATATAAGAGAATAAAATAAATGCACAAAATTTTTAAATAATTAAATTTTTGAAAATTCTGTTAAGCAATTATTATACCCTTCGCCAAGCTAGTACCGAAGTGTGCATTCAGAGCAGGACACGAACTAGTTAAAAAGTTAAAAGTTAATTAACGAAGTTAATTTTTTGATAATAATTAACTTTCCCGTTCATTTTGAAAAACATTAAAAAGTTAATTAACTCGCGTTAAATTGCTTCCGTTAATTCAAGTTAATTCAATATAAAACGAAAAATTTAAAAAGAAAAATCAATAACAAAAAAGGAAAAACGAAGTTAAGTTATTGGTTAACTTTTCTCGGATTAACGAAGTTAAATTCCTAATTAACGATGCCCACCTATAAGTAAATATATTGAGTATGTTCTTTCATTTGTAAGAAGGCGTGGTAGGTAAGACAATATACGAGTATATGTATATATAAATCATCAGCGTCGAATTCTGAGTCAATCTAACAATTTCCGTCTGTCTGTTTATCTGTCTGCCCCAGCGATTACAGCCGTAGTTTAAGAGATATCAAGCTGAATTTTACGAATATGAGGTCCTATTCTACAAAGCGGAGAATAAGTTCTAAGACGAGCAGGATTGAAACAAAATTACTCTGAATGAAGCATGAATTTTATTTCAAAATGTTAAAATATGATTTTCTTAATTCGTTAGAAAATGAAAATCTTACAAAAAAAAAATTGTATATAAAGAAAATATGAAATGAAAAAATATTTTCCATCTTCAAACTTCTTCTCTGAGCAAAAACGCCTCAACAAAAGTTCGAACAAAATTGTAAAACTGCTTCGGTTGCGCTTATTGCCATATTAAACCGTATTAACTGATATGCAAAAATGTTGGCTTTAAGGTGAAGTTTCTTGTGTTGTAGTCTCTTATGAGTTAGCAAAAAGAAACCAATACCAAAAATAAAAACAAAAATTAATGTTTAAAAATGAATTAGCGAACGACCAACAGTGAGTCAAGGTCTTCTACACAAAGCAACTAAGTACGCACAAGTAGAAACAGAAGACAACAACAAGAAACAAAAACTACTTTTGCAGTTTTAACGAAAAATGTTTAATTAAAGTTTTTTTTGGCTTTGTTTTTGTTTTCGTTTTTTTTTTACTATATACAACAATTAAACATAATTTAATGCATTGTGCGAACTGAAATGATAAATGATAGAAACAGAAAAACTTTGATTAAAAGCTTAAACTGAAGGATAAACTTGTTCGTTGTATCCTGACATGTTGACTATACCGACGTATCTGGGTATAGTGAACACCCAAATTTGTACATGGAATACTCTAAATAGTGAACAACCGAAATGCTTTTCAAAATTAGTTTCACTATTTGCAGGTTAGAGAATAAAATTATGAAAGCAACTTCAAGCAATAAAAATCACACACAAAAAACTCTACTGATGATGCTGGTATCAGGGCCGTACCTAGGAATTCTGGCGCCCGGGGCAAGAGTGGATATTGTCGCCCTTTCAAAATATTTTTGGATACAATTTTTTTTATGTTGAAAGTTTTCTAAAATTGTACAGTTCATTTTCTTCATGATGCAGAAGTAGCAAAAAAAAAAGGTACTCACTGAAAATAAAGGTCGCCCTAAAGCTTCTTCCACATGCCGCCCTTACAAAGTGGCGCCGCCTTCGACCCCCCCTAGATACGGGCCTGGCTGGTAAACTAGTACTGAACGCATGATCAACAAATGTCCACCTTGAAAGAGTGAACAACCCAGATATAGTGAACAGTCCTTGCAATAATTAGTTCCCTATATCCGGACACTACTTTAATATATATGAGGGTATGTAGTGGCGTATTAAAGCAAATAAAGGCATCGTGTGAAACGTCTTAATTTTAGTTTAAAGGCGTGCCAAAAAATTAAGGCCCGTTTAATTACCTTGCATTTGGTACCTCATTCGGCATTGCTTGCACTTTGTTTTAATACGGCATTTAAGGGTTAAACAAATGCTATAGTAAAAACAATAACTACGAAAATTATATATCAATTTAAAGGTTTTTAGTTGATCTTTAATTTGATGTGCTTTTTACTTTATTAATTACCTTTCATTTGGTACATCATATAAGTTAACCTGAACCTCGTTTTATCATGAACTTTAGAATTCAAACAAAAGCTACAGTTCGAACAACAACTGCATAACATTATATATCAAATGAAAGGTTGATAGTTGAGCTTTATTTCGATGTACACTACAATGTTTTTTTTTACTTTTTTAATTACCTTTCATTTGGTATATCATATAATGTAATCCGTCTTTTGTTTTACCATTACCTTTAGAATTCAAACAAAAGCTTTAATCCAAACAATATCTGCCCAAATGATATATCAAATGAAAAGTTATCATGTAGACTTTAGATTATATCATTTACAGTAAAATTTCAGCACTTTATAACACTGCAAAATGCAATCACAAAAAAAATCGACTAACCAAGCTGCGCAAATAACCTGCGCTGCATTTTCCCAGGCGTCGCCGGAGTCGTTGCCTACTACACTTGAGTGACTTTTTCCCATGTCAAATGATGCCATCGCATTCATAAATTCTGTCGCTTCTGGCGCTTTTTTTTAAATATATTTATTTTGTTGTTGTTGTTGAATTTTTTTGTGGTCTTTGCGCTGCGCATGCGTGCGGCCAACAAATTAAAAAAAAGTCAGCCCCGCGAGCGCAACTTTGCAAAGCAACAAAAACAAAAGGAAAATAAATTTCTGGGAAAGAGGAAAAATTTTGTTCTTGTTACAGCAACAACAAATCCGGATCTATAACCGCGCATTAGCAGCATTACCAATCTGAGATCTAGGCTGAAGAAGCGTTGCCACTTGTTTTTGCATTTATCATTCGCTGGCGTTTTCGCCTGCTGAACTCTTCGCTAAAGCTTAATTGCGAGCGTTTTGAAATGCATTCACACGCTTTTAAATTGGATATAATTTAATTATTTCATTTGAGATCGCTTGCGTGTGCAATTTATGAGCTAAGATTGCGCTAAGTGAGCCGCGGCGGTTGCAGGCGGTTATTGCTGGTAACTTGGCCAACTAATGTGGTTAAAATGTCGCTGGGAAATAAGGTTCGCAATAGACTTTTAGTGGCGCACATTTTCCTATATTTAGATAAGTTTAAGTGACGGTAAAAAGTTTAAAATTTTTAAATTGTTAAAGGTTAAGTATTTGAAAGTAAAAAAAAATTGTTTAAACTATAAACCAGAAAATGGTAAAATTTCAAATTTACATTTCTACTTATTCTTGACATTTTTTAGTTATAAAATTGAAATTCACATTTCAAAATTAGTGAGATATAAAATAAAAGTAAACGAAATTTCAATTGAAAACTTGAGCCCACATAAAGCCACAAAATGAAGCCAACAAAAACAACTTTTTTTATATTCACCCTTCCCCTGCCAATAACTCCGATCGTCGTTTTGTTCTCTTGCGGTTTCATTTTGGTTCCCCCCCCCCCGCCCCCTGCTTCTGCGCGACATGGCGTGCGCATTCCTCAACGATGACGCTTGCGACTGGGCTGCGCATGCGCATTTGTTCATTTGTCTGTTCACAGCAAGCAAAGCAAAGTAAAATCACGACAAAGTCAAAGCGTCTTCAAGCTATTTCACATCTCCAAGGCGTAGAGAGGCAGAGAGGCAACAGTGCAAAAGGGTCTTCCTCGTCTTGGTCGTCGCGGTAAGACAAAGTTGCAGCATTCAGTTTGGTCGCTCGCTTTATATGCGATTCGAAAGGCAAACGACAGACAGACAGGCAGACAGACGAATTTACCTGCTTTTACCTGGCTCGGTCTGAGAGTAAAGTGAGATTTGAATGGAGTTTAAGTTCTGCGCCAGTAGAAAAAACAACAAAAATGTATACAAAAAGCAGAAAAATTTTGCAGAAACCGGATTTGGGCGTAAACTAAAACTGAGTGGTTTGGCGTGGCAAAAAAGAACCTAAACAAAAGCAAAAAAATAAAAATGGAAAAGAAAAGAAAAAGCTAAATTTAATTGGTTTGTTCTAGATACTTGACGAGACATTCTTTGGTATTGCCAAATTGCGAAGCATCTTTCAGATACAAAATAGCTGTACGGAAAGGAAAACATTCAACTAAAATGTACAATTTCTTTTCCCCAATAAAGTACACAGTAGCACAATTAATTGCCACTCACTGTGAATGTGTGAATCAGTGGAAAAATGTTAGTAGAAGAATACAAATATTTTAACTAATTACTAAAATTTGTATTTTTTTTAAAGAATCAGTTAAGGGACTTATACTTAAACAAGACAATGCAAAGAGACACCAATACAATGCTAAACCATTTCCCGGATGTGGTGGATAAAAAAGGTTGGGAAGAGAGGGTAACTCAGTGCATTTTATTGGGAGAAGAGACAATTTAGAGAGGAGCAGCTGAGGCAAGTGTTATGCTTTTCAGGAGGTCCACATAAGAAATCAATTAATTTGTCAATTTAAATTCTTCAAAGTTTGTTGATTCAACAAAGTTTTTAATTGCATTAAACAAATAAATACGTAATCGAAAAACTACAAATTCCAAACAAAAACTTTAATTATAGCAATTCATTTTTTTATTTAAAAAGAATTGTTAGTTTTTGCGAGCTTTTAGCCAAGATATAAATCTAAACAAATTTTTACTTGTATTGATTATTTGTTTAATTGAAAAGAAAAGTTCGAAAATTTCAATTCAGATTATTTAGTTTTCAGTTTCCAGTTAAAAAAAAAAAAACATGGTTCCACTTGACTTTGTGGTGACAATAATGAAGAATTTAGTTTTTTGACCCTGTATTATAAAGTATTGTCAGGGACGCAATAAGCCTTTCTGCCACCCTGGGCCAAGTGCCTCTTGGTTCAGTACTAGAACGCGACTATGGCGATAATCTGACGCCCCTACACGAGCTGCCGTCCTGAGCCGGTGTACTGTCAATACTGAAATGTGGCTAAGTGCACTAATATAAGTAGTGTACATGTCTAGACACCCTGTTTTCCGAATTTGATAATTGATGTTGTTAGAAATTGTTTTTATGGAAGAGATATTTTCTTTTGCGTATAAATTGCTGATTTAATTGATCGAAACTTATATTTACTACATGAGTATCTGCTCCTGCCTTGTAACTAATTCCCTGACAATATCCTTTAATCTCCGGCAATGAATCTGGCTTATACGAAATTGTCTCTCTCGTCGGCCGCGCAATTAATTCGCTAGCGAAATTGAGCGCTGCCAGCGATAAAAACAATTCTATAGCCACAAAATAGCATCATTCAAAGTAGCCAGGAGCGGGTTGGCCAATTAAATTCCTCTCCCTCAGTTTGTGTGGCACCAAACAACAATAACAAAAACAATATCAAATCACAAAAGACGGGCAACACTGTCAGTGACAGTAATGCCTGCAAATGATTTACAGTTTTATTTGTGTGTGCTACCCCCAAAGGATGCCGATAATCCAGTCAATTCGCTGGGGTATTAACAATTGGCCTAAATAAGAGGCGGCCAAATTGATGACAGAATATAAAATTCAATTCTATGAAAGTTTAAATCGAATTGATTATTTTTGAATGTGTTTAAATTTGGTTTAATATGTTAAATGATGAATTGTTTAAATGAAAAGGTTGTAAGAGAATTATTGCATGAAATGTGTGTGACCAAAACCTTATGGGAAAATTGGGTGCTTCCGAGGAACTTAGAAGTAAAAGTTGTAAATGATTAACAAATGATTAATAAATGAATTAAAAATGATTAATAAAATAAGAGCGATGAGCAAAAACCAAAACCAATTTCAGTACCAAAGCTTAAGCTATAATTAAATAAAATGTATATTTAAAATTGGTTTTTCATTTTGCTTACTGTCTCATGGAGCCCCAACGACGATTGGACAGACTCTCCGGATTGCTAGAAGAAAACATTGAAATTACTTAGTTTTTTTTACTTATTGTATTGTTTAAATATTAAATATTATAAAAAGTGTTCTTAATTTAGAGTTAATTGTTGTTATTTTTGGTTTTGAACTCTACAAAAATTTAAAAATTTAAAAATTTAATTGTTTAACAAATTTACTCCCAAATGAATTCTTAGAATTCTTAGAATTGTTATGACTTTTCAAAATCAAAATTGTTACCAAATTTTAGCCTGGCAGTGCTGCTGGTTATGCCACCAAAAGTTAAAAGAGCAACATTTAAGCCCGCAGCGATTTTTACTCGTTTAACAAGTGAGCATAGTTAGAGACGGCTTTAAGCAAAGTACTCAAATGGCTTCACCCCATACCGCAAACAATGTGTGCTTTTAACTGGGCTTTAATTTTGGTTAAAAAAACTTTTCAAGTTAAAAATTTTTCACTTTTTTCATAATAAAATCAATAAAATTGTAATTTGGAAGTTATTTTCTTAATTTTTAATATTTTGAATAAAGTTAAAAAAATGCTCTTTAGATAACACTTGGTTATTAGATCTTTTTGGTGAAAGATAGTTTTTAAACTAAATGAATTTGCCTTATGAAATTGTCAATTTGAAAGAAAATAATAAAAACCATATATTAAAATACAAAACTACAGAAATAAAATTGAATAACTAACTTGAAAACAATAACAAAATCAAATTATTTGCGAATATTTTTTGTTTTGGAGATTTCTTTGCAAAAACTAATAAAACTCCAATTTGAAAAAACTGCTAAAATTAGAATTTTTTTAAATGATAAAGTCTTATTAGAAATGAAAATTAAGTTAATTCTAGTTATCGAAAGTTTTCTTTCAAATCCATAAGAAATCGGACAAGTCGAAATAAATTTATTTTATTTGCATTTCAACATAACGAGTGTAGGACCTAAAGACTTTAAGGGCACTGCAGGCTGAATTATCACCTGGCAAAACTTGGAAGGTGTAGCAATGAGTTGTGTAGAGGAGCAAACCGAAACTCCAATACACATTTTGGGAGAATGTCCAGCACTGTTGCAAAGTCGGAAAAGGCACTTGGGACACTACCAGGTACCTGACGACATGTTGTTCTATATAAAATTTATTTCAGTAATAGAACTTACAGAAATACTATAAATCTTTTAGAACTATAGGGCCTGTAAGAACACTACTATCTTGAAGGGGGTACAATAGTTCTATAGGACGCGGTGCATTTCCCCAAACATAATAATAATAATAATATTTAATAACCAAAATTACAAACTTAATCGGTTCTGCTTATATCAGAAATCAAATCTTATCATATATGATAAAAACATGATCAGATCAGATCAAATCAGATCTACCTTATAAACGAATCCAAATAGATTCGATAAATAGCTACAAGCAAACTTATGGTTTCTAAAGATCAGCTTTAAAAATACAAAGCGTTATGACATCGGAATAAATTAACTCTTCTATCTAAAAAAAATTCGTTTTAGGAAAATTATCAATAAATAAATAAAGGAAAAGTGTTTTTTTTTTAATGCAAAATAAAATGTTTAAAAGTCTGTTTAGTGCCTAGACTAATGCACTATATTAAATACTATTACAATGACTATAACTAATTTTCGAAATATTTATAAATACATAAATAAATTAGGTTAGGTTCAATTGGCTGCTCTAACAAGAAAGATAGTTCACACGTAGATCTTAAATGGTCCCTAGAATTACTAAGATTGTACAGAGGTCTTTTAAGTTTAAAAGTGATTAGTAATACACAATTTTGTAACTTTGAGCAAGTTAGCTGCCTTTTGGTTGGAAATATCCTTCAAAGAGGAAAAGTAACTTAACCCAAAGTAGTTTAGTCTACTTGTAGATCTACTAAGAGCTAGGCAATGACAAATAAATTGATCGAAACTAATATTCTTCTAGAACCCTAGCTAATTTGTTAATTCTATACTGATATGGACTCAATACGTGATCTCTACAACCATAAAAAATTGGTATTTGGTTGGAATTAAAATGTTTAATTTTGTTTAAATTAAAAATAAAAAGCATTTCACTCAAATGTGTGTAAAAGTAAACAAATGAACAAAAACTATTTTGCAAAAAATTCATTCAAATAAAACTTTTTCTATTTTATATATTTAAAATATTGTATATAAACAGAAAAGTTTAAATTCTGGAACTTCTCAAAACTATCAATCTTATGGATTATAACTCAAAAAAGCTCTAATATTAAAATTGATTTAAAAGAAATACTTCTAAATTGAATTCTAAGATAAAATCATCAAAACGATTTCTTAAAGCAATCTTACTACAGCAAGCATATTTTACGGTACGCAGAAGAGAGCGTCACCTAAAGAGAGTCGCCACAAAAACACTCTTGAGTGAAAAGTAACACTCTTGAGTGTGAGCGAACTAACTCAAATTCCAGTATACAAACACAGACACAAGTGTGCGGGCCGAGTAAACAAACGAATATGAAATCACAGCAAAATCGTTAAAGGCCAACGAAACTGCGACAAAAACGAAAAACCAAAAAACAAACAAACAAACAAACAAAAAACTCAAAAAACCGGTTTTCATATGCCAATTCCGATTTGACCACAAATGCATAAACTAAGCAAAATGAAATTACAATAAAAAGACGAACGAACGAACGAAGAGAAAAAAAACCGGTCATTATGAGTTGGGATTGTGGGACTGCGCGTATTACGTCAATATATGCGGCGAACAGAAAACAACAACAAACAAATAACTGACAATAGACAATTGAGGAAAAAATAAAGCTTAGCTCAAAATGGTCAAACAACAACAACAACAACAAATAAGTAATTTGTGACAATTTCACAGTTTTGGAACAATTGACAATTACTTAAGTAAGTACTCGAAAAGTTGAGTAGTAAATAAAAATTGACTTAAAGTTAGTAAATAAATAAATGACTCGACTGGCAGACAGTGCCACAAATGGCGCTGAACTGAGCTGAGCACACTCACCTTGTGGGCGTGCGACGCAGGCTCATGCGTGCCCAGTTGTCACGCGGAATGATGTTCAAATCGTCATCGCTGCAAATGGAGAGAAAATTACTTTAATAAAATTGTTAAAAAAAAAAAATTATACTGCATAACAAATTCAACCATTTGCATAGTTCAACTAACTGCATTTATGGTCAAATCAATTATATTATATTAAGTAGTTGAATTAGCCACATTTGTAGTCAATTGAACTGCGTTTATAAATGGTGTCATTCGCACTTTTGTCTTAAACGAATTACACACTTATTAGCCGTCGAATTGCCGTGCGGCTCCAATTCCAGCTCGACGCCGGCGCTGCCATTTAAGTTGTTATTGCCGTCGTTTTGACTGTGCGCCGAAAGCGTATGACTCGACGCGAGCGTTGCGTTCTGTGAATGTCGCAAGCGTACGGCACCGCTGCCGCTGTTATTTTCGCCGTAGCCTTCGTAGGACTCGCCGTCGGACAGCGAAGAGCACGCGGATTTGGCGGGCTCTGTTGCGGAAAGAAAATTTCAATTAAATTCATTGATTTTATAAAAAAAAAGAAAATAATAATTTTCGATTTACCTGCACTACTGGAAGGCGGACTCGACGGTGTTGGGCTGGTATCGCCCGAATCTGCTTCGGCATATAAGAAACTCGCATCGGACTTGACGCCTTTACTGCTGGGCATGGGCGCCATTTTTAGCAGTTGGTTTAGCTCTTATATTAAAAATCTATAAAATAAAAAAATGTATATCAAAATATTGCTTAAAAAATATTTCAAAAATATTCTTATGATGTTTAAAGTTCCAAATTAAACAAACTGACAACAAATATTTCGAAAATATTTTCCATGATTCAGAAACAGTTGTTTTAAAAACCGGCTGTTTAAATTTACTGTCTGTTAACTGTGTTAACCACCTGCACTGAGAACTTTTTCTCGCTTCTCGCTGCGCTTAAAAATAAAATTTAAAAATTTACACGCATTTTTTGGTTGTTGTTCAAAAATTATCAGACAGATTCAATCCATTAAAATTCTTATTTATATGGAGAAAAATGTCAAATTTAACTATTTTAATAAGTGTTCTTTTACAATTTACTATCTGTATTTTCAACAGTCTTTCAATTATATTTCAATTACATTTAATTTATTCAATTTAATTGCATTTATTGTTTGATCTTTTGACTTAAAATTTTTTAACTATATTCAACTGTTATTTAAACTGTATTTTTAATTGCTTCCAACTGTCTTTTAAGTTTGCAATTGGGCTTGTTAGACGTCCTTTCAACTGTCTTTTCAATAGCCTTCTCAACTGTCTTTAATTCCAAACGACCGTATTTGGATTTCCGTGTATTTTTCTTCATATGACAATTTACTTCATTTCGTTGAAATCTTTTTTCAACTTTCCTTTAAACTGTCATTTCGAATAATTTAATTGTCTTTTAATCGTAACCACCGAGTTTCGTTTTTCGTAAATTGTTATTTACTTAAATGAGTTTTATTTAAAGTCACTTTTCAACTGTCTTTTAATCACCTGCCAACTGTCTTTTAATCGTAACGTCCGAATTTTTATTTCCGTGTATTTTTCTTTATATTAACTTAATTTAATATCATTTCAAATTTATTTTTAACTGTCTTTTTAACTGTCCTTTAAACTATCCTTTTAACTTTAATCATAACGACGAATTTAAATTACCTTATAATTTCTTTTATTTCTGAAATTTATCTTATATTATTTAAATTCTTTTTTCAATCGAACTTCCAACTGTCTTTTTAACTCTCCTTTTAACTGTTCTTTCAACTGTTCTTTCAACTGTTCTTTCGAGTGTCTTTTCAATTAATCGTCACTAAAATTTATTATTTTCAACTGTCAATTCAACTCTGCTTTCCTTTATATTACCGCTTCAAGTGACCTTTCAACTGTTTTTTCAACCGTCTTCTCAACTGTTTTTCAATCGTAAATTTTTATTTGCAAATATTTTTATATTTATTGAAATTTCTTTAATTCAGTTTTTCGTCTTTAATGCTGCTTACAGTTTTGAAGTATATCAAAAAACAGTTGAATTTTTCAACAGAAACTTTTCAACATGCTTAATTTTCGTATTACTGTTTTCGTACTTATTTCTCATACATTGGCTTAGTTGAAGTTAAGCACAGAGAGGCGTGTCAAATCAAGTTATTCTCTTTTTGATGTCAAGGCATCCGAAAGTTTTATCCGCGTTTTATCTTTTTACAAAACGACCATGACATCGAAATTGGGTCATTTATACTACGAGTGTGTGGAAATATTCGGAGACCACGTCACAGTCGAACTGACAAATTCTCTTTCTAGTACGAAAGAAAAAAAGAGTAAATAAAAACACTTGTCATGTTTTTCGTTGGTAGTTGGATGTTTAATTTAAGAAAGCGTAACCCAAATACCATTATTGGCTTTGGCCAATCGAACACATCAATTATTCTGTTGGCAATTGGTTTTGGTCAACTAAAAATATTGTAAATATATCTGTAAAAGTTACTTTTACTGTTTAAGTTGTTGTTTTTTTTTATTGTCATTGTTTGAAAAGTGGCACACAAGAGACGTCGCACGGATACGTACGATTCTGTTATGACATGTGGCAGATTGACAGCGAGGAGGAGCAGCGCAACAATTGCTATTTTAGTATGTGAAGTTGTGAGGAGGTTTGTGAGGTCGGTCTCCTGGGCAAAATTGTCAGGTTTTTATTTATAACAAAGTCGTTAAGTCTGCAAAACTATGCGGAGTTTTTTATATATTAACCAGCGAATGCCCGGCATGCGTTGCAGTGACACTTAAAAAAAGAAAATGTTTGTTTTTGAAATTGTATTTTTCAAGTACATTCATATTCAGATAAATAAATAATTAGTTAGCGAACTTCCCGGGACTCCCCATTGCGATTCTGAGCTAAGGCGGTGGACGTTAAATTATTGCAACTACGCCCACTTTTGGTGAATATATTGACAGTGTCTATACAAACTCAGACACCGAATTTCAAATTTTAGGAGTAATATTAGCGAAATTATCGAATATTTTTACTTAGTTTTACAAATTGTGGGCGTTATAGATGGGTGTGGCAATTTTTTTTTCTTAAAACCTTCCATGGCGTGAGCACTGCAACTCCCACTAATGATATCGCAATCGGATGAATGGTTTAGACCCCCATTTGGTACAAAAGAAAGATAGAAAGATACAGTCATTTATATATATATATATATATATATATAGCTTGGAATGGAATTGGTAAAATTTCAAGCGAACTACAACTACAAACGTAGTCAACGTTTATTACTGAAAATGACTATTTTTCTAATATGTGGTCAAATGAACAAACTTGATTTTATTTTAGGTAAATTATTTTGAAGCAAATTTAGTTTCCTTTAAGCCACAAAAATAGCGTAAACTATTTTTATGCTTTTTATAGTATGGCTAGAAGAAAAAAGAGGTCATTACATTTTACTGCCACCTGTTGACATGTCAAACATTGTTAAACAATTACTTAAAACAGTTAAGCTCGTTCTTTTACACGGTTTTCTTTTTGGTTTAAAGCGATTTGCCATAAAACACGAACAAACGTCATTAATTTTAAATGTTTACACTTTGTGAATGTGTTTTGTTGTTGGTTTCAGTTCTACGGGGGAAAATCCCTTCGAACTGTGAAAGTAGTACAACAACAACAACAACAAAAAATTCCACAAGCAATTTAAAAGAAAACGAGCAAAAATAGAAAATCAATAGCAATTTAAGAGTTTAGTTTGAAAAATGATACGGAACAGTTGAAGACGATTTTGAGCACTAAGTATGAGCTTGGAACACGCATAGCTAAAGGAAGTCAAAAGGGCAGAAAAATTACAACATTTTTAAAATAAACTTAATTGATAAAATTTTGCTTAAGTCGAACTTAATTTTCTTAACTTAAAGTTGATTTTATTTCAAACTTGAGTTCCATTATTTCAAATCTCTCTAAGCGAATAATCTGGAATAAAATCTCCAAACTCAAAAACTTCGCTTTAAGGACCGAGAAACTTTCGTGATGTTCCAATATCACAAAGTAAGGTCAACGATTTTCTCCATTTAAGGGGTGCATGTGGTATCGCTATGGACCTAGTTTGACCAATGTGCATTTACTGCCACTCTAACCTAACCTAAGTTACTCTCAAAAGATTTTCCAAATCCTTCTTTTTTTTTTTTTTGTGTAACCGATAATCGAACCTGAGGCCTTCCGCATGGAAGCCTATGGAAGTGCTATGCATTAAGCTTAGTCATTTTAACAAACAAATTCAAAACTAAAAACTTTAATTTACTATCTAAAGTCAACAAAAAAGCGTAAATTAAATTGTTTGCTTTAATTTAATCGAATTAATGACAAGCTCGGACTTTTATGCTAATTTCGAATGATTGGTTGGTTGGTTTGCCTTATGAATATCCTCATTTAGTCTTTATATGATGGTTATCAGACCTCTGGCTTAAACAAAGCAGGCTAACCGCCTAAGACAATACGACTTTCTCCCGCCCACCCAGTCATCATATTCTGTAATGAACAAAAGTGTTCGGCTTCCTCAGACCGTATAGAATATGGAAGGGGTCTGAGTACATGTGGTCGGTAGTTATCGACAGTGTTCCAGAGTATCGTTAAAACAAGCTGGCTAAAGCCATTTTGTTTGATTTAGGAAATATGGTAGATTATTAACGTCGATTACCGCCAGCTCTCCAAGTCATTCGAATGACATTTCAGTAAGATAAAAAAACCGAATTTAATATTGTTTAACCTGCAATATTGTTTATTAATAAAATTCGAACATAAACTTTAAATTCAACTGACATTTAAAAAAAAGTGTGCATACCATAAACAATAACCATAATCCACCACCTACACACCTCGACTCGAATCGACTCGAACAGAAGTCGTCATAATTCTTAAGAAATCCAAAAGCATCATCATCGTTCATCGTTCATCGTTTGTGCTTAATCAGCAGTCGACATAATAATTATAATAATGGGGCATAAAATACGAACCAAAATAGCAGAGAACAAAAACGAAGAAAAGAAAAACAGAAGGAGAAAAAAAGAATAAAAGAAGCAGTTGCAATGTTGAAATTTTCAAATTACGCCAATAATAAAAATTGGAATTTGAGTGCACAAGTTCAAGTTTGACGAAATTACGAACTGACGCGGCAGACTGAGTGACAAGCCGGCATTGCAGAGCACAGCATAGCATAGCATTGTGGAGGAGTATAGTATATAGGAAGCGCTGGGAATTAGGCTATAATTAAAAAATAGTTTGAATGCAAAATGTGCAGACAGATGTCTAATATCGAATAACATTTTGGAGCGGAGGAATCTCCTTGGCGCAGACAAAAACAGCAAATGGAATTATTGTGCGTGAAGTTAAGCATGGATGGGAGGGAGTGAATGAAAAAAAGTGACTTTTGATGATTCTAGGATTGTGTTGTAATGATACCACATATACTTGGCACATAGCTTTAAAACTGTGGCGCATATTCATAGTCATACAAAGCTGCTGCTTAGCTTTAGTATCTACTTCATAGCTGTCATAGAATTATCAGTCAAATAAAGTTGATACCAAAGTTGAGCAGGAGCTTCAGTTTGACTATAAATATGCGCCAGTCAATTTCTTTTTATATTTAAAAAAATTTTAAAGTAAAATATTTGATTGTTAATAATGACAGCCTCTCAATCCCAAATTACTGATTTATTCACAATTTCTTCGATACTTATTAAATTATAATTAACGAGTGAGTTCAAATGGAAAAATAACAATTTGATCGGCATGATTAGTTTAATACGAATAAATGAAACGAAACAATTTAACAACAGGTTAGTAATTTATACAGTAATATGCAGTGAAATAGCGAAGAAAGTACTGATTGTCTCGTTATGTCGCAAACGTTTACGTAAAACTTAATAGCGGACCAAAGCGGACATTGAACCTGGGCGGAATTATTAAACGAAAATTGGTGCTACTTAGTTGCCATAATTATAGCAACTCGGGTCGACAGTTATTGAAGCATGAAAGAAGCGTTTACGAATATATCAACCAGAAAATGTTAGACTGCCGACTTTTTAAACTATAGAAAAACCTTTCACGAGTCCATAAAAATTAAATTTTCCCATAACTTCTAAAAAGTTTGCTTTTATTTTATCCTGCTAGAAAACAAAGCCCAATTATTTTGCCATAAAATTTAAATAATTCTTAACTACGTAAAAACACAAACAACAACAAAAAAACGCCAAACGTGAGAAATATTGAAATGTGATTTTCTCAAGCGACTTTAATGTTGTTGTTGTTGTTGTTGTAGTGTTTTTTTGTTTGTTGTTGTCATAACTGCGCTAAAATACAATATAACTAAAAAAAAAATAGTAGTAAAAAAAAATTGCATGCAAAATGGCAACACCGCAATATTAAACGCGACGTTGCCAAGTAGCGCGAGTAACCCAACAGTCAACAGCAACAGTTAAAACTGAGCTTAAGCTATAACGTTGTTGTTGTTTTTTTTTATACACGTAGTTAGCATTTGCTGGTTAATGATGCTTCGCAGCTTGTGCTACGCTGTGAAAAACTCTCCTCAACCGTTGTTCCGACCCACACTTCGCTATAACATGAGCGCGTCGTGTGCATCTTGGGCAGCTGTGGCGGTGCATCTCGTGCCTCGCTCCAGTTGCATATATTTAGCGAGTCTACGTTAGAGTGAAGCGATTTTTCAATGTATTTGCAATGAGCAAAACGGACAGGGATGCAACAAATATATCGATAAATCGGGGACATTTTCGGGCCAATGTCACTATTATGATATCGATGTTTTTTTAATCTATAGTTCGATGTTTCATTTTTTAATACAATTCTTTCTTCATTCATTTATCAGTGGTCTCTTTTTCCATGAGTACCGACCAAAGCAACAATCACCCAATCACGTAACCGTTCTACGTTGATATGTACCGGATCTATGAGTCTTCTTGACTGCCTCATGTCTGTTCGGGCTCTCCAATGCTTAAGTAGACTTTGTTTTTCCCAAACTCGTATCAAGTTATTTATGAAGCTACTGTTTATGCCACAGAAGGTTTCCGGATCTATGAACGGAGTTTCTGCGCCTTTCTTTGCAAAGAATTTACATCAAATCTATATATATATATATATATATATATATATATATGTATATATATATATATATATATATATATATATATATATATATATATATATATATATATATATATATATATATATATGTATATATATATATATATATATATATATATATATATATATATATATATATATATATATATATATATATATATATATATATATATATATATATATATATATATATATATATATATATAAAACAAAATTGAACACGCATCACTCAAGAACGGATCGTCCGATTTGATTTATTTTTGTTGTTGTGTTAGTTTGCGGCCAAGGATGAACATAGGGAGTATTAAAATTTGGTATATTAAAAAAGTGGGCGTGGTAAATTTTCTCCTTTTAAAACACAATATCTCGCAAAATTGTTTCACTATAATATTGAAATTTGGTATGTAGTCATATATAACCAATGCCGTATGACTACAAAAAACGGGGATCAAAGAAAGGGGCGGGGTAACTCCCATACAATCCTAATTTTGTTTGCTCTTTATTTCTGAAACTATTTGCCCTACAGCACTGGGATTTAAGATGAAGTCATATGATATCAATTCGGCTGAACTGTATAAAAATCAGCGGGATCCACAAAGAGGGTGGGGTACCACCCATACAACTCTTAAAATTCGGTTGACGTCATCAATAGCGAATCTTATATTCAAAAAATGTATTTCGTGTGGAATTGTAAATACTCGAAATGATTTCAATCCAAAAATCAATTTTGGGCGGCACAAAGTTTGCCGGGTCAGCTAGTATCACATAAAATAAAATATCGATTTAATAATGATAGTTTCTTAGGTCGATGTATCGGACGACCGATATTTTTTTTTTACTATAAATCTCAGCGATATC
Organism: Suillia variegata; assembly: GCA_949127995.1. Taxonomy (NCBI): domain Eukaryota; kingdom Metazoa; phylum Arthropoda; class Insecta; order Diptera; family Heleomyzidae; genus Suillia; species Suillia variegata. The sequence continues at coordinate 8,013,538 of OX421845.1, forward strand.
GATATTTTTCTCTCATATTTGTATCCTTAAATTGCATTCGATTTCTTTTGTTAGTCTATAAAAATCTATATTCAATCTATAAGCTTGCTTACAAAGAGTTCAGTCACCAGCTCCCAAACTTCCATTAGAAAATTGTTCTAATCCACCCTAATGCTCAGGTATATCATCCGCATGTTTCACTTGTTATATCGTTTCTGTGACGATTGGTTGCGCTTCTCTGATTTTACGATCATTTCACGATAATCTTAATTCCATGCAAAGTGAATGCAACTTTTTTGCATAATTAGACGAAACTAAAATTAATTCCTTTTGCGATTTGCATTACAAACACAATTTTAAATAGTTTATTTCCTGACAAGCGTTTCGAAAATATATCTAAAATTTGTATTTAACTCAAGTGTCTAGTTTTTGCTTAGGCATCTATAAGGTACGAAGAATAACTCTAATCAATTATAGATTTATATTCTTGTGCCAAGAGATACGCCAGCGACCATAAGCGTTTTTCCATTAACAAATGAAACGTGCATTGCATAATAATTAACAATGCCAGCATATTCTCGTTTTTCTCTTTTTATTGATAGTATTTAATATGTGGTATACCTCGCTATCGACCACCGGCCTGACCAATCATTTCTTATGTACATATGTACATGCGAGTATGTATGTATGTATGTATGGGCATGCCCAACAAACCAAACAACTTATGGCGCGCGAGTCTTTGCATAATTCAAACGATTTTTGTATTTCTTTTTGATTTATGATTATTGTGCAACATTTAATGAATTTTAAGTGGCACAACATAACGTTACCGAAAGGAAAACAACGCTTCTTGGAAAAAAGAAATTGAAAATCTTACAATATGTACTTCAAAAAATAAACCATATGCCAAAAGTATGAAGAAGATGAAGTAAGAAACTCTTTGAGGGTATCTAATCTAATTTGTTACGCATCCTAGGCTGCCTCTCTGTCAGCTCATTATTGCGGCTTTTCTGCGCTACTTCTGGTTAGCGCCTTAGCACCGGCTGTCATTGTAAATTTTCACATTCACAGAACTCATAACGCGATCGTTTCGCTTTTCACCCGAAAGATCATCAAAAAAAATCTTTCAGTCTCTCCGAAAATATCAATTACTGCAGGCGTCAACAAACATTTACGCTTCGGCCCGGTGAAACCTTAAGGAGATGTCTATTTGTTTTGTCCTGTGTCATCTACTATTCGTTTTCTAAAGGTACCTGCTGTTGGACAAATTTGAGAACTCCGCGCCTAATGAAGGACATGTGTTCGACGGCTATAGAATTCATAGTATAGATGCTCTAGCAGACGATCTCGTATAGATCACAGATTGCAGTGAGAGATTCAGGGTAGATTTATGATCAGTCGCAGACATGTTCTGTTTAGGGTTGTAAAGTAGAATCCTACAGCATTTTCATTGATATCAGATAACGAGATTATAAAAGCGATCATGACACGAGAAAACACGAGAAATTATTAATCCAAGAAGTTCAAAATTTTGCCAAGTTAGAATAATCGAGGAAAGCGAAAAAGATCAAATCTTTAGGGTCGTCAAGTAGAATCTTATAGAATTTCCATTAAGTCATATAGAATTTCGTGATCGCATTTGTTAGATAACAAAAATGTGATCATGATAAGGGAAACGATTAGAGAATATATATCTAAGAAATATGCAATTGTGCAAAGTCACTAAAGGTTAGAAAAATCAAGGAAAGCAATAAATATAAACTATATATCAGAATCATGATACAGGATTCTTTAAATCATACAGGACTTTATTTAAAATCTTTGTTAAATAACAAGATTATAAATACCATCATGGCAAAAGATATCAATAGAGAATATCTATATATCTAAGAAATTTACAATTAAAGTAAACAAAATCGAGCAAGGCCAAAAAGCTCAATTGTTTTGGGTTATTATGAAGAGTCCTTCGGGATTTCAATTAAATCACTCACAATTTCGTAATCGCATTTATTGGATAACAAGATTATAAAAGCGATCATGACGTGAAGAACCACAATAAGTTATATATCCAATAGATACTCAATTATGCAAATCCACTAAAGGTTAGAATAACTTAGATAGAGCTATTATTAAACTTGTTTTGAGGCAGTTATTAAGTATTAAGTTTTTGTACCTTCAAGAAACTTCGACCATTAATCAAAGTTCTAATGATCAGGAGAAAAGTCTTAAACGTGATTTTTTGCTTAAACAATTTTTTAATAGTTTCGCTTAATGGTTTAACGGTTGTGTAAACTATTTATGAAAGAACGTGACCATTCAAAAGTAGGTGATACTGCATTAGATTTAGTTTGTGCAAACATTTTTAAGTTGAAACGTTTTAAATAAATTAAGGCACATTATCAACAATTAAGTTGAATGGGAGAATATTGATGAGGAATGTGTGGAATACGTGGAAACATAAAAAAAATTACAATCGCAATTATGGGCGTTTCGACTGACAAACGATATAATAATCTGTTAAAAACAAAAAAAATAAATTTAATCATTTTTTTATACAGAAAATTTTCCGCCCCATATTAAAACTTGAAGTAATTTTTGAGCTATTTCGGTGTTGTACTCCATACATACACGATCTTATAAATATATGTATGCCGCTTTCGAAAACTTAATGCATTTCGGAACAACGATGCTCGGGCAAAACAGCTCATTCATCAAAAAACTCAAAGTTGAAGCCCAACGAAAAGTCAACAACGAACGGCAGGCAACACTTAAAATTGCAGCAACTGAAAATAGGTCACTGGGCGAGAGAGAGAACATGGCACCGTGCGCGCGCGTCCAACACAAAACGAAGAACTTTTCAACATGCGGCCGGCTTCTATTTTATTTTTTGTTGTTTTTTTTTGTTTGGTTCTTGCAGCAAATGAAGCACGAAATTCCAATTGGGGAAAAACAACTTTAAAACAATTCACAGATGCTAGCTAGAAGGAAAAATCAAAAACTCACTCACAATAATAAAAGTTAGTGTAAATTATGCGCCAACAATGATGCCAATCAAAAACAAACAAAAAAGCACACAAAATGTCCGGAAACTGAAATTATTTCGGGGTGTGCGACGTGCGACGTGCGTCGTGCGTCCGTCTGCGAAGAGAGCCACAAACTTGAAGGGCGAACGACTGACGAACTGAAAGTTTAAGCGACAGCCAGACACTAGACATACGAGTATTGTTTATTGGGTTAGACGCGCAGAGCAGAGCAGCGCAGCTGTTAACAAGCAGGAGGCATTTCTTATGCAAATATTTACTTAAGGGGACTTTGAACTTTGAGCATAAAATAGAGAAGAAGAAGAAGTTGGCAAAAATTTGTGTAAATAATTTTACTAGCTGCTTTATGACTTAAAAAAAAAGGAGTCATATGTTCGCTTTTACACTAGACAATTAAACTTGCGCAACTTACATTGAAACGCGAAGTTGGCTGCGAATTATACACGCAATATTAAACCTGACAATGACAGCAGAAGCAGAGATGAAAACTTTGATTGCTAAGCAAAATTGCTTTACGTTTGCCCCGATGTGGTCGAAAGCGCATTTACCAAAAGAAAATGGAAAAATTGCACGCCACCACGAAAGTTGCGTAGTGTAAAAGGCGAATAAAGCGCTTTAAATAGTTTTTATTTAGCGAATTTGATGCGATTATGTCAATACTTTATTATTTTTATATTTAAAAATTTGTTATATATGTCTTTATATATAAAAATGATTGTATATTTCTTTCTATCTTTGTACCCTAGGCGAGTCTAAACCATTCATTCGATTGCAATGAAATTTCGGGGAATTGCTGTGCTCACGCCAAGGATGGTTTTGCCACGCCCACATATAACGGCCACAATTTGTAAAACTTTTCAATTATTTCAATTATATTGGTCCAAAAAATCTTAAATTTGGTATCTGAGTTTGTAAACTGCACTGACAACAACTTCCCCAAAAGTGGGTGTGGTTAGATCAAATTAACGCCCACTTTATAAAAAATTTTGATTCAATTTTACCGGGCATTCGCTAGTATATATATTTTACATTATTTCTAGTAGGTTAAATCCTCCTCAACATTTTGTGGCTATTTTTACAGCTGTAAATTGCTGCTAAATACCGGGTATTTTTTTCACTTATATGGACAAAAAAATAAAAAACTTAAAGACTCTGTCTAGCTCAAAAAACAACAACAACCATACATGACTATTTTTAGTTGTTAACGCCAAGCAGTCAGGAAAGAAGAGCACCAACGCCAATTTGCGCCAGGGAAACAAAAATCAAGAATGACGTGCCATGGAAAAGCGGAGCAAATGTTTTAAATAGTGCGTTGCTGCGTCTCTACAAACAAGGGAAAGGAAAGGGGGTTTGTTGGACGGGGAACGATGCATGGCAGATATGCCATTTTTTTATTACCATAGCGAAATAGAGACTAATAAGAAAATAGATAAGAAGAAAAATTCTCATTGGTTCGAAGAAAATTCTCAAATTCTGCGTAAAATGTCGAGCAAAATAATTGGAAGACAAAATTTTGAAAAATTCGAAAATTTGCAATGGAATTTAATTTTTTTTTTTTAATTACAGAAAAAAGCGACTTTTTGCCACCTGAACAAATTTTTAAACGTCAAAAAAAATGCATATTAAGTGCATAGAAAGAGAAACGTTTAGCAGCTGTTACTTTATTTGGAATTCCAAGCTACCATCCAGTGAGTGACCTTAAATTTTTAAGAATAATAAATGTCGAAAAAACAACAACAACAACAACAACAACAACAACACGAACAACTTCTTGATATTTCGCGTACTTTGCGAATTTTGAACCTTAAATAAACACCAACCGAAAACAAAAAAAAAAGTGGCCAAAAAACCTGATAAAACAAAAATTCAAGGTAAACCGGCTGCTTTTAATTGTCGACTTTAAAGCGTTTAAATAATACAACAACAACAACAGTCAGAGTTGTTGTCAAAAATACAACAAAAATACAACAACCCACATTTCATGACACACACTTTTGTTTACTTTTACAGCATCTTTGAAAATAACAACAAACAACAACAAAATTCGCTAATAAAACTTGTTATCTTGATATATGTATAAGTTCAAAGAAAACAAGTAAGAAATTATATTCGGTCATACCGACTACTTCATATGCAGCACATTGTTATATATATTATAATCAAGTTAGGGTGGTTCATTATTAAAAAAATTTTATTGAACATGTTATTTAATTAAAAAATAAATATTAAATAATTTAAATTCTGAACCACCCTAATGAGATTTCTTTATTATTTAAGATCGTTTGTGTGCCAAAATATTCTTTTAAAGTTTCAAGGGCTTTATTTTAACATATAATACAACAACCAAAACCATGAACCACGCTAATTGTTTCCAAAATCAGTTGTTCCCAAGCACAACCGGAAATTTTGTGCAAAGTTTCAACACAATATCTCATATGGTTCTTAAGATATCGTGTTAACAAGAAATTAGTATTTCTTATAATAGTGGACGTGGTCATTTTGGCGGATTATATAATCAGTTCGTCTGGGGCATAAGAGCAATCAGTGTATAAAATTTCAGTGCTCAACGGTTCTCTCGCTATCGCGTTAACAAAAAATGAAGGCACACAGACAGATGGGCATGACTAGTTTTTGATTCTGATCATGAATATATATATGTCTATATCTATTTTGAGTATTTCTCTACGTTACAAACATTTGATCAAAACCAATATCCACCACTGAGTGGTGCATAGAAATACGATCAGCAAGACCATTTATGGCGGCGCGGGCGATCAAGTTTTTTGATTGACATTTAACGACGTGAACGAAACGTCATGTTGATGTTAAATTAAAGTGCTTGGATTGGACTGGATTGGAATGGATTGGATGGTGATGATGGTGCTGCCTACTTGAGAACTTGCGCACGTGTAATTGGGTCAAATTATTTTAATTTCATTCATTCGTGCGATCGTGCGTTCTTTCTTACTGTTTCGGACTTGGGCATTAATAGCTTAATTGTCTTGGTATGACGAAAGTCATGTTGAGAATAGCAGAAAAGTATTATAAAGTTAATATACATGGTCAACATTGTAATATATGCAACTAAACGCATTTGTGACCAAATATTTGTTTTTAATACATAAATGATATAAATTTAATTTAAATAATAATTCAAAATTGTTAAATGCAATTCTGGGAAGACTGCGATAATGCACAATTGGGCGTTTGTGAAATGAAAATGGTTGTCGAAACGACCGAGCCAGAAAAGTTTAAAGTTACCTTATGTGACTGACCGAAATGTCAACCTACCAATAAAATTTAGCAACTCAAAATTTATAAATGCAGTTTTGGGAAGACTGCGATAAAGCATAATTAAGCTTTGACGAAACGAAAATGACTGCTGACACGACCGAACTAGAAGGATTTAAAGGTACTCTTTGTGACCGACAGAAAAGTAAACCTACCAAAAAAAATTTAAATATTCAAAATTTGTAAATGTAGTTTTGGAAAGACGGCGATAACGCACAATTCAGCTTTTACGAAACGAAGTTGACTGTTGAGAGGACCGAGCTAGAAAGGATTAAAGGTACCATTTGTGACCGATCAAAAATAAAACCGATAAATAATACTGTACTATAACTACGTCATTTCATTTGAAGCTAAAGCGGTACGAAAAACTAAATCAATTTTACAAGTCTAGCTTTAATTTAAATATTTTTAAATCATGTTAGACAATCTATTAAAAAAAGTTGGAAATTTCTAAACACATCACAACTTCCGCTCTTATTATCACTATCTAAAACCATCTCTTACAAAAACCACCTGCAATATTTCTCTGCCTTCCTCAACTCCAAATAAATATGAAGTGGCTCATAATGACGAAAGAACGACGATGAAGTGAAGACGAGGTTCTTAAAAGCGAAGATACTTCCCGTGGAAAATGTCGTACAAGTGCTTAATGAAGCACTTGTGCTGGTGGTGCTTCAGCGACCGTTTCCACCACATACAATACAATATGTGCAACTGGGTATGCTGACGAACGAAGAACGACAAAACTGAAGTAGACCAAGAGTAGAATCCAAAAAAAACTAAAAAAAAAAACACATGTGCCATCACGACAGCGCAAAGAAATCCGAAGCCAAGTTACAGCTGCTTCGAGCAAAAATTGCATAAGTCTTTAAAAACACACACGCACACATAACACACACACACACACACACACAAAATAAACAAACTTAAAATCGTTAAGTGTTTTAAACGAAATTTAAAGTTGTATGAATATACTCCAAAAAAAAAAAAACAAGTTCAGGAAGTGCATTTGGGCGTTTTAGAATCGCACACATGCGTTGAGACAAAAGACAAAAGTAAATGGCGGTGCTCAGGGGAAATATGATAGCAGACGAAACACCGGCTGTGCTGGCGTTGCAACATGTCCGTCGTGTTTAATACAATACTAAAGTTTACTAAGGCACTTGAGTACTAAGCGAAGTTTGAGGCGTTCTTAACAACAACAGCAACAACAAAAGAAATACCTTCTTCTTTGTTCAACGTGTGTGTATATAAATGAATTTTGCATACTTAATTTATGTTTCCTTGGCACAGTTCGAGCGTTTGTACTTTTAGTACTTGAGTACTAAATTAATGTACTAACATATACATACATGCACATTTTGACATTGTTTCGGGGCACTCTTTTACTTCCTTATAAGCACTTTAGAGTACTTGAACGGCGATTTGGGAAATGATTGCAACATGTTCTCTCGAGGCAATAGGCAAAAGAAAAAAAACCTGAAGGTTTTTATGTGGTTTCATATTGAGTTACCAACTTCGATTCTAAATTGGGTAACGAAAATAACATCGGATAATCTCAATGCAAGGTTATCTTATGTATCATGCATACATTATTTATGTATTGTGTTATTTGAAAGGGCAACAGCATTCCATTTCATTTCACTTCACCTGTTAAGTCTTTTATTGTGTCTTCAATTTGGTTTTTCCCTCGGGTAGAGCGTCTCTTTTCTTAAATTTGGATTTCTTTTGGATTTTCTATATTTGCTATATTCGATGAGATATGGACTACGTGCATATTTCATGCGTTTATGGCTTTATTTTCTGTACAAAAACAAAAAAACTGTGTGTTTCGACTACATATTTGTACATGTGCGTGTAGTTAATGTGACAAAATGACTAATTGCGCAGTTGACAGCTGACATTTGTTATTGGTCTGACGGTAGAACACAAAAGAATACACTAGTAAAATTCGTTTAATTTATCGTATAAAGTCACAGAAGATTATTTAATTGCAGTTAAAGCAATGAAAAATGACAGCAATTTTGACTAAAATTTGGTAAAAAAAAAAAGACTAATTTAAGTAACGTCATCTTCGTTGCTTTAAACAAACGAATTTAGTCATTTTTAAAAACAATTTAAGCCAATTTCAAAGTCAAAGATTTAATATCATATCAGATTGCTGATCGATTGACTACATTTTGCAGTAAAAAATTATTAACAATTATAAACAAAAACTAATTAAAAACTTAAATGCAATTTCGTTGCCTTTACCAAAACGAATTGAATTTAACAAGTTTTTATCACAATTTAGCTCAATTTCATAGTTAATACATTTGAATAAAAATACAATAATCATTTAAGATGACTACTATTTTGACTACATATTGTAGTAAAGATTAATTAAAAACTATACTACATTTTCATTACGTTTAAATTTAATTTAACAAGTTTTATCAACAATTTAGCCAAATATCCTAACAAATATATTTAAATACACACTTAAGTTTACTACTCGAATGACAGAATTTTGCAGTAAAATTTTAAAACGACTGCACAACCGCAAACTACTATTTCCCCATTTCCCAATCAAAGCTAAACACTGCCCACTTTAAAATACCAAAAACAAAAAACAACAACAAAAAACGCTCAAAGTTCAATTGAAATTTAATTAATTTCCCACACACAAATACAAAACAAAAACAAAACTTAAAAGAAGCCCATTGAAAATCCAAAAAGTCAAAATTACACGAGACCTTCTAAGCGCTAACTTCCTCAAAATACAGCAAAATAACAACAGCAGAAACTACAGCAACAACAAACAAAATGAAGAAAGAAAAAAAATCACAACTCCATTTGAACTCAAACCGCAACAACAATTCACAACTTCTCCAATTCCGATTCCAATTCCACTCACTGCACACACGAACAGAAAAACAAATCCGAAACCGTCTCGCGACTGTTACCAATTTTCTGTTAAAAGTTTTTGCTGTTGCTTATGTTGTTGTTGTTGTTGTTATTGTTTTTGCTGTTATTTTTGTTGTTGTGTTTACCGAGGTATGGTGGCTTGAAGCTTGACGATATCTCCAAATGGCACGAAAGGCACTTTTTAAGCCTACGTTGTTGGTTGGCGCTCATTGTCAGCGTATGAGTATGAGTGCGGAGATCGTTTTACTTTACAGTCAACGCAAAATCTTACTGTTATTCTTATGAAAAACTGTTACAATTACTAACTACTACAAATATCAGTCACATTGTCAGTGCGTAGTTGTTTTGGTTTGATTACTAATGAATACGACAATTTGTCAAAATTGCAGAAATTTGTTTGTCAAAATTGGATTTAGCTAACTTCGCGTTCGTAACTAATAACATAATCATCGTATGTTTATAATCTTCTAAAATCGTAAATTTACGAATTTTATTTTCAAGACAAATTTCAAAAGTTAACTTATAATCACGATGAATTTATAAACAACTCGTTAACTTTATTTTGCATGGACAAAAAACAGCTGATTTAGACGGTATAAATTTGTAAGATACTAGGCAATGAGCTTAAATGAGTATCACTATTATATTACAAGTATATATACATAATTTATATTGATTGAATATTATTAAGATTTGTTTTGACTTCCAAATTTTTAACTGCTGGTATTTTCAATTGTTAGTAAAATTAACGACAATAGTTGTCAAACGAGCAGAAACCTTTTTCGGTGATCTAACAAACAATTTCGTTTGTGGGTTTTATACGTTTCGCGAAATGATTTTGCCAATTTTGCTAATGTTTATATATGTATATATGTATACAATACATACATATATATGTTTCTCTTAATTTGTTATTTTTATTTTGCTGTTATCGTATTTCTTTTATTACAATTTTTCTAGTTTTTATGCGACTTTATTGGGATTGTACTTTTAGTGATTTGAGGTGACGCTGAGGTGACGCTGAGGCTGGTTGGTAAGTAACATAATAATGGCGTCTATGGGAATGACAGTGTTGTATTTCGCTGCAGATTTCAATTTGTCTACCTTTTTAAATGTGACTCATTACTGTCATTTCCTTTAGTGATTTGTACTTAAATAAAAATAACAACTTAAAATTTTAATTTTTTTTTTAATTTTTATTTTTTTTTCATTTTGAACTTTTTTGGTCTATTAATTAAAAATGTATCGAATTCAGAAAATTTTTAAGCTTTTCAGCATAATTTTGAGTTCTATTTACCTTTGAAGCTAATTACCCCAACGTGCCTTGTAACAATCAGTCAGTCAGTCACAGCGCTTTAGCGTGAAAATTTCTGACAGCTCTGGCTGTCAATAGGTCTTTCGAAATTGAGTTCATGTTGAGATCTTTTTCTATGTCATTTTCATAAGAATATAAATAAATCAAACTAAAATGAGATACGCGATAGGCTAAGACCAAAGAGGATTATTACAGAATAAAACAAACCACCGCAAGTTTCTTTCGACTACACACTGACTTCGAAATAATTAAGACTTTTTTGCATAGAATTGTGCAGATGAAGAATAAAATAAAATTATGTAAATAAATAAACAACAAAACAAAACAAAGCAAAAGAAGCTGCGAAACATTTCAAGCAAAACTCACACGAAACAGTTCACAAGTAAAACGCGAGAAACCAGTCGACGAAACAAATGAAAAAATCAACATCATAATTAATCTTTGGTTAATGAGAAAAAGACGCGATGAAATCTCCTCCGACTAAGAAGAATTGCATAAATTTTGTAATAATTGTAAAAAAAAAGAAGATAAAATTGTTCAGATTATTATGTGATTAATGACATATGAAAAAAGATAATTTTGTTTTTCAAGTAAAATCGTTTGAAGGATTTACAAATGTTAACTTATTTTCAGGCAAAGTGCTTCGAGTCCGACCTTAACTCTTGCTAAGACACCAAAAGAGATTCGTGAAACACACGAACCGGAAATTGCCGAACTTTCTTCTAAGGCTTAGAAGAAATGATCGAAGAGTCATGGGCCCATAATACATGTTATGAACATATGATCAATAGGGGCGTCATTAACGATTCAAATTGGTAATCCTGACTTGAGAATGACGATAGACGACATTAGAAACATTTTCTCTATGTCTCCGGCTTTTGCAAGAGCAAAACTACGGCTATTGGCCAATGATGGGGTGAATATGAACAACAATCATACTCGCCTTTTCCCTAATCTACTGAAATTTATTCATGAAACAAGGAAGTTTGAGGATTAGTGTGTGAACCTTTTCTCTTCTCAATCAGATTATTTTTTCTTATTCTTGTAATTTATTATTCAGTTATAATCCAGAGTCTTAGAGTCTTAGTACAATGGTCCCATGGACTATGGAGTGCTTTGGCACCCATTAAATCTTTAACTTTATTTACGAGTACTTCTCACTGATCGCGGTCTTGAATAGTAGGCTCGAACTAAGCAACACTAAGACAAATTTAAGAATAACTAAAAAGACGAATTCTTTATATTAAGTATTCAGTAACTAAAATGGTCGCAGACCTAGCTCTTAGCTCCTAATCTTACTAAGCTGGCGATTATCGGTCACAGTCTTATTCAAAATGTCACTCAATAGGCGGCTATGCCCTCGGCACATTACAACCAGTTGTCAGGTCCCTCTTATCTTTTAATCGTAGATTGATATCTTCAGTGGTTTTTAAGATATCACTCAAAATGTTGTGAGGCCTTAAAGTACTCTTTAATACCTTTCATTTGACACCTGAGTTTTAATTGGATTAGTATGAAATCCAATTATAGTAAATCTCCGCGATTATTTCAAATTCGAAAAGGACGTTATTTTAAAATTTAAAGCTTCACCGCCCCAAAACCACGCCCACCCTGAAATATTACCGAAACTTAAGGAGTACACTTTCATTTTTCGAATTCATCTGAAAATTTTTCACAAACGAAATAATTTAAACTTACATCTCAGTTAATTTCGCCGTCAATTCCAATTGGCCGACAACGAGCGCAGACGTTGGCAACACTGCAACCCGGTAGCTGACACTGACGTCTTTGAGTGGCTTCAACGACAATGACAACAGCAACAATTACCGAGAATAATGACGAGCGATGAGCGCAACGTGCGGCTTAAAGAGCGCAACTGAAGTGTTTTAAAAGTGCGCTTAAGCACGAAATTGAATTTATTTTGTTTAAATTTTGTTTTGTATTTTTGTAATTTTAAATAAATGCGCAATTTATTGGCAAATTTAGCAGAAATTTGTTCACACAGCTGATTTAAAATTAAATTTTTTATTTTTTTGAAATGTAATTTTTAGCGGTAAAAATTTTGTTGTACAAATTATTTAAAACACAACACGAAAATGGCTTTTAACAGGCAGACAGGCACGCACACACACACGCTAAACAAATACACAAACAATTTCACTGCATCGATGTGGCTGTCGGCACATACATACGGAGCGGGCGGGCGGGTAGCGGAAGAAACACAAACACGGGCTTTTCAAGTGAGATGATCGTGTGCGGCGGGAACAGGTAGTTGTTGCTTTTGTTGTTGTTGTTGTTGGTTTTGCTGTATTTGCGTTTATGTTGTTTTATGATTTTTTTAGTTTTATTTTTTTTTTTTTTGTGATTTTCTTTGCTGGCTTGCCTTGCTTTTGGAAATTACTATTTGAATTTTTTGATGATTTCTTTTTGTATTTTCTTTTTTTATGTTATGCTATGTTGGATGTTTTTGTTGTTGTTGATTTGTTTTACTCTTTTTAAAGTTGAAACCTTTTTGTTGAGTTTGAGTGCCTTTTGAGGTTAGAAAAAGCGTTGCAAATTTTTATAAAATTTATCAAAAACTTGTCTGAGGTAAAATTTAAGCTTTTTTTTTTGGATCAAATAATTTATTTATAATTTTAAAGTGTATTTTTAAAACATTTTTGAGTAATTTCTTTAATTATTCACTGCATACATTTGTCATATCTTATATTTTATGACTGTCTCTTTTCGCTCTTTACACACTTTCACTGCTGTTGCTTTAATTTCTTATAATTAAGCGATTAATTAGGAAACTTGTTTACATACAAATTCGTAATTTTAATTAATATTTTCATTTAATATTTTCGATTTTGTTTTACTTTTTAAACGCTTTAAAACTGCATTTCTAACAATTTGGCTGTGATTTTTTTTCTCTTCACCTTTTCCAGGTCTCTCGGAATTTTGTTGTAACGTTGGTAACGTGTTTTGTTGTCGTTGTCAGTCGCGGCTGTTGCGGCGACTCTTCTATTTGTTGCCTTTATTCTTGTTATGTATGTTATGAGCCAACAACAAAATCCCATAAAAACATCACACAACAAAAAATCAAAACTCTTTTCCGCGCAACGAGTAACAACAATAAAAACAAACAAAAACCTCGCACACACCGGTTCAGAAAAAACGAACATTCACCACCGACAGAAAAATTCAAACTGAACTCGTGAAGCCGAAGAAATCCCACTGTTCAAATCAGTGATGTAATTTCTCAATTTTCGAATTGTATCTAATCGAGCATTTTGATTGTACCTATATTGAGCTTTGAAAATATCTTTAATTTTTAATATGTTTCCATCGGATCAGTATGTTTGAGATATCAAAAGTGCTTTAAGACCTTGTACCATTTTTGTATAATCTCGAAAACCTTGTTTGACTTTGACAATTGAACTTCGATTTTCGTAGTTTTACGATTATAACGATTCAAATACGACTTAACTGTCGATTGAGAAATTGGACCAAAAATCAACTGATTTTAGGTGTAATGTACATAATGTACCTATAAATCATGATAAAGCTAAAAAAGGTACAATTGTACCTACAATAACATCAACCTGCTTGAGTGAGAAATTATTGAGCTACTAGGAGAAAGAGAGTGAGAACCTATGAAAGAGTGTGTAAAAAAAGAAACTCCAAGAACCAATGTTGCCAGACTCCTTTAAACTGACTAATTTTACGAGAAAAATTTAAATTTATTAAAAAATTTAAATTTATATATAAACAAAAAAAATTAATTTTAACAAAAAAGTAATTTTAATGACAACAAAATTTGATGTTTAAAATGAAACTTTAAAAACGAAAAGTAAAAACAAAAAAGTAAAAAAAACCGAAATGGAAAGGCAGACAAAAACTATGCGCCAAATACCAAAAAATGTCACACAAACAGGATTTTTGTTTCACGCCGGCTTTGAGCATTTTGTTCCTGATATAAACGTTTTGCATTTGGATGGAATGCGAAAGCATAGCGGCGCGCGCAACTTGTATGCATTCAGCTCTGGTGGAAACAGGTTTCTTTCCATCTTTAAAACGCTTATAAAACCAACAATTAAAGCTCTGCTAACGGCAGTCTAAGGAGACAAAAGGGAATTGTAGCGCAAGCAAATTCAAATATCAATAAAAAACAAATTTAGAACAATTTGGAAATCTAATTGCGCTGTTATACATGAATTAAATACATATGAATGTACATATACATATGTACATTTAAGTATGTAGTAAAAAAAAGTTAAGTCGATAAGAATAATTTTTATGTTACCAAAAGACATTTTACAAACAATGTAAATTTTGTAAATAAAGCTGCATACATACATTTTTAAATAAAAAACTAAAAGAGATATTTAAATTACAAATTATCCAAGAAGAGCTTTCTTATATAAGCTTAAAAACGTTATTCGTTATTTTTTAAAAACCAGTCAAATTAAAAATTTGTCCTTATAAAAGAAAGATCACCAAGTTCAATTTACAAAATTCTACTTCGATTTTTAAATAAAAAACTAACAGAGATATTTAAATTTCAAATTATTGTAGAAGAGCTTTGATATATAAGCTTTAAAGCTATATGCAAAATTTCCTGAAAACTAGTCGAGTACAAAAATTGTCCTTGTAAAAGAAAAACCGACAAGTTCAATTTAAAAAAAAATTCTAACAATTTTGAAACCAATTTTAAAACTCTTTTTTCTCTCTCGGCTAACAGCTTTTGCCTTTCTCGTTTTTTTCACAACTGTTTTTAAACATTAATTTACTGAACGATTCTACACAAGAATAATTTTTCTTGAATTATAAATAATCTGTTTGACTATCCATCCTTTCTTATAAAAAACACATACGGCAATTTTTTTGTTTAAACAAACGATAAATTTGTTATTATAATAATTACTAGCAAAATATACAATTAGCCAGGCGCGGCAAGAGATTCTAACAAAGAATTCTTGGCCAATCTCACACAACAAATTTACAAACAATTTGCTATTAAAAAAAAGAAACCTAAATACAATTTAATTTTAATTTATACTAAAATATAAAAAACAAACGCAGTCGGGTTCTTAAAAACCTTCAACACATCTAAATTTTGATCTCTTTCGGTGGCGTCTCAACGATTGCTGTCGTCGTCGCATCCGGTTCGGTGACTTTAGGCGCTGCCTCCTTTTGCGCCATGGAGCACGGCAGAACTTTCGACGGTTCTTTGATTGCGTCCTTGTCATCTGTCGCTTCAGCGGCCGCCTTACGTTCGGTCACTTTAGTTTCTGCTGCTGTTATCGCTTCCGTTTCCTGTTTATAGTCGGTATTCATGTCGATATTTTTCTTCATGTGCTTTTCGACGCGCATCTGCTGCCTCGGCACTACTGGCTTATCGGGTTTTCCCGGCGCAGAATTAACGGTCGCCGAGGTAGGCGCCTCGCGTCGTCCCTCACGTCGTCGTTCTTTGGTCGCGTCTTTGGCAGCTGCTTTCTTATCAGCACCGGCTGTTGCTGTTGCTTCGACTTCCTCTTTTTCGATGGCGGGCATAATGACGGGCACGTGCGTAGCGCCGAGACCAATACGCTGTCGCACTTCGGCCATTGTTTCAGCAGCACATTGGCGGGCTTTATCTGCGCCCGTCTCCAGCACGTAGATGAGTTCATTGCGCTTAATCAGATGTTGATTGATTCGAATGCGTATCGGTTTGAGGTGTTCGACGACCGCCTCGGCGACGCGCATTTTATATTGTGCCGTATTGAGTGTGCTCGCCTCATCGACAATCTTCTTGATCGGTTGGCCGGTCACAAGCGAGTGTATCGCAACAAGATTGCTAACGCCCGCGCGTGTATCCGGTTCGTAGGTGACATCCGAGGTAAAGTCGGTCATGGATTTTTTTATTTTCTCGACAATGACTTCCGGTTCGTCAAGCAAATAGACGCAGGACTTCTGGTCGACATCGGATTTGGACATTTTCTTGCTGGGATCGCGTAGCGAGCGTATGCGTGCGGCTTCTTTGTTCTCGATGATGGCATGGCAGATGGGAAACGTATTGCCAAATTTCGAGTTGAAGTTTCTGGCTAAATGTTGCGCCAGTTGAATGTGCTGGATCTGGTCTTCGCCGACTGGAACATGAGTGGATCTGAAAAATAAAGGATAATGAAAACAACAACAAAATCTATATAATAATTTTAAATATTCACTTGTATAGCATAATATCCGCTGCCTGCAGCACGGGATAAACAAACAGCCCGAGCGGTATGTCCTTCAGCATGCGCGTCTTCTCCTTGTACTGTGGCAAATGGCCCAAACGTGCCATCGTGCTGAGACAATTTAAAATCCAACACAGTTCGCTATGTTCCGCAACAGCAGACTGCACAAAAACGGTCGACTTGTCGGGATCAATGCCGCAAGCTAGCATCGTGGCGGCCATTTGGAAAATGTTCTCGCGCAACACAGGAGGTGACTGCGAAAAACAACAAAAGCAAACATTCAGAAAAATTAAAAATTCATTTTAAAGCAGTTTTTAAATTCCACCTGCGGCAGTGTAATCGAATGCATATCCACCACGCAGTAGGTCACATCGTCACCGCTATTCTGCAGTTGTGTCCACTTTTGCACGGCGCCTAAATAGTTGCCCAGATGCAGTGTGCCGGTGGGCTGTATACCGGAAAAGATTTTGCGCGGATACTGCACCGTATTCTGCAAATAACAACAATTTTAATAATCAAATATTTTAGCATGTAAATGAGAAAAGCACCTCATCTTCCGTCTTCGACGTTTTAGGCTTTTCCACCGTTCGCATCGTGACCAGTGCCCGGCAGAGCAGCGGCTTTAACGTGCGCGGCTTTATCGCTTGCAGCGCATTCATTTCGTTCGGTTTTTAGTAATTACAAAATATAGTTTTTTCTTATTTAAAATCTTGTCCACGTTTCTTTTTATTGATTATTTAACAGAAGAAAAATTTTCCCCAAAATGAAAAATTCAAAAATGAAAATGTTGACTGGTTGGAATTGATTTGGAGTTTACTTGCGTCACAGCTGACAGCATCAGCTGTTTGCCAGTGCCGATCAAACTGTGTCGATGCAGTGGATTAGCGGTTCAGTTCGATTGTTCGAAAAATTCAAATAATGAATGAATAAATAAAAAAGTAAAATAAGAGAATCAATAAGCAAATCTTTGAATATTTCGCACGAGTGTTTCGAAAACCATTCTAAAATTCGAAATTTAAATAATAAAACAAACAAACGCGCTCATTCGAAATTAAACTCGTTTTTGATAATTTCATTAAAATTTTCGCATATTTTATTTTTTATTTTACAGCTGAGTAAAGTTTTATATTTATTACGTTCGTAGTTCGCTTTGCATATTTTTTTTTTTAATTTTCTACTCAATGAGATATTTCGCTGACTGCCAATAACGGTTCTGGGCGGGCCAGGCTAGACTAGCTACCCTTGTTAAGTGTGTGTGTGTGTGTTTTATAAACTCGACTTTCAAAATCGTATTTTGAATTAATTTATAAATTAAAATTACATTAAAAGAAAAAACAAAAACAAAAATATTGAGAAAAAATTTGTTTTAAGGGTTTAAGAAAGGTTTTAAGAAACTAAAAGTTGATTGGTTTTCCAAAGGCAGCGGCAACGTTAGCTTCTCGCAGAGCTTCCGAGCAGGTCTGTGTGTGGAAAAAAGGTGAAAATTAATATATAAACAAATTGTTTTCCATTTTAAACATATATGAACAAATTAATAAATGAATAAAAAAAATGATTAAATAAAAAGAATAACAATTAAATGAATGATTCAATTAATGAATATATGAATAAATAAATGAATAAGTAAATAAATTATTAAACGAATGATTCAAATAATAAACGAATGAATGAATATATGAAACCAAGAACGAATAAATGAATAAACAAATTACATAAATGAATAATTGAATAAAATAATAAATAAATAAATAAATGAATTAATTAATGAATAAATACTAAATTAGTGAATAAATCTGATTTTAAATTTGACTTAAATGTGCATTTAAATCTTTAAAAGCGTTCAAAAATATGCTTTCCAATTTCTATACAAAAATGTCTAAAAAAATCAAATTTTTCAAAACAACCCGTTAAAGAACATGAAATAAAAATACTTACAGGATGAGCGTGACAGACGCGTGCAACATCCTCAGCCGAAGCACCATATTCCATCGCCAAGACGGCCTCATTGATCAGCTCACCAGCAGCCTAATTTTATACAACAAAAACAGTTTTAAAATTATTTAAATTATTTAAACAACAAAATTATTAAAAACTTACGGGTCCAATGATATGCGTGCCCAGAATGCGATCCGTCTGGCTGTCGGCAAGCACTTTCACCGAACCGTCCGTATCGTTGTTGGTCTTGGCGCGCGAATTCGCCATGAACGGGAATTTGCCCACCTTGTAGGCGATACCTTCCTGCTTGAGCGCCTCCTCCGATTTGCCAACCCACGCCACTTCGGGATGTGTATACACGACCGAGGGCACACAATTGTAATCGATGTGCACATGACCGCCATTCATGCCCTCCACACAAATCAAGCCCTCATCTTCGGCCTTGTGCGCCAACATGGGCCCATGAATGCAATCGCCAATCGCGTAAATATTCGGCACAATTGTCTGGAACGTACCGTTCACGGGTATGCGGCCCTTATCGTCCTTAACAATGCCCACCGACTCCAGACCAAGCCCATCGGTAAAGGGACGACGTCCCACCGAAACGAGCAGCGCATCGCAAGTGATGTCTTGCTTTTCGCCGGACTTGACATTCTCCACGGAAACGGTAACGGTGTTGCCGCTTCTTGAGGCCGCAAGCACCTTTGTGCCAAGCATGAATTTAAAGCCCTGCTTGGTAAGAATCTTTTGGAAATCCTTGGAAACACCACCATCGATGCCAACACCACCAATTGTGTCCATAAATTCGACAGCAATGACTTCAGCGCCCAGACGGGACCACACGGAACCCAATTCGAGGCCAATGACACCGGCACCGATGACAATCAACTTCTGTGGCACTTGTTTCAGCGACAGAGCACCAGTGCTCGAGACAATGACATCCTCATCGATCTGAAATTGTACGAGAAAAAAAATTTGTTTTAATAGATTTAAAAAAAAAAACTGCACAAAAACTAACCTCAATACCGGAAAAAGGTGTCACCTCCGAGCCAGTCGCAATCATGATATTCTTGGCAGTCACCGTCTCTACGGAACCATCGTCTTTCTTGACCTCGACCGTATTGGGTGCGGTAATTGTACCCAAACCAGTCAACTGCGTTACTTTGTTCTTTTTGAAGAGCTGCGCAATGCCACCGGTCAGCTGCTTGACAGCGGTCGACTTTTGTAACATCATCTTTTCGAGATCCAGCGAAACGCTGCCAACGCTAATGCCGCGATTGGCCAAGTCACCGGAATGCGCCATGTGATAGTAGTGGGAATTGTTGAGCAGTGCCTTTGAGGGAATGCAACCGACATTCAGGCAAGTACCGCCGAGTGTGGGATTCTTCTCGACGTTGACAGTCTGTGGAAGAGAGAGGAGAAATGTATGAAATATATGCTTATTAATAATTTGTTTGCATGTATCTTACCTTCATGCCCATTTGCGCTGCTTTGATGGAAGCGACATAGCCACCAGGGCCGGAGCCAATGACAACCAAATCAGCCTCGTGTGTGGACGAGTAAAAGCGGGCGTTGAGTGCACCCAAAATGGCGCCATTGCTGCGCAGTGGAGTCTGTCAGGGAAAAAAGAAAATAATTTTATATTATTCTTAAGACAAAATTTTGTATATGTTATTTACTTAAAATTCATTTGTTCCAATTTTTTTATAAAATATTTTTTTCTTGGATGAAATGTAGAATGGAAAAAATAGCGTTCGACCTTCCAAGTTAAATGCATAATACCACTTTTGGCGATATCTGCATTAAAACAAAAGTTATAGGCACTTTTCGAACAAATTTGGACGAAAAAATAAAAATTTCAGAATATTGCTTTTAATTTATAAATCGTTTTGTATGTGCCTTAATTATCTCCTAATCGCAAACGGAAGTGGCCCTAAACATTGAAACACTTGACAACAACAACACCGACTGCTACCCTTGCCATACATTCAATAGATTTCGCACGACCATACCAGCGCCCTTATCAGTCGCATCCAACGTGTTTTAATCTCAAAATATCACCTGATAAGCCCGGAATGTTGTTTTAGTTTTAATAAATACCCGATTATATGATTATGCGAAAAAACCTGTCATTAACACGCCCACCAAAACAACAACAACAAAAATGAACTACTTTGCAAGTGGCAAAATTGCGAAATTACACATAAAAATTTCCAATTGAAAAATTCCTTTTTATATATTTCCATCTGTTTGTTGGCACTGCTGCCACGCCTTTCACTTATATAGAGCAATTAAGTATTTTATTTTGATTTGTGTTCTTTTCTAACGATTGATTTCCTTCGTAGGTTAGACTTGCGCAAGGTTGCATAACAAAAAAAAAGTACACCGCGGGAGTCTCGAAATTTTTCGCCTCTTCAATTCAATTTTTTCGCAATGTTCTCTTGCATTTTTAGCACTTTTCCGGTGTTCGGGCTCACCTTTAAGCTAGCTGTTAGCGCGTTACGTAGCGTGCACTGCATTTTGTTGTTTTAGCTTTACTTAAATTGTTTAAAATATTGTTGAATTTGATTAAAATTAAACAATTCAATCGAATAAATTTTCCCCGGTGGCTGGAAAAAATTCCTCACTTAAAAACTCAGTGAATGACAAATCGAAGAAGAATAAGAGAATGAATAAGCCGGTGCTGCCAAGTTTCAAGGCAGTAGAACCTCTTCAAGTGAACTTTGGAAGGTGACGTTTACTCCTCACATCATCTTCGTGTTTGTATTATCTACAAGTGTTTCCTGGGTTCGCAACTTTTACGCCGTCATGTTGGCAACACTTGTCTGCGGAAAGTTGAAGGGAAAAAATGCAGAGAGCAACTTCTGTGCGAAATTAAAAATTAATATTTGTGTTAAAATTACGCGAAAAGCGCTATAAAAACAATAAAAAACATTAAATAAGTACAGCGCGCAGCGGAAGCAACCAACAACAAAAGTTGGAAAGTACTAAGGACGGATAAAATTGATGGAGAAAAGAACCACCGCAGCATTTCATATTGTTCGCAGTAAAGTTTTTTGACTGACTGACTTGACAGACAGACAGATAGACGTACGGACGGACGACGAAAGACAAGGCTAAAACTAAAACGAAAGAAACGCAGCAAGCAGTTGTGGAACAGAGCGGCGTGGTCGGGTGGCGAGAGTGCAAAAAGTGTGTGCGTGTGTGTGTGTGTGCGGGGGGTAGAGCGCAGTTGGGCGGGCAGACAAACAGTCAGTCGCTAAGTTGAAAATTATTAACCGAATTTTGCGTGCTGGATATTTCAAAACAAAAGAACGTCGAATTTGTTGTCGCTACAGCGCGTGTGTGTCGAGCGCAGTGGGGCGCTTCGGCTTCACTGCTTGAAGGACTGCAAAACGCGCACCACTTGCATCCCAACGGCGTGCAGCCAGTATGATGAACAACTATGGCAACATGATGATGGGCGATCAATTTCGCAAAATGGAATCGACCTACTCGCCCAAATCATCACCGCACGGTGGCCGCTCACCTGTAGTGTCGCGGCAGGATTCGTCGGGCACGCTCAAGACTACAATATCGCTGGGAAAGACACCAACGATCATACAAACGGGGCCATTTTACTCGATGAAGGAGCCGCCAGGTGGGTTAAATCATTTATTTTCAATTTAAAAAAATTTCATTAATTGGTGAAATTCTTAAACCAATTTTTAATCTTTATTTTAAATATGTAATTTGTTTACTTTTTAAAATTCGTTATTTTTATTTTGAAACAATTTTCGAATTCGTTTTTTTAATATTTTTTAGAAAATAATTAACAAATTTCTTTAATAATTCCAGGCAAAGGTGAGCTCACAGGCGACAAAGACCTTATGACCGAATATGGTTTGCATCACACACTGACAAAATTCAAAGACAAGAAAGTGAAGGAATCGCTGGCGTCCTTTCTGCCCAATCTGCCGGGCATTTACGATGGCATGAGCAATTTAGTAAGCGTTTTATTTGGAAACTTTCACTTACAATAAATATAAATTAATTAATTTGTGTTCGTATAGGAGAACAGCACGCTGCGCAGCGTCATAGAGAAACCGCCGATTGGCGGTAAAGAGTTGCTGCCCATGACGGCAGTGCAATTGGCCGGTTTCCGACTGCATCCGGGACCTGTAAGACGATTCTGGCTATTATTTACTTTATGAATATTATTCAGTGTTTTGTTTTTTGTCATTTTTAAAATAGTTGCCGGAGCAGTATCGCGCCTTAAATACGACGCCAGCGCGAAAACACAAAAACAAACATAAAAAGCACAAACACAAAGACGGCGCCGTGCCGCAGGAGACCTCACTCATGGGTAAGCAATTGTATAAATTATTTAAAATTTCATTATCAATTTTGATTTTTGAATGTAACTTAAAATTGTTTAATATAATTTGTTTAAATAAAAAATTTAGTTTAAAATTGGATTAAAAATAAATTTAAAAAATTTTTGGAGCAACGAATTCAAATCAAGTTTTAAATCAAATTGTAATTGAATTAATTAAAACTGAATTTTTAGTAATTTAATTAAAACAATCAATTATTTAAAATCTTAATTTCCAGATATTATAATTGAATTAATTGAAAACTAAATTTTCAGTTATTTAATGAATATTAACTGAATTAATTAGAAAGCTAAATTATCTGTGATTCAATAAAAGTTGTAATTGAAAACTAAATTTTCAGTGATTTAATTTATATTGCAACTGAATTAATAAAATAGTTAAATTTTCTGTGATTCAATTAAAAATGGAAATGAAAACTGAAATTAAATGATCAGATAATTAAAAAACTTAATCTTGAATTGTTTGTTTAAAATTTAATTGAATTAATTAAAGTCTAAATTTTCATATATGCAATTAAAAAAGTAATTGAATTAATTAAAAGCAAGAATTCTTTTAATAACAAGTTTCATTTAAATAAATTTTTTTCTCTTTCTAGATTCCGCGGGCCTGGAGACTTACGAAAAGAAACACAAAAAACAAAAGCGTCACGAGGACGACAAAGAGCGCAAAAAGCGAAAAAAGGAAAAGAAACGCAAAAAGAAAAGTCACAGTCCGGAGCCAACCGTAGCCAGCGGAGGTGGTGGTGGCGGTGGCAGCACATCGCTGGGCGGTGGCAGCGGATCCGTTACACAAATGCAAATGCAACAACAGCAGCAGCAACAACAACAACAACAAATGACCGCAACACCCGCGCTACAACAGCAAATGGGCATCGGCGGCGGTCTAGGTATGGGCGCTGGTGCCATGATGGGCGGCGGTGGTTCAATGCCAAACCAAATGGGCAGCGGTACGACCGGCGTCGGTGGCAATTTGGGCGGTGTTGGTTCAGGCGGTCTAATGCTGTCACAACAGACGCCCCTGTTTTAGGCACAGGCTCAGTTATAGCAGCCACCGCGAAAGCACCCCCCCCAACTCAGCAATTTTCATTCGTTTTGCAAATTGCAAATTTCTTTCGTAGGCTTAATTTTATATAACAACAAACAAACACAACAACAGATAAAACAAAACTCTAGTTTAAATTTAAATTAATTTAATAGTTTTCTGTTTAAAATTCTTGTAGGTTTTGATTTTATTATTAATTTTTATTAATATAATCTTAATGATTTAATTAATATGCAAGTTAGAAATTGTTCTTCCAATAGAAATGTGCGTCGTCGTCGTCACATCAAAATCGACATTCGATTGCCGCGCGACCAATGATTGAAATTAAACGTTTTTCCGCCCGCTCCGCCCCGCTCGATTTCTTTGATTTGACTTGATTTTCGATATTTTTCGAAGATGGAATTGAAAATTATTGCATGAAGCATTTTTCTTGAGTACGAACGCAAACAAACAAACCAAACCAAACAAAAAGCAACAACTTTAAATTTAAATCGTAGCTTGTAAATTTTTATTAAAGTTATTTGCAAAATTTACTTTTAACAATTTTAATGGAAACCCTTCGTAGTAGAAAAGAACAAAAAAAAGAAGCCTTCTGTTTGCAAATTTTTGTAAAAATCTTAGCCGACACCCCACAGCCCCTCCGTGCGATTAACGACCTTCCCCTCTTCAACAATTGTGTACGCTAAAAGTTTGTTTGAGAAAAAAAAAACACAAAAAGAGAAGAAGAAAAAAATTAATAGTTATATTTTGCATTTTATTTTTAAGCAGATTTTCTATTATTAAAGAAATATTTTACCTTTATAAAATAGTTGCTAGAATTTAAGCAGTTATATACATACATGCAGAAGTAAAAAGTAACAGAAAAACAAATTATTTAATAAAAACGCAAACATTTATTATAATGTGCATTCATACAAAACAAAAACAAACAACAAACATTAAAAGTTTTGGTTTTTATGCAGATTCGTCAATAGTACAAAAAACAAGTTTACATTTATTATACATTAACATTGATTATGTACCGCATGTTATATAGTACATTAAATCGTTCGTTCATTTTTTTACACAAAAGAAAGAAACGGAAATTACGAGAAAATAAACAAGATATTAAAAGAAAAAACGTTATAGTAAAAATGAAATGGAAAGAAAAAATTTTAATTAAAATGAGTAATAAAAAAACTACAAAAAATCGGCGTCGGAGCGCAATGGTTAGTGCATTGTTGGCCTTCGACGCTAAACATCTCGGGTTTGATTTGGAGTAGACCCAGAAAAATACATTTTTTTCAATTGAAAAAGTCTTCTGGAAGTAACAAATAAGCATAAAAAAGTTTCAGTAAAATTGGTAGGCCTACACTCTTCTAGGGCATTTGTGTGAAATATGTATTTTTGCAACCTAGTTCAATTATTTAAATTTACTTTAAAAGTTACTTAAACGCTTTTAATTACACTTTCACTACAAAAATCAACTTCTTATAATTGCTTATAAAATATGTGAAGAGCTTAAAATCAAAAATCGATTAACCCTTAAAAAATGTTTATAAAAAAAAAAAAAACATTTTTCCATTACATAAAAGAATATATTTACTATCTTAACTCTAATGAATGGACGAAAACAATCTTTATCTGAACAAAGTCTACATTAAAAAAATATACAGTTAAATATCCGCCGGAAATCCAAAAATCAATTTTTTACGTAACATTCACTTCTTAAATTTCGGTATTGAAACCAGTTTTTTTAAAGTAATAAATGAATTTTCATATGACCAACTTTCCTGTTGGCTCCAGTTGTTTTCTTCGAAATGGAACTCTCCAACTACACCAAGTTCTGAAACAGCAAAGAGGCGTTCGTTTATAAAAGTGCATCTTGTTGATCCCCAAGACATGTCTACTAAACACAGCTACAAACAAACATAAAATGAGAACATTATAAATGATGAACAGATATCACAACATTAGACGCGCTTTTACTTTGGTCCACTGATCCATGCGCGGATCATAACGCTCCACTGTTCTGCGTGGGGCACCGATATATTTACCACCAACCACATACAAAAAGTCACGACTAGCGGCGATCTACATTCATTACGATATTTTAAAGGAATTAAGATAAGCCTGTATGGTGTCCCGAAATAGCATTCATTGACAAACCCCATGATCACAGCGTGCGTCGTTTAAGTTCGCCCGTTCTGTCCATCGATTGGTCACTGGATTGTAAGACTCCGTTGACTTGAGATTTGTCATACTGTCATCACCACCGACAGCGTACAATAATCCATCCAAAACGGCCAAACCAAAGAGAGATCTAGGAAATTTCATTGGAACAACAAAAGTCCACATATCGGTCGCGGGATCATATCTAGAAACGACAACAAAATTTTGTACGTCCTTAAAGTGTTTTTAATCTCAATTAAAAAATAATAATTATACTTATTGCTCACCGTTCGACAGTGTTTAAGTAAAAGTCTCCGGTTCGACCACCAACTGCATAAAGCATCCCCTCGAGTACAGCCACCTCCAATAACGTGCGTCGCGTCTGCATTGGACAAATTTCTTTGGACGTTTTTTTGTTTAAATGAAAACTCAACACTGCTTCAAAAGAACGGTTGGCTTCTTTCGAACAATCACCAACAATGATTAACGAGTCATTAAGGACGGCTGCTGTGAAAAGATTGCGTCCTGGAATTCGTCCAAAAGAAAGTAACTTATCCTTAATGGGGCAGTAAAGTGCGATACCAATCTCCTGACTCTTTAAAGATATAACCAAAGTATTAAATTAGTTGTTTTCATTTCTTCGAATGTATTAAGAATGGTTTACACTCGCACGCTCGCTCGGCTCATTATACTTGTTGAGCTGAGCTGAACGAGCGAGCGAGCGAACGAGCGAGCGAGCCATTCGTATGTGAGCTATTATACGACCCTTACTTGTTTATCATGGAATACTGCCAACAATTCCGAATTAACTGTTCTCCTTTTCTGCAAGTACAATTGGCTTTGGTGCAACATTGCATCATAAAACAATCGTGAACAGTCATATCTAATGCAAATGGATTCCACTTTTGACTTCAAAAATTGCACAGGCAAAAGTGACAGTCGCACTAGCTTCAACAATTCGGGAATGTGTTGTTCGCGACTTAAAGCGTCATACTGCACCCATCTCATGACATTGTTAAAAACCGTCTCTTCCGTTGACACAATCAGTTCATTGTCAGCTATCAGCGGCTCTAGCTGCTCATATGACAATTGTAGGAACTCTTCACGTTGGCAGATCGATTCAAACTCGCTTAACGTGTACTTCTTGACTACGATTTGCAGTTTATTTAAACTGTGCTGCTCGGCCAGTGCGCCAATTGCAAGACAATTCGCCGGTGTCAAATTGCTTTGTAGGAATTCATCACAAGCTTTAAATGCTCCTTGTAACTGTAGAAGCATTGCCGTACACAAGAGCTTCTTAACGTCGGTGCAGAAGTCTGGACCGTCCTTATCGTCATAGTCTATCGTGATTGCTCCCGTATAGCAAAAGTTGATCAGTGGTTTTAACTCTTTGCCGCTCACTTCGCCGAGTACAATTTCAGACTGTCGGGATTCGCGCATTGGACTTGTTAGCATGGCCTTAAAATATTCACTCCTTATAGCTAGAACTAAACGATGGCAATTGAATCTGATAACGTGAAGAAGAATAAATGAACTATCCTTTAAGTTTGCACTTAAGTATAAACGATTTTCTGGGATAAAGGGAAATTGCATTTACATTATATTTTTTGTAAATGTTGATTTTGATTATATATACTTTTTGGTTTATAAAAAAATAAGGTATGACATATGATGCACCATATGAAAGGTGATTGATTGGGCTTCGAAACTTTAATTTTAAGATGGTCCAACTAAGAAGAATAATAATCCTTCTGGTTATAAATTAAACTTTAATAAACTAATTTTTAAAAATGCTTCTATCTACAAAAGTTTTGGAGATATCGCAAACAATTTTTAGACCTTACGTCTCTCTGGAATACTTTCCAAAAATTGCCGCTTTAATTTGTTAAAATCACTCATTGGGAAAGAGGCACACAATTTTTCTTAGGATACGATATTTTGCAGAATTCATGAAATTCTTATTTTTTATCCAAACATCTTTTAGACTTCATACATTCTAACGTCTTTATTCATAAACGAATTTTAGTTAAAATATCGATTTTCTGTTCCAAATTTCTTCCAAAGTAAAGCGCCTAAGATATTACTTGCAATTGAAAAAGCAGAAGAGAACACATTTCTGTTCCCAGTTACAGAATTTGTGTGGACGGACACTTTACTTTTGAAGATATTTTGAGTTTAAAAACAGTATTTCAACTCAAAGGGAATTGAATATAAAACAAATCAAACGGTGAAAACTTTTTGGCTGTACGTATTAACTGGAGTTTTTGGTTTTTGTTGTTTTTCTCTAAGTACATGCAGATATGACATTATTCTGTTATAAGATTTGCACACCTCTGTCCGTCTATGCCCGCAATTAGCACAATATCGAACAATTTTCCTTCGTTGTAGAGAACCTGCAGTTCTTGCATAAACGAATAACCAAGATTTTTGTCGTGTAATATTAGCGGCATTAGGAAACAAGTAACAAATAGAAATAGACAAAATGATTGAACACGGAACTTTTAAACAAGGCCTTCTAAGGGAATATAACGATGAAAACTAATTGGCGTTATTGTCAGTGTTGCTCTTCAACTTACTGTTAATTATGTGACCGGCTATGCCATCTAAAATCTTAAAATTTTTTTTTCTTTTAAGAATTTAATGGGGCATTTATTGCCCTTAAGTTTGAAATGGGGGATTTAGATTACACTTAGAACTTTTTGGTGCTGCCGTTGATTTTTTTTTTTTTTTAATATAGTCACAATGTGGTATGGAATATGGTATGGATTATGGTATACAAATTTAATGAGCTTGAATTAGGCGCTATATATTCCAAGTCGTAGTGTGCGCTTTATTATAAAAACTTACTCATTTTGTCTGGAATTTGTTTTTCAAAATGTCTATAACTTTAAAATTAATATAGAAACTTTTTTTTTAGAAAAATTTTCGAAGAGCTGTCACCGATCAAGTAAAATTTTATATATATTGAATTTATCTAAAAATTTAAGTGAAAAAATTTATATTTAGTGACAAATATTTACAATATATTAAAGAAAAATATTCAAAGTTAGATGAAAATATCATTTGCAAAAAATATTTCCAAGAAAAAAGGGAATTTTTATGCATTAAAATTGGGGTATTTTTGTTTGGCACAAGTTTAAAGAATATCTGGAAACACTGTTCAAAGTAAAAAAACAAACCAACAATAATATAAATAAATTTAAAAACACAAACAACGCAGTTTAGTAAAATTCATATTAGCAACAAAACGTAATAAGAAATTAAAAAGGATGTCTGCAACAACGCCCACACGTAAAACACTTGCGGCTCACAATAGCAATTTGAATACCACAATCAACTCGGTTCCCTTTCCTTATCCCGCCTGTTGGTCGGATAACGAACGCATGGAAGTTTTACTAGCGCCGTTTCGTATACGCTCCGTCAATCCCGAAAACTACGACTCGAAGCTTAAATTCTGGCAAGATCTGATTGTGAAATATTGCGCGCACAAAGGATCGGCACTCTTTAGTAAACGCGAACTGCAGCTGTCGTTTGCGCGCGGTGAACGTCTGCCAAAATGTCTCGATACGGTTTTCGAGGAAATGCAAGCGGCGCGTCAATTGCGCACACGTACCGATTACGAATACGATCCGGCGAACAGTTGGAGCGGCTGGGCCGCATCAGTGCTGGTGCGTCGACCTTTCGCCTGGGGATTGACGAAGCTGAAGAACACGTTGGTCGGCGGCGCCGCTGAAGAGGCGCAGAACAGACAACTGGGCCTGCAGGAGTGGGTGCAGCTGGAGGTCATGAAGGTGCGTCTATAGTTATAAAATTCAAACTGTAGTATTATTTGTTTCTTTTTGTTTTTAGCAACTCTGCCTCGACCTGCACACGCAAGTACTGCAGCCGCAACAAGGCAAACTACTACACTATGCGGCCGTGCGTGAAATGGTCGCTGCGGCCGCACCTGCTTTGCACATCGTCGGCGATGATTGTCTGCGTCTGTGTCTACACACGTTGAACGCACAGCGCCGCATCGGTCTGGAGTGGCAGCAAGAGGAGGGCGGAGTGCGTGGTATACATCTAATTAAAGTGCCTTGTAAGTTTGCATCTATTAAAGCGGTAAATTTTGCAATTTTCTAAGCTATGATTTTTGGATTTTGCAGCTAAAACAGATGCTGCTGGCGCCGTCGTAGTTATTTCGGAATCCGATCGCGCTGTACATAATCTACAAATGACGCAAACGAACTTGCTGCAACAGCTCGAACAGCTGGCCGACGATATTAAAGAAAACGAGACAAAGGCGCGCAATTATCTCAAGGAGAATAAGCGGCAGCTGGCCAAAACGTATTTGCGCAAGAAGCATTTACTCGAAAAGAACCACGGCAAGTGGAAACGAGGCCTTTTTTTCATTTATTTTATATATTTAATTTATATTTCTGTTTACAGAAAAACGCAGTCTTGCGCTGCACAACATCGAAACGCTGCTCTGCAGCGTCGACGAAGCACAAAGCAATGGCGAGATTCTGGATGCCTATAAAATTGGCTCCAAAGCGCTGCAAACTGCGCTCAACGCTTCTGGCCTTAAATACGATAATGTCGACGAGGTGCTCGCCGAGGTGCGCGACACTATCGAAACGCATCAAGAAGTCCAAGACACGCTGGCCAATGCGAGTATAGCGCCAACATTAGCGGACGACGATGACATTGATGAGTTGGAACGCGAGCTGCAAGCGATTATGGGTGAATCGAACGTCAACAAAACCCCGAAGCGTGCGCAGAAAGCCGCATCAGCAACGGCAGCGAATGTAGTTTCTCCTACTGCTTCTTCTGCGGCTGCTGCTATTGTTAACAATGAGACGCCCAGAAAAATCACTGCAGCCAAAAGCGCTGCACCACGTCAAGTCGAAATCAGCGATGCCGAGCTCTTAGACATGCTGGAGGGCCTTGAGGTCGAAGACGATTCTCCGAAAAGCAACAAAAACGCAAATACAATTGCGCAGTAAAGTTGCGCGCTTTGCTATTAATTATAAATTTTTGTTTTCATTTTTAGTCCGAAATTCGAATTTGAGCTGTTTTATTTAAATTTGGATTTTTTTAAATTATTTATTTCGACTATTTAAAGTTTAATGTTTGTTCTCTATTATTTACACACTTTTATCTATTATCAATTTATAATAACAGTTAGCGTAGCTTAGTGCGTTTTTTACTTGAGTTAACTAATTTTGAAATGTCGCTATTTTAAAAATCGCGCAAAAATCAAAGAAAATAGAACTAAAGAAAATATAATAAAATTGTATTCATTAAAATGTTTGTATTATAAAAATGCGTATATTCCAAACGGAACACCAACAATAGGAAATTTTGTCGATTTCGTTCCGAGTCGAATATCTGAGCAGGAAGGACTTTACATGTGCGCGACAAGTTTTTGACATTTAAGAAATCATCGCTCGCGCTGTAATGTACTTACATATATATACGAGGGTGGTCCCATAAGTACTTAGCTTCACCGTCCGACGGAAGTCTACTTTGCAGACCTAGAGACGAATTAAAGAAGTTGGAGCAACGCCGAGTTTTGAATTCGAAGTTTTGTTATGATATCTCAAAACTGTCGTTTTTGAGTTGTGACACTTTTGCAAATATATACGATATAAATATATAAAAAACTACTCAATAAAAAACAAGTTTGTTGTTTTTTTTTTAGTTTTTTAAGCATTTCAACATTTTGCCGAAAAAACCTTTTTTATTTTTCTGTTGTATGACCTACGACCTACAAATGTTTAGTTTTCCTCCTGTGGGCGTGGCATGTGTTGTGGTTCGATACTTTTGTTTTTATTGATTTTGCTTAAATTTCTTCTTTTTTTTTGTTTTGTTTGTGGTTTTCTAAAATGTTGAAATGTTTTTTTTTTTTGTTTAGTTTTTGTTTGCAGGTGACTTTTGACCTTTTTTTTAAATTTGATTTAATTTTATTATTACTTTTGTTTTTGTTTCATTGAGTTTACAGTTTGAATTTTATTTGTTTGTTTTTTGTTTTTTAAAGCTATGCTTAAAGTTTATACAAATACAAAAACCTATTTTAATAAATTTATATATGTATGTGTGTATGTGTGTGTGTGGGTGAATGTCTGTATGTAAATATAATTTGACGTTTTGACAAGAGAATGATTTTTTTGTTGTTGTATTTTTGTTGCTGTTGTTAATTTTTTTGTTTTCTTTATTGATTCATAAGACATTAAAAAAGTTTACAAAAAAATTGAGAAACGAAAAAAATTCACATTCAAGTATAAAATGGAATTTTTTTTCTATTTTTATACTAATTCTTGGTTGTGCTGAATAAAGGCAAGAAAAAGAAGCTAATCACGAAGTAGCCCTTAAAAGCTTAAAATTATATAGTTTGTTTATTGCTTTCGTATTAGGCTTTATTAAACTTTTCACAGCGTTTAACTTTTAAACCACTTTTTCTAGCTTGTAAAGAATTTAAACAAAAGCTTTTGTGAGATTTTAACGTTAAAGAGCTTAAAGATTTTTCAGAACTTTAAGCGTTTTAAAATTGTAATTTGCATTTCGCTCTGAAATAGTTTTTCTGATTCTATTCAAGTCAAAAATAGTTTCGTACTTTTTTAATTTTAAGCTCTTGCAGAGCTTTAACTTTTCAAAAGTTGTATGCCTTTCCAAACTTTCAGATAACGTTTTAAATTATGCAGAGTTTTTAGCTCGCAATGTTGAAAAATTAAATTATTTATGATGGTTTAGAGTTTGCAACTACACTCTAAGAGTTGTAAACTCTAAACCATCATAACGCTTGAGAGATTTGGCTTGCCAGAGCAGTTTAGCTTAACAGAGCTTTCTTACATCGGTTTAACGTTTAAATTGTGTCAATTAAACGGGATCGATTAAATTGTTCTCCGGTGCTTCGATTCGAATTGTTTCTTTATGCAAAATGCTTTTAAAAAACGATTTTTATTCAAAAAGCGATTTTAATGGGAAGTTTTACGCTCGCTTTGTTACACGATTAAAAGTTCAATATTATTTTATAATTGAATAACAAGAAATGAGTACATGGCTTTGAATTACAAAAATAGAAGCGCGACTTTAGGTAATATTTCGTTTTCGTTTTGTTTTGAAATATATTTGTAAAATACTTTTGAACATTTGTAAAATTCAAGGAAAAAAGAAAAAATGTATTTCAGCTAAATATTTGTTAGGTTTATTTGAATTTAATAAAATGTTATTAAAGAATTTGATTCTTATGTTTAAAAATTTAAACGAGCCAAATAGACACAAAGTTGAATTGCGTTATTAGGTACATTCTATATAAACGTTTAAACTAAATATATTGCACTTTTATGTAAGAAAAATAAACAACTTTTGATTATACGAAAATTACTTTTCACAAACACTTTTCAAAACTTTACAAAAAGTGTTGTTATTGCAAAAAAAAACATCAAAGAAAACAACTTTTAATTAAGTAAATAGAAAAATTATTTACGAGTTCAGTTGATAATGTTTAAATATGTGAAATTGGATCAGAGGCGTAGTTAGAAAAAATAATGCGTAATACAAAGGAACAAGTTGAAAATTCTTAATCAAAAAAAAAGTTATAAATTATCAAAAATTTAACTCATTTTAAGCAACTTAGAAAAATCAATAAAAACAAAAAAAAATTATAATTGAAAAAATCAAAAAAAAGTTTAATAATATATAAAAGCGGTCCGAGAAGTACTAAGCCTACAAAAGGACATTTTGTATTTTTTTTCTCGGGGCACCATCAAAACAGACGTTGAAACTTGTTAAAAAAAATGTTGACAGTCGCCATCGAAGGAGAAGAGTCAATGCTCACAGCATCCAAGCGCTTTTTGATTTAGCTGCGTGATTTCTCTCCCAAAATCAAAAATCGAAACACCGACCGATATTGCTCTTTTTTCATTTTTCTAAAATCCGTGTACACGAGCTTGCTTCCACACTCGATCAAGACAAAACCGCCATTGGGCGGTGTGGCTAATTACTTATCGGACCGCCTTCGTATACATATAAAAATATATATAAATATATATATAAAATAAGAATATCTGATTGTGTAAATAATTATTCTTCCATTAAGAAAATTAAAAGAAAATGAAGCTAATATATGAATTTTTTCGATTACTATAAAACATAGATTCCTTCTGAGTACGCCCCTGGTATGTATGAATGTGGTTGGGTGTGTTTTATTTTCATGTTAATTTTTCTTCTTTTTTGTTTTTGTTTTTGTTTGTTAGCAGAATATGCCAATCTTTTTTATAGTTTAAATTTAAATTTATATGCTTACAAGCTAGTGGCTAGACAAAAGTTTCCCTATTTTGGAATTTGTAATTTTTGCATACATTTTTTTTTTTATAATAAATATTTTTCCTTTTTCTCTTTCTTGGCTTAGCTATATTTTGTTTGGTTTTCTCCGTATTTTAACACAAGTCACAAATTTTGGAACACTTTTCATACAAAGAAATCGTTCAAAAAGTATCTCGAATTATTCGATTTTAACGATTTCTTGTATGCTTGCGAAATGTTGAAAATATTTTTATTCAAAAACGACTTTTTGAAATATTTTCTGCGAGAGAGTGGAATTAATAAATTGGAATCGGAAGTTAACATTTAAAAGCTTTCAATAAAAGAATAGGTGAATGAATGAGCTTTAGCAATGACTAAGCTCAAATTGTCTAAATCAATTAAGAGGAAACATTTTTTTATTGTTAACTGAAAAATTTACCAAATTTTGAAATCTTTTTAGAAATCATTTTCATTTTGCAAAATTTTAAAATGATAATTTTTATCATAACAAAAATTTCGATATCACATTAGTAGAGTCACCTCAACATGAACATATTTACATATCAGTTCGATATCTTTTAGCCTGCGTTTAAAATCGCTCAAACAGACAGACAGAAATACAGGAAATAATTAATTTTTTGGAATTGCATTCGAAATTAATTAACCAATCACATGATACCTTAATTTTATGTGTTTTAATACATTGCTTACAAAACTGAAGAAAGTGTTCCAAAATTCTTGTTGCAAAATACAAATTTCACACGACTTGCCCATTCATGTCGATTTATAAAAAAAAACATCGCATTTTCGTTAACTTAAAATCTAAAGCAGCATTTGTCTTTCAAATGTGTTTTTGTCAGTGTATGTGTTATATGCGTGTATGTGTACGTATGTGGATGTGTGTGTGAATAAAAATTGTCGCTTTTACGTTGTTCGTCGCCCATCGCTGCTGTTCACAGCTGTCCGGTTCTAACAGCAAAAGTTGAAGAAGAAGAAAAAGATTTGAACGCGTTGCCGCTGTTGTTGTGTACCATCGTTAGAGCACGCCGCTGCTACTGTTGTTGATCGTCATTGTCGTCGTTCTCTTTATTGCATATTTGCAATTGTTATGTATAGATTTGGAATAAAATTAAAATACTCAAAATAGTACAAATAAAGCAGATCAGTACGGGCAGGATCACTATGAAACGCAGTGATCTGAAATGAAAAGTTAAAATTTTAGATGTCGCCACATTAAAGTCTAAAGTTATTCCTATGATGAGCTCTTTTCAAAACTGTGCATAACACTTACCTTCGATGCCCCATTGCTGGATGTCAGAGATTCAGATCGACTTCGGCCTCCAAATCAATGTGATTCATCGAATTCGCCGAGCTATTGAAAATTTGATTATCGTTTGTGCTCTCTCCATTTGCAATAACGGCATCTGAACCGAGAACGTTAGCTGCAGCTGCATTTCTCTTTGATTTCGCACCTATTAGCCAAGAGAATACTTTGTCCAAATTTCAAAATTAATAAAACAGCGCATGATTTTTGTGTATATGTAGGAGCAGAAGGAGGTGCGAATGGACTAAGGAGTGTAGGCGTATGAGAAATGGGTAGAAACATGTGAGACATTGATGCAGACGGGGCAGGCATGAGTTTAAGAAAGTTTTGAAAAATATATTATAAAGAACTTATAAGTTTAAGTTAATGTTGTGAAGAAAATTTAGATGAGTAGGTACATCAGTCTAGAAAACTCTGCACAAGGTCAATTGAACTAAATAGATTATAGTATGTAAAATATTGTATAACAAATTATAGTAATGTGAAACTATTTTTAAAGATTGCCGCAATACCATTACATTGACGCAATGGTACACTGCTTTATTCGTTAAGTAGCGCTGATGAACTTTATTGTATTATAAATTTAAACAATTCAATCAAATTTTGTCATTGGACAAACTTCTTATATCAAAAATAAGAAAAAAGAAATAAAATCAATTGCAAAAAGCTGAAAGAAAAATATTTTTAAATACAATATATACAAAAAACAGTTTCAAAATCCATTTACAATTAATTTAATCCAAAAAGATGATTTCTGCATAATAGAAATTTGTTTAGCGGGTCCTTAACGAATAAAGCAGAGAATGGTTTTTATTTAAATGCGCTTAGAATAATTTAATCATGTATAAAAATGAGTTTTGGTACTACCGGCTTTTTACTTTTTCTCCAGCGCAGCGTGACTTACTTTAAGTCTAAATTTTTGTAAAATTGTGTTTTTGTATTGTTAAATGTATTGTATTGTATTTTAGTATATTTTATTGTTTAGGATTGTATTGTATTTGAATATACTGTATTGTATTTTATTGTTCTGTATCGTATCGTATTGTTTTGTTTTGTATTGTATTTCATTGTATTTAAAAATGTCAGATTCAAACTTCAGCTTCTGACACGATCACGGCAGAGTACACAATTAATTACAAAAACATGAAACTTGCTCGTAGTTTTTTGATTAGCAAAAAATTATTATTAAAAAACAAAAATAAAAAAACACAAATTGTTTGCCTAAAAGTTCCAATAATTAAAAATTTTTGACTTAAAAGAAAACATTGGTTAAAAATTTCACATTCGTTAAAAACGAAACAAAACTTTACACATAATATTGAAATTCCATGATGCACTTCATCAACGTGAACCATCTAAAACAAAAGTACATCCTACGTACTACATTGGCACCAAACTCGATTGCATCACACAAAGAACACACAAAGTAAAGTACAAATACGGTGAACAATAGCGAGTGCACATACCTGCCGTAAAGCATAGACAGCCCTCATCGTCGCTTGGCGAATCGCGTCGTGAATTCTTGAGCTCCTTGTTTATCTCGTTGATGCAGCGCTGATAGTAGTCGTAGTCCTTCAGATACCAAACGGGCGGCCAACGATGTTCGCGCAAATACTCTTGATTATCCTGATGCAGCGCCTTTAGGCCTTTTAGCGAAAATTTACAAATAATATTGTAATTGATGCACAGGTAGGACATGCACCATTCGGCCAGCTGGTGGGCATTGTGCAGCTGTCGAGCGAACAATAAAGCAGTGTATAAAACAATTTTCGAAATATAAAAATCAATTCGCCAAACTAACCTTGACCGCTTCCAGCATTCTGAGGCAATGATCGACGGTTTCATTGGTTTCATTTTGTGAAATCAGCGTAAGATCCTCGATAACGCGACACTCAGTTAGATTAAGGAGACGCGGCAGACACAAACGATTCGCCAACTCCAGAAGATTCAAACACTTGTCCGCGGATATGGGCGGAATCTCATCGGTGTACAAGTAGCAAAGCAGCTTGTGGAATGTGTAAATTGTAACGCCGGGAAAAACAATCTAAATTGGCATTTAAACAAAATAACATAAACGATAAACAAATTGAAATGGTGAACGAATATTCCTTTGTCAACTCGAAATACAAAAAAACTTACCACACTTGCGTGCGCCTCGCGAAAATCGCCCGCCAACATGGCGCGCATGACATCGCAGCGCGCTACCAAAATGGCACGATGCGCCTTCATCAGACCGTCGTCCAGCTCAAAATTGACATCGCTGAAGCAGCCATCGCCGATGCAGTACTTCTCCATATTATCTTTAATGCTCTGCAAGAGTGGAGAATTTATATAAATTCTTAGATTAAAATAACAATTAAGACAAAATACTTACAAGATAAAACATTGTATCATCGTTTAGGTTCGCTAAAGCGCTCTGTGGCTTGGAAAGCAATAAAGCCAATTGATGCAGTTCTAAGAAGTCAGCAGCTTGTCTAATTTCCTACATAAAGCAAAATACATACGAAAAGGAATTCAATTTTTGTTAATCTATTAAAATTTATGTATTAAATGTAGAATATAAAAATAAGAACTTGTCTGTAAATAAATTCATCAGTTGAATTGCTAAATTCAAAACAGAGTTGAGCAGAGTGACGAATAAATTGGTTTCTCGAATAATCAACAAAACGTCGAAAACTACAAATGTTGTTTAACAAAAAACAAACAAAAAATGTATATTGTATAAATAATTTAGTCATTTTTTAAAAACAATTTAAAACTTAACAAAATGTTGCAAGTTTAGTTCATTTAATGAAGTTCTAAAAGTTAATACTTTTCTTAAATGATTAACATTAATTTTATCGTTATTGCTAAATTTACAACAATTTGACATAGTGGGAAACCAGGCATTCGAATAAAGTGCTTCATAAATCTTTCATTGAAAATATGTCGTATGAAATGTCATGCATTTTTTTGTTTTTTCGTTTTTGTTTTATAAACTCAAACAATGTATAAGTATATAATGTTTAACTGTAGTACATAATCTTGTTAAACACATTATATATTTCCATAGCTACTTTGTTAATGTTTGCATATAAACATATTTAGTATTTACCAAAAGCAATCCTATTGGAGCAGTCTGTGTTTTTTTTTACATTGTTAATTTTTGGCAACAAAAAAGACAAATGTTTAGTTTAAAAAATATACAAATTAAACAAAAATGTATATTAAAACTTTTAAAACTTTGTAGACAATTTTAAGTAAGAGTTTATGCTATTTAAAAAATAACTAAAGATTAAACCTGTCTATTAAAAATAAAAACAAAAAGTAGTAACACAAAATACTAACTAAATATAAAAGAAAAATAGATTCTGTACTTATGCGCACTAAAATAAAGAAACCAATTGCAAATCCATTGAGCGTTAACTAAGACGCACCTGCAGATTGTGAAATTCCTTTTCGACTGTGCCGGTGTAAATGAATTTCAAACATTGATGTAGCGCTTGTGGCGTTATGACTTTCGTGAGCGTGACAATCGTTTGCGTCACATGAACGTGGCCGCGCTGATTTTCCATCTGTACGATGCGTATATTTTGGAAAACATTATGATGCAGATCCTTGTACAGGTCCGTCGGCCGTTTTGATTCAATTAGGGGCAACGCCTGATAGCTGGAGCGACGTTTCAAGTGATCCCACATTCTGAAATTAGTAAATTCATTATTCATTCAATTTGTGTTTATTTATTTGTGTTATTTATATTAATGGAATCCACACGTCAAACCTTTGTGTACGAGTCTCGTGGCGTATTAGACACTCGGTGTCATCGTTGAAATCCGCTGTGGTCGCTTCACCGAATGTGGAACTCACCTGCCCCCGCAGGAAGTTGCAAAAAAACGAAAATTTTAATTAATTTACAAAATAACAACAGATAATGCTGCAGACAAAATACTAATAATTTAATAATAATAATAATAATAATAATAATATGTGTCTACGACGAGTAATTATAAACAACTATTCCACTCACCATGCTCGATTCGCTGCTACTGCGTCCGCCCATATCCGACAATTCCGTATTCAACAGGCGATAGAAAATATTTGATGCGGCCGCAAGCATAAATTTATGCACAGGAAATTTCATTGAGCCCACGATCAGTATCAGATCCGTATAGGCTTGTGACAGCAGCACATTGTACATGTCCTGTCGATAGTTGCCAACGACAACGGTCACCTCGGGCGGTGGCGGTTTTGGCGGTCGAAATGGTGCCTGCAACAGTGGCTTCTGTACCTTTTTCAAATTTGTCATCCAGAAACGCTGCTGACGACGCGCTATTAACGCCGAACGTATGGCATTCTCGAAGACCTCGTTTACACCGAAATACGTAAAGACACTTGTCTCGTAGTAAGCGACACCGAGTTCCTTGGCAACGGCACGTGCTTCGTCAGGCATGACCAGGTCGCTTTTGAGTGCGGCCCTGAAATGTTAAAGGAAGCAGAGAATTAAATTAAACTACAAATAATTTTGCAAACTAATTAAATTTATTCTACAAAAATTATTACCTAACAAAAGTGCTGCGCTCGCCAAAATACGATAAATACGTTTCATCGCGATACATATAACGCAAATCGTTCTTACAGCCGACCAATATGACAGGAACATCCGGACAAAAGCGTCTTATTTCTGGATACCACATGGCCTTACAGTTGCGCAATGAAATCGGACTGGCAATCGAGAAACACAGCAGCACTACATCGGAACTATATGGTCAAAAGAGTTTTCATTGTTAAAAGAAGTTGGCTAAGGAAAAGTTAGCTTGCGGTAGTTTAATCTAACCGGCCGTAAGCAAAGCGCCGATCCTTGTCATGATCGCCAAATGTATCCCACAAACGCAACGAGACATTAACGCCATCGACAACCTTCCAGGAACGTTCAAGCACCTATTAAAAAATTGCAAAATATATTAGAAACATTTCCAATGCGTTATAAATAAAACAAAACATACATCCTTATAAATGCGATACTGATCGATGGCCCACACTGTGGGCACATGTGTGGACAGTAACTGCGACAGTGAAACATGTTTATTACAGGCACGCGCACAAATGAGTCGTGTTTTACCGACGGCCGTATCGCCGACTAGCACGCACTTCACTAATTCCTGATGGGGCTGCTCGTTATCCATCTTGCCATTACCGGCTGGCCGGGTGGTCGTCGGTCGAGCAGATGGTCAGAGGACACAACAATTGCTGCAATTAATGAAATAACTAATTAATTGGTTAAAGTTACAAAAAAACAAACACACCAAATTGTTATAATATTATTAATTTATTTAGGTTACAGCCATTACAACCTAATATATAATATTATTATTTGGGAGCGACTAAAATTACTCTTATTACCGTAGTGAGAGTAAAATTTTCATAGACGAAGCTTAAATTAAATATTTTATACAAAGAAAATGCAAACAATTTAGAATTAATATGATTTTGTATCTCAGAGGAATTAGTGATTTTCTAACTCGCAGCCAAACGATAACAGCTGATGGTTACGTGCCGATAACGTTAAATTAGCGCATTTTATAAATCAATAAGTCAGTAAATACTGTGAAAAAATACAGACGAGAGAAAAAACAGAAGCATGATGGTGATGAACGATAACAAGGAATTTATAAAGTCTAAAACAGAGACGATTTCGCCTGCATAAAAATCGTGATGCTTTAAATTTATCATTATTATTATTATTATAATTGAAGGATACTTATCGAAGATTTTTCATTACTTTTCTCGGAGAAATCAAAAAATCAAATGGTTTACTTGCGATAAGTGAAAGTTGCTTCAATTATTTAAATAAATTTCACTAGCAACAAAGACTTTCGGCCTTGCAATGTATAATTCATGCAATAATTCAATGCTTGAATTTAACATAATTTTTCTTTTTTTAAAAAGAGTTAAACATATCACTCATACGTCCCCCCCACAGAGGCGCAAAATAAAAATGATCGGTTTAATTATAAATAAAAGAACCGGCGACACGTGAGCGAGTAATTAGCGTTAAAAAAAACATATTTTACAAAATATTGAATCTTTTGAAATGAATAATCGAAGCAAATGCGGACTGCAGACGTCTCAGTTTTAGGTTTATGGTTTTCTCAGCGCTTTTATTTATTTGCAACCATTAACAACAACAATTTTGCGATACATCTTGACGTGCAAAACATTTCAAAAGCAAATAATAACACACAAAAAAACAACAACAATAAAAAGAAGGTGGCAACACAGTCGCGAATTTAATTGCAATTTGATTACGTCTGGCGCCACTTGGTGCTGTGCACCTTTGGCGCTGCACTTTTTATTTATTTATTTTTGTTGTTGTTGTTGTTTTCTTTGTTTTTCGGGTTGCTCCATTAATTTTTTCGTTGTTGCAAGCCGGCAGTTTTTTTGGGTTTCGTCTTTGACAGCTGTCATTCTTTTTTTTTAATGTTTTTTTCGTTTTTCATTATTTTTGCACGCTTTCATGTTTAGGACGAATTTAACAAACGGAAGAGGATACAAAAAAAATTGCGCACACGAGTCGGCCGCAGCAGCAGCAGCAATTACAACGACAGCAATAAATCAACAACAACAATAACAACAACCAAAATCACTCTAAATTTAGAAAACAATTTTGGACGACGGCGGCGCAATATGAATGAAAAAAAAACTACGTCAGCAGAAAAACCGAAAAAGCAAAAGCGAAAAAAAAACTTCTTTTTGGCGTGACGTAGTTAGGTACCCCAAACTGCCCTTACACCCACATTACTAGCTTTATATACACACATATACATGGATGTATG
Source organism: Suillia variegata (assembly GCA_949127995.1). Lineage (NCBI taxonomy): Eukaryota > Metazoa > Arthropoda > Insecta > Diptera > Heleomyzidae > Suillia > Suillia variegata. The sequence goes on from OX421845.1 coordinate 8,056,193, forward strand.
TTTCTGCATACTTCAATATTTCGCAAATTTAATATTAAATTTAAACTTTTTAGGTCAAAAAGACTTTTCTTTAAAAAAAAACAAAAAAATATGAATAAAATTTTTGTATAATTCTTTCTGGGTAAATTAATATTTATCTATTTAACAAAAAATTATTTTTAAAAATATGTTTAAATATTTTATACACCAGACAATTTAAATGACTTTTGTTATATTATAACAAAAACAACAATCTGTAAGCAAAATAAAAATATATTAAAAAAAAACAATTATTAATGCAAATGGAAAATTTTTCTTTACTTGGTTAGTGTGATTGTTGTTGGTGTTGTTTTATTGTTGTACACACAGCATCACGAACAGAATTTATTTATTTTTTATTGAATATTTGTTTTCTTTTCTTCTTTATTTTTTATTATTTATTTACTTTTTGTTGTTGTTGTTGTTGCTTTAATTGCCGGTTCGCTGCTGCCGCTGTTTCAACTTCTTCTGGTTTTAATACATACATATTTTCAATTTCATTTGCAATAAAACCTCGAGCGAAGCCAATAAAACGAGAGCGCCAAAGAGCTTCGGGAGAAGAATAAATTTCCCATTCCCCAGCCGCACTCCTTCCCCCACCAACAGAGTGTGAGAATGTGGAAATTTGTGTGGAGCGAGGAGGAGAGTTTGTGTGGAGAGCACACATTTAAATGTACGGAAGGGGAGCAGAACAAACAACGGTCGGTCACATGCAAATGTTGTTGTGCTGGTGTTGTTGTTGTTGTTGTTTCTGTGTTGATGTTGTCGTTTGTGTTCAGGTTTTTTATTACTGTTGTTGTTTATTCTAGGTTTTGTTATAGTTGGTTTTTTGCGCATGTTTTGTAATTTATTTTAGCTGGCGCAGAGAATAACAACGACGACAACAACAACAACAACATCTGTATTGTTACAATTCCCATTTTTTCTATTTGTTGTTTTTGTTATTTTTTTGCAGTGTTTCTATTGTTTAATTATTTACTGATTTTTGTTGTTGTTTTTTTCGTTTCCTACTCCTTTGATTGTTTATACACGTGCCTCCGCTCAGCTGAGCGTGCAACACAAAAATAAAAAGTGAGCGGAAAAGTTTGGCCATTCAATAAAGCTGTTGAATTCTAAATGAGCAATCGTTTGTTAAAATGTTTTCTAAGAAAATTATGTTTCAAATAATTTTCTTCACTTTGAATTTTGCCTTTGTTAGAAGAACAACTTCTTATTTAAACTTTATTTAAATTGTCAAACTATTTTCACTTCAATAAATACCAATTACAAGAGGTTATGGGCGATACGTTTGTGAATGGCATACCCCAATTTAACGGTTGCGGTTATGATGATTGGCAATTCCGGATGAAGATTCATTTGGAGTCGCATAATTTGGAGGACGTTCTGACCGGCGATCCACCAAGTACAGCGGCAGAAAAGGCAGAGTTTCTGAAGAAGGATCGAAAGGCAAAAGAACGACTGGTGAGCTTTGTGCATTCAGATTGTCTCAGCTATGTGAGAGATAAAGATACTGCTAAGGCCATGTGGGAAAGCTTGCATTCGGCGTTCGCTAAAAAGTCCGTGGTGAACCAGTTATTGTTACGCAAGCAGCTAACGAAATTGCAAATGAAGAATGGTGACACAATGGTCTCGCATTTGCATGCATTCGAAAATTTGGTGCGTCAACTGAAATTGGCAGGAGCTAATATGGAAGAAGGCGATTTGCTCGCGCAATTGTTCCTAACTTTGCCCGAAAAATTTGATCCGTTAGTAACGGCACTACAAAATTTGGATGACGGTAAGCTGTCGCTTGCAATTGCTAAAGAGCGATTATTGGCTGAGGAGACTAAGTTCAACGATCGCTACCGTGAAGAAGCTCACGAATCGAAAGAGAAGATTGCGTTTGTAAGCAAGAAGAACTTCAAGAAAAAATTTAGTGGAAAGTGCTTCAAATGCAACAAGTTTGGACACCAGGCTAAGGATTGTCGATCTGGAGATGACAATGGAAAGTGCTTCAAATGCAATAAGTTTGGACATCAGGCAAAGGACTGCCGATCTGGAGAAGCTCGAAGTGTGGATAAACGTGCTAACAGCAATAAGGGATTTTGTTTTATGGCTGATAGAAGCATATTGAACACTAATCAGAAGAAGATAATTTTTAAACTCGATTCTGGAGCGAGTGATCATCTTGCAAATGAAAAGTGGTATTTTTCTGAGATTGAAGATTTAAAGATTCCAGTTGAAATCAATGTGGCTAAGGATAATCAGTCAATTTTGGCCAAGCAATGTGGTAAAATTCAAGGGCTTAGCAATACTGGAGTTGAATTAGCTATGAAGGACGTGCTGTTTATACCAGAACTTCGAGATAATCTCTTATCAGTGCGCAAGTTAACAAGTGCTGGAGCCGAGGTACAGTTTCAGCGTAATAAAGCTTTTATTATTGTCAACCGAGAGTTAATTGCGACTGCATATTTTCGTGGAAACTTATATGAGTTGGAGATTTACATCAAGAAACCAGAAGCTAGTTTGTGCAAGAAAGAAGAAGTAATGCTATGGCATCGACGACTTGGACACATCGGTCAGCAAGGTTTGGATACGCTGATGAAAATGAACATGATTCCCAGATCAAATCAAAAATCAGTAAAAATCGGTTTTTGTGATGTGTGTGTTGAGGGCAAACAATGTCGAGAATCTTTTGATAGAACGCGTGTAAGATCGAAACGACTACTGGAAAGAATACACTCTGACGTTTGTGGACCACTCGATCCAATTGCTATAGATGGATCGAAGTATTTTGTTTCGTTTATCGATGATTACAGTCATTTTGCAATGATTTTTCCGATCAGAAAGAAGTCTGAAGTTTTCGAGTCTTTTCAAGAATATGAAGCGCTGTCGTCTGCGATGTTTGGTACTGCAATATCTATGCTTACCATAGATCAAGGCCGCGAATATTTATCAAAAGAACAGGAGCGTTGGTACAAGCAAAAAGGTATCCAAGTTCAACCAACAATTTCGTATTCGCCTCAGCAGAATGGAGTAGCTGAAAGATTCAACAGAACACTGGCAGAAAAAATTAGAGCTATGCTAATTGAGTCAGGAATGCCGAAGAAGATGTGGGCTGAAGCTGCGGTAGCTGCAACTTATATAATCAATCGGAGCCCAACAAGAACATTGGAAAATGCAGTGACACCTGCCGAATTGTGGTATGGAAGTAAACCAGACTTAGAAAAGTTACGAGTGTTTGGGTGCAAAGCATTTGCGTGGATTCCAGATCAGTGCAGAAAGAAGCTGGATTCCAAGAGCCGAAAAGCGGTAATGGTGGGCTATGCACCAAATGGATATCGACTTTGGGATACGGAGCGTCAAAAGGTTTTCACTGCACGTGATGTTAAGTTCGACGAGACGTACTACCCATTCAAAAATACAAATGAATATGAAAAGAAATATCAAAATGAAATTCAAGTTCGTTGGAAACACGAGCAAGAGGGGGAAGCTGATAATGTTGTCGTGACTGATTCCGGAATTGATATTCCGATTCCTATTCAAGAGGAAGAAGAAGAAGACGAGTTCGAGGATGCGGCTGTAGAAAACGATCAACCTGCTGCGCTCCCTCCGCAACAAGATTTCAGTAATCTTCCAGAGATTACTGTCAGACACAGCGAAAGGGAGCGTCGGAGACCAAGTAAGTTACTTGATTACCTTATTGGTTCAAAAGCAAATTCCGCCGCAGTTAACGTTTCCGCAGATGTTCCTGAAGAATATAAAGATATATTCGGAAGACCTGATGAACAATGCTGGAAAGATGCCATTGCTGAAGAACTTAGTTCAATGCAGAAAAACAATGTATGGGAAGTAGTCAAGAAACCACCTGACGTCAAGTTGCTAAAATCGAAATGGGTTTTTCGCATAAAGGAAGATGAAAATGGAAACCCTACTCGATACAAGGCTCGACTAGTGGCGAAAGGATTTCTCCAAAAGTACGGAATAGATTATAAAGAAACATATGCACCTGTTGCAAAATTAACGACAGTGCGTGCTGTGTTAGCAGTTGGTGTACGTCAAAAATATGTTTTTCATCAGCTGGATGTAAAAACTGCATTTTTGCACGGTGATTTGGAAGAAGAGATTTACTTGTCAACTCCAGATGGGATAAAAGCGAGAGAGGGTATAGCGTACAAATTATTAAAATCGCTTTACGGTCTGAAGCAGGCACCACGTTGCTGGAATGACAAGTTTAATAAGTATCTCTTGACACTTGGATTTAAGAGATCACAACATGATTTCTGTCTTTATACCAAGTTTGATGATAAACGAGAAGATGTTTTAATAGTATTAATGTATGTTGACGATTTGTTAATCGTTGGTAGCAAGATGGAAACTATTGAAAAGCTGAAAAAGGAACTTTCCGCTCGATTTGAAATGAGCGATTGCGGAGTCCTGAAATATTTTCTTGGTATTAAAATCGAATATGATACAAAAAGTATGAAATTATCTCAAGAAGCAAGTATTGATAAAGTGCTTACTAAATTTGGGATGCTAGATTGCAATTCGGTTAAAAGTCCAATGGAAAAAGGACTTCAACTAAATTCTAGTAGTGATGAAACTAAATCGGATAAGCCATATCGTGAACTTCTTGGAAGTCTTATGTATATTATGCTAAGCTCAAGACCCGATTTGTGTTATTCAGTTGCATATATGGGCAGACATCAACAAAATCCATCAGATTTACACTGGCAACATTTGAAACGGATTGTTAGATATCTCAAGGGTACGAAGACTTTAAAGTTATGTTTCAATGAAGAACAAAGTGAGCCACTTGTTGGATATGCTGATGCTGACTGGGCCAGTGATATTGTAGACAGAAAATCTGTGAGCGGATATATTTTTAAAATATATGGATGTACTGTTTCATGGTCTAGTAAGAAACAACTCACAGTGGCAACCTCATCAAGTGAAGCTGAATACATCGCTTTAAGTGCAGCAACTTCAGAGGTAATTTGGCTGCGTGGAATAATGCAAGACCTTCGAGAACTTAATGAAGAAGCAGTTACTATTTACGAGGATAATCGCGGATGTATTGGAATGGCACATAATGCTGAAAGCAAACGTGCTAAGCACATTGACATTAAACATCATTTCATCAGAGACAATGTGGCCAATGGAATAATCAAAATTGCTGCTATTGGAACTAAAGATCAGTTAGCAGATATATTTACAAAATCTTTGGATATAACAAACTTTGTGGAGTTCCGTAACAAAATTGGATTAAACGATTGAGAGGGGGTGTTGAATTCTAAATGAGCAATCGTTTGTTAAAATGTTTTCTAAGAAAATTATGTTTCAAATAATTTTCTTCACTTTGAATTTTGCCTTTGTTAGAAGAACAACTTCTTATTTAAACTTTATTTAAATTGTCAAACTATTTTCACTTTAATAAATACCAATTACAAGAAAAGCCCGTGTCAAGGAGGATGATGGGCTAATAAGGCTATTTTATTAGAAAACAAATACAATTCTCTGCCTATAAGTTAACGCTTAGAGATACAAACTTCGTGCAAAACACTTTTCCGGTTCGTAATTGAATTCCCTTTTTCGGACACCCAATTTAAAACCATTTGTCTAGATTTATCGCGAGTTTCACTTTATCCCTTCTCTGGTAACTAAAGGTGGATGACCCGTTTAACTAAAAAAAATGTTCTTTTAGAATTCTTTCGTTTTTTCAGTTATTAACAGCCTTGAATAATTTGGAGTAAGAACTTTTCATATTCCCTGGTGCGATATGGGCTACATTCTAGCATAAAAAGTGCAGTCGTCGAAGTACTATAGCTGCCAAAGTACCGACTATTCAATCCCCTTGATACGCAGCAGTAAAAGTTTATTTATGGTGTAAACACGCTAACAGCTCAAGTAGAAAGCGTAAGGAACAACTTTTAGTATAGAGTACACAAATATTGTTTGCATTGTTCTGATTGAAGGCAGCCAAGTCAGCAAGTTAGCTGGTTCGCAATAAACAAGTTAACTACTTAGTTTAAATTCTTGTTTGCTTTGTTTCATTGTAGGCACAAAATCAAAACAGAATAAAACATAAAAAAAAGTAAAAACAAATGAAAACAAAAACAATCACTACAAGTAAACAAAACAAAAGATATAAATAGCTAAAGGCGATCGATCGCGCCGTGACTCCCCGATCGTGACAGTACAAAAGCAAACTAATAGTAAAAAAAAACACTACAAAATGTTGACATTAATATTTGCAGTTGAGAAAAAAATATAAACAAAAAATGATTATCTGCAAAATATGATTAACTTAAAAATTATAAACTGTAGGAAATTAGAACAGGTGCTGGTATCGATCAAAATCGTTTTCATTCCATGTCTTCTTTCAATTTAGAATTCACTTTTTTTTATTGCATGGAGGAGCTTGAATCAAAAACTACAAACAACAAATTAACGGTAAATTAAAGTGTTGCCTTGTTCAGATTTGAAGTTCAATAAACTATTAGAAAAAATATGAATAACTATGAACCAAAAAAATTAAAAACTGTCAACCAAATATCTTCAATAGTTTTAAAGATAACGCGTTAACATGAATTGAAACATTGAGTGCGGTTATGAGTCGATTGGCTGCATTGAATCAATTAAATCCGTTTGTTAAGGCATAGGCAAAGTTTCAGCTTAATATATCCAATGGTTCGCACGCCATCTTAACAAAAAATAATGACTGAAAGACAGACAGACGGACATAAGACTATGTTCAAAACGACTCACTTTTTGATCCTGATCAATAATATATACTCATACATATACTTGTATGTCTAAATCTATTTTAAGTACTACAAACTTCTACAAAAACCGGTGGCTACCCTACGAAAAAAACACAACAAAAAATCAACAACAATTTCTTAAATGCGTCAAAGAAGCAACAACAAAAAAAGCAGTAAATTCAAACAGCGCAAAAAACAAAAAAAAATCAATAAAAAAAACAAAGAAATAAATACAAATAAAGAAGATAAACGCAAAAACTAGATAAAGGGAATGGCGAAGTAGACAAACCGTAGAAGACTTGATAAATACCACAAAAACAATAACAACTAAAGAAACCAAGCGATACTAAACAAACAACAAAAACAACAACAATGAGAAGAGATGTTACAAAAGATAGCGAGAGAGCGAGAGGAACAAACACCTCAGAGAAGTGGAAGTGGTTTGGGCGATTATGATTTTGCGTATTCAACGCTGTAAATTAAAGCCAAAGCGAAATATCGTACAAACGAAATAAAGCCTAATGCAATAGGTGAATAATACAAGATCTAAATAATAGCTGTGGGAATGAGGAAAAACGACATAACTCTATTTAAACTGTTCCTAAGAAAATTGTTTTCTCGGACGACAAAGCTAAACGGTTTTTAAATTATTTTTCATTTCGTTGGGCGTTAATTCAAAAAGTAATTGCAAACTCAATCAGCGATAAACGCCGACGTAGTCAATGCGATTAAGACATGGAAGTGAAGGAGGATAAATAATAAACATACAAACAAAAAAACCGACAGAGGCAATGCTCCGCGACCAATGACGAAGCAACCACTACAATCCGTTGACCCTTCTGAGTCTGCGACAGACACCAGAAGAAGTCAACGAAAACAAAGTTACTGCAAAAAAATAAAAAGGAAACATCTTCTTGATTGAAAGAAAGCCCAAGAACAAACTGCGACGAAGATAAAAAGTAGAAGAGATGCGGTGAAGGAGGCAGTGCCAACTTAATGGGTCCAAAAAAGAAAGGGAGGCATAGAGGGCGGAAGCGAAGGAGTAAATAATTGAATTCAATTTAAAAACTTGTAGCCAGTGCCAGGCGAAGTTTATTTTTAGCACGGAACACGCCGGAAGTGCGTACACAAAGTAACGCAAAATGAACAATTACCCGAAATCGTTGAAACGCCAGATGAAGCAAGGCAAGGATGAGGACGAGGTAGGGGCAGAGGCAGTATCATGCATTCAATTTATGCATGTAACAAACAGAAAACAAAATTTAAAGCTGTGTGAACGAATTAATGCCGAATCAAAAAAAGTAATAACAAAATGATTTGATGAAACGAAAACACGCCCACGGAAAAAAATAAAAAAGTAGTAAGAGAATTATCGGCGACTATGCCGGAGCTCAAATGCCCTACGCCATTTAAGAGACAACAAAAAAAATGTTTCTTGTTGCATTTTTCTAATTTGTTTTCTATTATAAGTGGGCGTGGTTCTTATCCAATCATATTAGGTATGACATATACTATACCAAATGAAAGTTAATTGATTGGGCTTTAATTCTTTGCTATTAAGACCGTGTCATTGTTACGCATTTTTTTCGAGAAATTAACCCTTAAAAGTTCAAATTTTCCTAAAATGTTTATATCAGCAAAGGTTTTGAAAATATTACGAATATTGGCACTCAAATACCTCACAAGTTTTTTATTGAAGAGGAAGAGGGGAAAAGCGGTCCACAATTTATCAGAGATTTTACCCCAAATATAACAAACAAAATTCTCACCATTAATTCAAAAATGTACAAACTAAAATATTTTAAAAATATATGCAATTTTTTTTTCTTATTACTTTTTCACAATTCCGATATCATTGCGGCGCATCAGCGGTAAGCAATTGTTGTTGTTGCTCTGTTGTTGTGGTTGTCGCTGCTGCAAAGTGGTGCCCTGTATTGATTTTATGTCTCCTTTCTTGCGCCGACCACCGACCGCCGCACCGCATTCGTCATCAGCGAAACCGACGACGGATGACGACGGCTCGCTTAGAACGTTAAACAAAAAAATTGCCAATTGCAGCAAAATTTGATTTTGTAAAACGAACAAGAAAAAAACACACAAAACTTAAAATTCCAACAGCAACATCACAACAACAGCAATGACAAAAAAAAACAACAAAGTGGCCGTGCGAAATTGATTTTTGTTCTAACTGCTCCCCACCAACCGTTTTTTTTTAGATTTTTTCTTTCTGCATTTAAAAATTACCTTTATTTTCTTGCCTTTTTCGAAGACTTTTTGCAACTTCTCTTTAATATTCCTTTTGTTCGTTTTGTTCTTTGTTAAAATAAATGTTTAAATGAGTTTTTCCTGCACTTTTCACTTTTTTTCAGTTTTCCTTTGGAATGCACTTTTTCTATTTTCGTCGTTGCATTTTTTTTTCTTCTTTTTTTTTTGTTCTATTCTTCTTTACTCTTTTGCAAATTTTTCAATTGTCGTCGTTTTCATTAGATTTTAGCATTTTCACTATTTTCATAATCAACAAACAACACAAATTTTTAATTGTAAAATTTAAATAGATTTTTTTCTTATAATTTAAATTTACTTTACAGGCTTTTATTTTCGTGTCGCCTCAGTCGGAGAGCGACTTGAAACTTTGCAACTTGAAACGAAACTGAGAATCTAGAAGTTGTCAGTTGAACTGACAGCTGACAGTTAACTTGTATGAAATTTTAAAGGCAGCAATTGAATGAATGCGTCGCGTACGTAAAAAACGTTTAAACTGACAACTATGACAAAATACTTGTATATAGAAATGCGATTGAATTAAAACTTTTCCGTTCTTGCGACTAAAAAAAAGTGCGTAACTCTCAACTTCCGACATATGTCGAGTAATATTACAGTCAAGAGCTCTCTTTTCTTTTCCTTTGCTTTTCTTTTTTATTTGGCGTTGCGAGCAAACAGCTGAATTCTATTATCCGTTATAAAAAAAATCGAGTCAACCTTTCCGTCGAATACGTTACTCTCACTTAAAACTTCTAACGTACGTAGTGCGGTGCATAAATTTTAGTAATTCCAACCTCTAGCTTAAATCTACATTATGTTCCTCATACTCTCCTCAACTTTAACACAATAATTTAATTCTCGGCGAGAATTCTCTAGCCCTTTTTTCTGTCGCTTATAAAACTTTTTAGCTTCTTTTTCTTTACACACTCAAACATTAATACCCGCTTGCTGAGATATACAAAAAATCCATTACAAATGATGACCATCTCAGCCTTAAAAATCCCACAAAAATTATACGATTTGAAATTTGTTCAAATAAATTATTAAATAAATGTATCCGACAGCCCTGCTACAGACAGTTAACTCACTCGTCGTTAACTTACGAGTGGTAATGAAAGTTTCGAGTAGAAAAAAGAACACTACTAAATTTAACACTCCCCGTCGTAATAGAAAGAAACTAGCACTGACAAATTGATTCAAAAATAAAATATTTTATTGAGTCAGGTTCCAAACGGCCAACAAGTTGCGTCATCACAGACTCTCTATTGCATTGAATTTTTTTGTTACTCTTCTTCCTACCATCGTCGCACAAAGACTTGGCAGCACTAATTTTCGCATCTGAATTTTTGCTGTAAAGAAAAGGCGCACACACACACAACTTTTCACAGCGAAAATCGACAGAAATTACTGCGGAAAATCTAAAGAACAAATAATACAAAAAATACAAATAAATAAAAGTAATCGAGTGAAGAACGAGAAGAAAAACTCAAGGTAAGTAAATTGTGCAGTTAAAATACAAACAAAATGTCAGACTAATTGCACAATTTAATAAAAACGAAACGCAATTGGAAACTTTGTTGGCTGTCCGTCCGTCTGTCGGTAGTCTGCCTTGTTTAAAAAATTGTCCAATAGAGTCTCGGTCTTGTCTCAAGGAGAATAAACCGAGACGAACGAAGCGCCGTTTAGCAGTTGTTGTATTTTTGTGGACAAAGGAGTTAATATCGGCAGTTTTATGCGGGAGATGAAATTGAAACTTCAAAACGAAAAAAAATTGCACGTTGAAAATAGTTGTTGTAATTTTAATTACATATTAGAATTAGGGTTGCCGAGCAAGTCGTGAGTCGTCGAGAGCGAACAACCAAGGCAGCTGTAAACGACGACGACGACGCGACGATCGATGTCGTCATTGTTTGTTGTAAAGTGATGCTCCGTTGCTCCACTCCTCCATGCCGATGCCCGATGCCGTCTTGTGTTGTCTCGTCTGTGTTTGTATTTGCGCTGTTTATCCGTCCGTCCGTATGTCTGTCTGACCGTCTGTTTGTCTGTTAGTTTGCTTTTTTAGTGCAATTGGATTTCATTTCTTTTGTAAATTGAAATTTTGTAATGCACATTTTTTATACATTATACAAAAAAGTTGGTGAATTCTTATTATTTAAATTTAAATTCTCAAATTTAATTAAGTTTGTAAATAAAACAAGAATTTTAAAACTATATATTTGAACAAGTAAAAGTTGTTTTTGTCATTTAAACGTTATTAAATACGCAGCTTTAAAATCAAAAACCGATAAGTCTAATTTTGAACACAACGGATTTTTCAATAATTAAGAATTTCAGTTTTAATTTGAAAAACGAATAAATACAAAAATTCTTTTCTTTTCATATACCGACAAACTGAAAATATGCAAATCAGAAACTTTTTTATGCAATTCTTATTGCGCAATTTTTATGGATTTATCTTTTTTCTTACATTCCAACAAGAGTGATTCGTTAGCGACTCTCTAAATGAGATTCTAATATGAATCCGCAATAGAAATTATCAGCGAATCGTTAATGAAATCAAATTCGCTTTTTTACTTTTTCCCCAGATCATTTTAATTCTAAAACTAGCATTTTCCAGTTAGCGAATCGCATTTTTTTCGAAAACGATACCAACGAATCGCTAACGAATCTCTCTTTGCCTAATGATGTGTCGTTTATATTATATACAAATATATTTTAAATAAGGGATACAACTGATTTAAAATTGTTAATAAACTCAAAAATATACTATTAAATCTTTTTAGTTTTACCAAATTATACGATTCGTATATGAATCATTTTACGATTCGCTAAAGATAATGTTTGAAAATTTGTTTTAGACTCACATTGATAAAGTAAACCTTAAAGATTATAATTATATCTTAATAATTTTAACAATTTTTGCTATTGGTTATATAATTGTTTATACGATTCGTTATTGAATCGTTTCTACTATTCGCCAACGATATTATTTTAAAATCTCATTTACTAATAAACCTAAAAAATACAAAATGAATCGTATTCAATGAATCGTTTATACGATTCGTAAATTCATCGTTTATTCGATTCGTAAAGGAATCGTTTATACGATTCGTAACTGAATTGAATTTCCGATTTGCCAACGATATTATTTGCGAATTTGTTCTATTTCACAACAATCTAAGCCGATAACAAATCACTCCTCGCGACAAGGTTTGTCGGGAAATTTTTTATTTTTGAAATATTTCCTTATTTAGTCGTGATTTTTATGTTTTTATTTAAAAAGCGTTTTTTAAATTTTATTTTTAAGCAAACTCAAAATTTCATCACTCATTAATGATAAAACAAATTTCTTTGCAGTTCGTTTTTTTGCGACGTCAAGATTTTTCGCACGCACAGACAACAATAACAACAAAGGAAAGGACATTGCGCCAACTGACAACATCTGCCATCAGCAAAACCACAACAACAACAAAACAGCAAGAACACAACAAACAGGCGACTCGACACGAGTTCATTGGTAACGATAACGTGCGTGTGCGATAGAGACGACACCATTAGTGCACAAAAGTCTGTCGAAAAAAAAATACAAAGATTTGCTTCGTGCTCGAGGCTCTTTCGCACAACTTGCGCGGCGCCTGTTGTTGATCCTGTTTTCCAATTGACGTGCGTAAGCTCGCTCGCTTGCAGCAATGAGTAGTGCCGCCGTCGCTACATGCAGCGCTGCTGTTGACTCCTCAGCGCCATCCGAGTCTGTGCTCGAGTTATCATCACCGCAAGCAAATTCCAGCATTTGTCGTTTTTTCTTGCGAGGCGTTTGCCGCTTCGGTACAATGTGTCGCTTTTCGCACGATCTCTCCGCCACCGCCGGCATCGCCGCACCTGCCACTGATGATGAAACGACTGACGCCGACGTTACCATCACCAATGAGCAACAACCGCAGCCAGGTACAAGCAGTAGCAGCAGCTGCATTGGGGCAACACCACGCCATGATTGGGCCAATGCGCCTGTCTTTGTGCCGAGCGGGCAAAAGTTTCAATTAGTAGCAGCAGCAGAAGAAGAAGATTATGAATCGGCGGCAGCAGCAACAGCATCGCTTGAAGCAGAAGCCGCACTTAACACCAACAATAACAACAACAATAAATCTTGGGCCGATATTGTCGGTGGGTCCGGTGTTGCAACACGAATAACTCATTCTGTAGGCGGCGGCGCCATCGCCAATACGGCGCCGCCTGGTTCCGTTGATGCCATCTGCCCCTATGAAGCGCCTTGTCCGTACGGCGGCAACAATAACGGCGGCGGCTATTGCGCCTATGCCCTACATCCAGAACTCTGTCACATGTGCGATCAGTTTTGCTTGCATCCAAACGATCAGGCACAACGTCGCCGTCACAATCAGGAGTGTCTGCAGGCGCACGAACAAGCAATGGAACTGTCATTTGCGTTCGCACGCTCCAAGGATAAGACGTGCGGCATCTGTTTCGACACAATTATGGAAAAGGCGGGTCGCGAGAAGCGTTTCGGCATTTTGCCAAATTGTGCGCACATTTTTTGCTTGGAGTGCATACGCAAGTGGCGTCAGGCCACGCAGTTTGAGCACAAAATCACAAGGTAGAGTTGGAGTGAATTAAAAGTATAATTAAATAAAAATTTTATAACACTATTCTGATTATAAAAAAAACACAGATCCTGTCCCGAATGTCGTGTTTCCTCGGACTTTGTCTGCCCCAGTGCCTTTTGGGTCGATACGAAAGAGGAGAAGGATAAGTTACTCAACGATTATCGTTCTGCACTGGGCGTCAAAGACTGCAAGTATTTCAAAAAGGTAACCTCATAAAACGATATTTATTTATATATATATATGCATTATTTCTAAAATTTGTAATAAAAAATAATCATTTACTCATATCAATAAAGGGTGACGGCAAATGTCCATTTGGCAATAAATGCTTCTACAAACACGCCCTGCCCAATGGCGAACTCGTCGATGTCGGTTGTCCGAAGCGTGCACGCAAACTGCATCGAAGCACCAACGAGATTATCGACATGTTTGACGTGAGTATACAATTTTCCAAATACAAAATGAACTTTTCAAACGCTTAAAGCTCTTGCAGAGTATTGATGTAGGTCTCTTAGATATCTTTAAAGATATGTTCTTTCTGGAGCTATAAACTTATTTATATATTAGTTTTGATACTTTGTTTTTCAAAGCTTTTTACCACCAAAAAGCTTTAAAAAACAAAGCGCTTAAAAAAGCTTTCTGCACTTAAAATTAAAAAGATTTTACTTTTAGTGATTTTTTAAGCTGAAATCTTTATAATTTAAAAGGTTTGTGCTCTCTGTAGAATATGACCCGCTTGACTTTTACCAGTTACTCAAGCTTTTTAGAGTTTTTCTCAAACTGAATTCTTGTCTTCAGATGTTGGGTACAAGTTTTTAAAACTAACTTTTTGTACTCAATAATGTAATTTGTTTTAATTATTAGTTAACTCTCTTCGTCCATTTAGTCTTAACTTACTTTAATATTTTAACACATTTTCTGGTTTAGTTTTTTCATTTCCGCTTTTTCTTTTTTTCTCTTTTAAATTACGTTTTCCAATCAAAATTTCATGTTTCTGTTTGTTAATTTTCTATAATTCTATTATTAATTATTTTCAACTCAAAAACAAACACGTGAGACAAATTTTATAGGTTTTCAATACAAATGCCGCTTAAGCGGATGAAAGTCTAAACCGTTTTTAAAAATTCTTAAACTTGTACAATGGTTTATTTGGCTTACAAACCGAAAACAAGTCCAAACTCGGTCCAAACTTTGTAGACTAATTTTCGTATTCAATAAAATAAATTTTTTTTTAATATCTGAATTTTATCGTTTGTGTTTAGTGTCTATAAGAAAATTAACCAAGCAATTGAAAACCTTTTTAACCTAAGTCCCCTTGAAAGCACTAAATAAAAGTCTTAAAACACTTTTTTTTCTACACTCTTCTGTCGTCTAAACAGGTGTGATCGTTACTCGCACGACGACGACGACGACTACGCGTTGTTGTGTCTGTTCCACCACAACCATCAGAACCACTTCCAACCACGTCACTACTGTCCTCCACCATTAATTCCTACTACTCCGCCACCATAAACAAAAAACGTTTCTTCTCCTCTTGACAATTCTCTGACAACGACCAACAACTACACGACTCTACTCTACTTTATTCTGCTCAAAAATGTCGCGATCTTATCGTAAAAATAACAAATCTTTAAAATTTAACCGAAAATAACCAACAAAACGAAACAAAGCAAAGCACAGTAACAAAAATCTAGAATCATATCCCGCAAAGGTCTCAAATGAAATATTCAAAAGAATAGTAATCGTAATTAAATAGTATAGTTATATAATTAAAGAGAAAACAAAAAGTATTAAACGCCAAGAAAACGGAAGCGGAAACTATTTGCAGAAAGAACTTCTAAGCGATTTCGCAAAAACACAAATTCAAATTCAAAGTGAAACAAAACTGTCAACTGTCGTTAATTAAATCTTAAAATACATACATATAACTGAATAACAGTAACGGACACAAATCTTAGCCCAACGTTTGGCAGCCTTTAAGCCTTAATCGGGTTCAGAAATTTGGAATTTTCCGCTTTAGTATAACAATGTTTTACAACTGAAAACTTCTCTAATGAAAACTGATTCGAAAATTCATTTATTACAATAATTGAAAGTTGATTATGTTTATTGATTAAAATTGATTAACAATTAATTTATCAATTGATTGCAAATAATTAAATCGATTAAAATTGTTTTATCGATTCTGTCGATTTTTTTGAAATTGACAATGCGTTGAAAATGATAATTTAAAATTTTTGATGAATGAAAATCGAAATTAAATCTTGATAATAACAAATGTTTGATTGATGATTGTTTAATTGATAGTTATTAAAAATTTTTAATTTTTTTAATTATCCGTTTAAAAAAAGTTTCTGAAAACTACTCGAATACGAAGTTTACAAAAGCTTTAATTTTTTATTCGATTTAAAATTGAAAAGATTTGGGTTCTTAGTTTGTGTCCGCTACTGGATTTTATTTTATTATATTTGTACGCTTAATCCTTAGTCGTAGACATTAAACTTAAGCTCAAGATGAGAAAGAAAGAAGGAAAGAAAGAAATGAAAACAAAAACCACCAAGAGTAAACTTTAAAATGTGTTAAAAATTTAAAATTTTAGCTTTAAGCGAGCATCGACCATACTCAAAACTTTACAATTAACTAATGACAACATAAATTAGGCATTTAAGTAATTTTTAATACATTGTTTGTATGTATGTATGACTAAATAATACGATTAAGCATACTTTGATACATGCAAACTCATGCAGACTAAAGGAGGCATTAGTGATGTGTGGACATTTTTAAGATGCCAAACTTTCTGTTGGACTTTTTGTTCTTTTCACAAAAACAAAACAAAAACGATTTGAAAACAAAGTATTTGTTGTTGCAATTTGAAAAATTGATACAATCGAGTTCATTCAATATTGCTAATTTCAATACTTAAATTTTATGTTAAAAAGTTGTTGTTTCGGTTTTTAATAGTATTGAGTTAATTCAATTAAATATTTTTCATTTCAATTACAAAATTTTATTTGCAAGTCTTTTAAATCATAAAACTTTATTAGAAATGTGATAACAAATTTATTTCATTTACATTTTTGTGTTAAGAAACAAAATTAACTAATTTCAATTCTGTGATAAATCTGTCGTATTGTAAATCAACTGCCCAAACATCACTTTTGCCAAAAGCCAGTTTCTTCATTTAAAACAATTGATTAAACACGAAACCAATTAACTCAAATTTATGCTTAAAATGTACAAACGAAAAACAAAATCATTTATAAATAATTGCACACAAGCATGATTACATTATGTACATCAAAGTGTCCTTGAAACAAACAAACAAACAAACAAACAAACAAACAAAACAAACCAAAATCAATAATACTCGTAAATGCTTCCATTAGCCCATTTCCTAACATCCCTCAACAATCCCGCCCATCGTACTCATCTTCCGCGTAGCATTCCCTGCCATCATTCTCCATCGCTCAGAAACATCTTTAAAAAGTTTTTGAAATGGAAAAACAAAAATAAATGTGATAAGTAAAATTGCTAAACAAAACAAAACAAACAAACAAACAAAAAACAAAAAGACTTACTGCGTAAATTCAAAACTGTTCCAATAACATTTCAAATAGTTTAAATAATAAGTTAATACAAAAAAAAAAAATATATATATATATATTAATAATAATGCAGAAGAAAAAATCACTTGAAATAAGTTAATTAAGTACAAAAATAAAAAATAGAATATTAAAATCTCTCACAAATTGAAAGAACTTAAGTAAACACGAAATACCATCACATACATACTCGTATATACATTAACTACACATTAAAATACATAACATGCCGACAATGTAGTTTAGGTCCCTATTATTATTAATTTATAGCTATAAAATGATAATTTATATCTCTTGATTTACTATATACAAACAAATAATACTTTATGGTGGGGAGAGTGAGATCACGTTTAATAGTGGCCGTTTAGTTTAGGTTTAGACTGTACATTGTGCACCCTGCAAAAAGACGCAACAAAATAAAATTCTTGATTAAATATGACAAAGCAATCAAATAATTCATTCATGCCAATTTGTCATCTTCCGTCTAGAAGTTGAAATACCACACCTAGTTAACAATTTCGCTAACATTTTGTAACTCGAACGAAAGGCAACACGAACGATTCGTGTTCACTTTAATGAACATGAACTGTTTAGCACGTATGTTATCGGCTCGTAACAATCAGCTGTAATCGTTTGGCTCTCAATTCACGAACGAACGCCATTTTGACGAATCGAACGCTTGACTCGAGTTACAAAATGATGCTGTTAATTCACAAAAATTTTTAGTATAACTTTTATTCTGAGTGTCGAATCGGGCGCTCGTTAGATTTGACTTAAATTATAGTTTTATTTATCCACAAAATATTTTATTTCAAACAAGATAAAACATTTTATTTAAGTAATTAGTGGATTTTATGCTCCAAAAAATAAATGTTCTTCTCTAATTAACAATTTTTAAATAATGTTAATATTGGAGAACTTTTATTGAATATTTTAGTATGTCTTTCTTCTCCCAACCATTTTTAAAACCAAAATTTTTTTACAAAATCCTGAAGCCAAGAAATGTGTTCAATAAAACTTTCGTGCTTAAATCACATTTAGAATAATTTAACAATTAATTATAAGTTTAGATAACTATCGTTGAAGTCTTACTTTTCGTTGAAAATGAAATATTAGCTTTGAACCTTAACTTTTTTCAGAGCAACATTTTTTGTTGCTCTCATGCTCATATATATAAAATATCAAAAAAAAAAAATAACCCAATATGAAAATAATCTCCTGAAATAAACAAAAACGTTACCAAAATCAGAAAGTAATTTTTAATCATATGTAGAGATATATTAATAAGTCAGTCTCTCGCTTATTCTCTCGCTCTCTCTCTCTCTCTCTCTCCCGAAAACCAACCTTTTAAGTCTCCACCAAACAGTCAAACGCAAAATTTACATTAAAACAAAAATCGCAAATTCCTCTTCACGCTCTTCTCTCTTTTTTTCTCTTTCTCTCTTGTAGATCTATCTTTGGGAGTTTGTTGATCGGCGCGATTATCATTGGCTTGACTTGCTCTCAAGCGCAAGTGAAGAAAGCGATTCTGAATGGTCTGAGGATTAGACTGTTCCAAAAAATCGAAACAAAAAAACAAAAACAAAAACTAACATTCAATTCAAATTTAAAATAACAAAACAAATTTCAAACAAGCAGAAACCAAACAAAAACAGAAAGAAAGAAACATAAATACAAGAAGATATAAAAAAAATGCAAACAAAGAAAGAAAATGCTTAAAGCAAAATCAAAGTGAAAATTTCTTAATAAATTAAAGAAGCAAAGCAAAGCAAAACCAACATATAAATAACGACTGCTTAATAAAAAAAGAGCAAATTGATAATAACTCACACAAAAAAAGAGCAACAAAACCATTTAACAATAATGAAAAAAAAGGATAAACAAATGCAACGAACTTTCAAAAGCTGCTTTATAGAAATTTAAATCAAATCGAAACAAATATCAATCTAAATTATAGAAAAATTCAAGTTAATTAAACCTTTAAACGGCTGAGGCAGAAAGACGAAAGGAAAAAGAAGAAGAGAATCCCCACCACAAAACACCACACCAACATATACACACCCACACGCCCACACACAAACACAGCATTTATCACTCACACATACACACGTACTATACATGAACATCAACTCTCCAAAACTACTTAAAATTAAAAGTACGCGTAGTAAGAGGAAACCTAACTAAAAAATTACAACAACAATAAGAAAAGAAAAGAAAAAAAACCAAGAAAATCATTTTCTAAATGTGAGTGAAAAAATACAAAACCGAAAAAAAATATTTCAACTCAAATATTTCCCTTTTGAAACTAAACTACTTAAAATTAAAATTTTCCAAAAGATTTTAAACATTTTTTTGGCCTGGCAACCCTTTACTAACATAACACTCAATAACGGAATTTCTTTTCTAAATCCCAAAAAAAATAAGGATTTTTTTTTAAATCAATAAAAAGTTTGCAAAATTTTGTTTCATAAAAGAAATCGGCGACTTTTTTGTTGTTTCAAATCTGCTCAGAATCACGAATGAAATCAAAACTCAAAAATAATTTCTTCTTGCTTTTCAAATTAAGAATAATGAAAATTATTTTTTCTCCATTTGGTTAATTCACAAAATGAATGAAATTTTTTTTAAAACAAAAAAAAAAACAATTAAAAAAAATTACTCAATTTAAAAAGTTTATTGAAAAACGAAAAAATTTCTCCTGAATCAAAAAAAAAAAGCTTAAAAATATGTCAAATTTTGTGGTTGTTGTTGCAAAAAACGAATTAACTTACTTTAGACAAACTTTCAAATACGCCTGGCTAAGGTTGCCATCTCTCATTTAGTGGGAAATCGAAATTTTCTCAAATTGAAAATTTTTTCGAATTTAATTGGCCTAAAATACAAAAGTTTAAGAAACTAATTTGAAGTTAATTTAAAATCTCAAATCTCAGCTCAAGTGTAAAATCAATTTTATTCCACTGTCAAATCAGAAATAGTTTAAATTTATATTTTTATTTAAAAAACGAAAAAAAAAAAAAAATAGTACCTAAACTTGCCAAAAAAAAACAAAACAAAGAAAAGAAAAGGAAATCCCTGAAAATTCTCTTGGCAACCCAGCTGCAAGCTTGTTAAAATCTTACCTACACAGAAAAACGCACAGACTGAATCGAAAAAGAATTTCGTAAACTTTTCTATTTGTTTTTCTTTTTAATTTTTTTTTTTTTATTAGAATATCTTCTTTTTTTGCATTTATGTTTTCTGTTTTTCGTTTTTTTTTTATTATTATTTTGCTTTCGAAAAATACAAATACACTTGAAATTGAAAATTGTCGCGTGAAATTTGACAACAAAGCAAAGCAAAAGCGTTGATCTAAAGCGACGTTGCCAAATTGAAAAAGTTATTCATTTTTGTTTTGATTTTTTATTTTATATTAATAATATGCTTAATTTGTTGTTAGGTAATAGTATTCATAATTACAAAAGAAATTCCTCGTCGCAAAATAAACAAACAACAACAAAAATAAACACGTATCAAAAAAAAGAAACAAATAACTAGTTCGAAAATCGCAGTACATTTTCGAAGAAAAAAAATACTTAGAAAAAATGAAGATTTCGAATTGTTGAATTTATGTTAATTAAAAGAAACGAAAAAAAAAAAAACTACTAAAATTAATTATATTTTTTGTACTTTTCTTATGCCAATAAAAAATAAAGCCTTTTTCTGTGGTCAGGCCACGCCCAATGCCCCACCCTCCGTTAAAATTGTTACAACATTTTTCATTATTATTTTTTTTTTTTGTAAACCTTGTTTTTTGTTGTCTTTTGCGCGTAAGAAATATATATATATATGCCCACATTTAAAAGAAACTGTTGTTTAATACGAAAAATGTAATGTTTGTATATTTAAACTATAAAAATTATAAAAACTTAAAAAAATAAAGAAATACCTTAAACAAAAAAAAATTATATAAGCAGAAATTATCTCAAAATAACATTTAAACTGAAGCCACCCATAAATACACCAATACACATACGCAAACACACACTTACCTACTTCTATGTATACTTATGTATTTTAAATATAAAACTATTAACACACACACACACACAAAAAGTATAAACATATTAAAAATACAAAAGTAAAATAAAACTTACCTATATACATATATAAAAAAAGTGAAAAATACCTCTTAAAATACTAAACAAAAAAAAAGAATGAACTAAATTATTTCGTTTCTTTACGAATTATCGAAAAAATATTAACAACTACACACACACACACACATATTATATCGTATATACGAATATATGCAACACAAAATCTCGCCAGTATATCTATTCGAAACTAGTCGCACGATATTAAGAGACTCTCTGTTCGAATGACACCACATTCGGTTTAACTTTGTACAAAGAACGCAAATTGAGCGAATTAACCTGTAAAAATCATGGTTGCATAATAAGTTGAAACGAGAGCGCAAATTGAGCGAACTCACCTCGATTTTTGTCTTCATTTTCTGCCTTATTTTGTAGTCTGTTCAATTGACTGATACTTAATAACTCTATAGCAACCATTGCAACTACTCAAAAAGTTTGCAAAGAGAGAAGCAATATCGAGGTGGAGAGGAGGACATTTTTCTACTTACTTCACCTTACTCGTATATTACAATTTTCGAATTTTTTCAATCTTTCTTAAATTTATAGAACAAATATTCTAATGTTTCTTAATAATAAAAAAATTGACACTGCACTAACATTTTTTTAGTCAAATTAATGTAATATTTTTTTAAAACGATGTTGAAAAGTTCACACCCGACGCTAATAGGCAGGGTTATAAATAGTTCATATTCGACTTCATTGCTCAGTACATTCGACGTGTTTAGCTGAGCGAGCAAACGAGTCGTCTATGAATTTTTTTCTACAACCCGAATAATAGATATACTGGCAGAGTTGTTGTATTTACGTTACGAGCCCGGTTCGCTGTTACCCCGCCTAAATATATATAATACTATATATGAATATATTAAGTATCAATCGAGAGTTGATTAGTGCATTTTTATTGATGAGCAAATTAATGCCATGCTCATAGTTGAATAACAAGGTTAGGCAAGTAGAAATGAGAACGCAAATTGAGCGAACTCACCTCGATTTTTGCCTTATTTTGAAATTTGTTTTTTGATTTCTGACAAACTACGTTGTTGTTATTGTTGTTGTTTTTTACTTAATAATTTGTTTAGCAACCATGGCAACGGCAACTACACAAAAATTTTAATTTTCCATGAGAGAAACAATATCAAGGTGGAGAGAGAAATGTTTTTACGTTGTTCACCTCATATTGATTACACCATGGTCATGCTTAATCCAGTAGTAAATTATTAAGAAGAAAATCATGTTTTCTGTATAAAAGCGCAACAAAACAAAGTTCCATACCAATGCGTAGTGCAAAATATCAATTGAAATGTCTTGCAGTTAGCTTCCGAATGATACCTCATTTGTTTTGAATATTTCGTTCAGCAGACGTACGTCAAACGCGTTTAAGGCAGCGAAATGTGAGCGCCGCCGGGCTCATAAATATTATTCAGTTAAAGGGCTCTATTTAGTATTAAAGTTTATATATTTTATGCTCTACTTGAAAACAAATTACAAATATCAAAAACAAACAAATACAAAAGCAAAAACAAAAACAAAATAAAGTTCTTTTGAAAATGTTGCAAACGAAAATTTAATAATAGATCTTAAATAACAAAGGAAAAGCAAAAAGAAAAAAGAAAAAAGAACTTACATACCTTAGCCTTATCGGAGCATAGTTTCGGGTTCATTAATCGTTTATCAGGAATTATCAATATTAATTTTATTTTAGTATGCTAAGTAAGAATTTTATTTAAATTTTTCTGTTTATATATAAATAAAAAAAAAAAAACGTAAATAAAAAAGAAATTCAACATCAAGACAAGAAAACTAAAAACAAGAAAATACAAAAAAAACAAAGAAAATACTTGTAAAACCATCCAGAAAACTTTTTTAGTAACAACAACAAAAACAAAACGAAACAAAACAAAACAAAAAACAACAACTAGAGACCAAAAATTTATGACAACTACTAACACTATTACAAGAAAAACAACAAAAACAAAAAACAATTAAATTACTTACATAAAATAGAAGAAAAAACAAACAAAAACAAAAACAAATTTATTTTTACATTTTACCTTTTTGTGCCATTCTTCCCCCCTCCCAACTCAATTTAGCAAAAGCAAAAACAAACAATATATTGTAAGACAAAATGGCGCCACTTAAGTAAATTTCAAAATTCAATAAAAGTTAGCGCTTAAAATATAAAAAAAAACAAAATAAATTTATTGAGAAATAAAAAAAATAAAATATTTGTTTCAAATAAATAACTAAAACAAAAAAATGACATATACAAATAAAAAAATAATTAATAATTAATAAATGTTTGAAATTTAAATGATGTTATTACAAGAAGAAGAAGAAATTTTAGTTTTAATAAAATAGCTGTGTTTTTTTTTAAATTAAAAAAATGATTTTAAGTTTTTTTTTATTTTTTTTTAAATTTTGAGAAATGTGAATAATGAAAAATTTTTTTTAGAATTATTCTTTTGATATAAATTTAAGATTTTAATATAAAAAAGTATTTATATTTTTTTTTTATTTTTAAAGAAAAAAATTTATAACGTTTTTTAAATTTATTAAAACAAAGAAAAAACTAAATTTGTAACTTTTTTAAATTAAAAAAAAATATTTTTTTAAATTTATTTAAGAAAAGTATCCCAAATTTAAAACTTTTCTTGAGAAAAAAAATATTTTCTAAAAACTATTGAATTAAATTTAAAAAAAATCCAAAATTTATAACTTTTCAAGATTTAAAATTAAATTATTACTTTTAAATTTATTGAAAGAAAAAATTGATCCAAAATTTTTGTTTCTTTAATTGATGTAAATATGATTTGTGTTACAGTTTCCGTTAAAAACAATTCGAAACAAGAAATTTTTTATTAAATTAATATTTAAAAAAATTTTAGTTAAAATTTTGAGTGAGATAAAGATTTCATTTCCATTTTCATTAAATAAAAAAAAAATATTGAAAACAAATTTATCCAAAACTTGTAATTGAAAAATAAAATTAATCCAAAATTTATAACTTTTTTTAATGTATTCTAAAACAAATTTTTCAGTTATATTCAAATTTATGTTGTTTTTTAATTTATATAAATCTGTTTTGTTTTTTCGTTTCGAGTAAAAACAAATTTCGAAATATAAAATATTTTAAAAAAAATAATAATTAAAAATAAAAAAATTTTGGTTAAAATTTTGAGTGAGATAAAAATTTAAAATCCATTTTCATTGAATAAAAAAAAATAATACTATAATAAAATAAAAAAACGAATAAAATCCGGCGAAGAAAAAAAAAACACGGCTATTAAAAAAGAAAGAAAAAGAAAATTATAAAAGTAAAATTGAACTTATTTAATAATAAATGAATCCACAGCAAATAATTAATTATTGCATTCGTAGAATTGTTTAAATAAATGCTAATTAACAATAACAATAAAAATAAAATATAAAATAAGAAAAACCGAAAATAAAATCAAACTAATTGAAAAATTATATTTTGTGATACTGACAAATAGTTCAACCGTTCTACAAGCAGCTTAAATGTATTTCCGTTATGTTCTCTTTTTTTGTCTTCTTTTTTTATAAGCTTTTTTTTATTAGTTGCAAAATGTTTCAACTTCTTCGTTTTTCCACATAAACTAAAATTGAATTGTAAAAAAAACAACAAACAAACAAACAAAAAAACGAAACAAAATAAAAATTTAATTGTGATCTTAACGTTTATACCAATACAAAAAAAAAAACAAAAACATATTTCTACTATTTAAACATAATTAAAAATAAATAAAAATTATAAAAACAAAACAAAAAATATCCTCAAAATAAAATTATTGTGGTTAAAAAGTAAAAATACTAAAAATTATATATGAAAAAAAAAAACTATTTACTTGCGAAATTTTATTTAAGTTATTTAATATTTGTTTTTTTTTTTGTATTATATTTTTGACTTGATTTTGCTCCCGCCCACGAGAAGTTTTCCCGAACAAAGGGTTTGCAAACAGTTCGTTCGATTTTTACTAACGTCCAAATCGGTTTTGTTAATATTTATTCAGTTCAAAATTCAATCTTAGAACGCCGACGTCATGACCTTTCCAACCAATTGAGCCTAACTCGACCGCTTCTGGGTACTCATTCTGTTCTCTGGCATGTAATAGCGGATCCAGGTTTCATAAACAGTTACCAGTCGGCGCTTAAAGCCCACCCGATTCCGTATCAGCTTAGTCCGCTCGCACTTGTGTTTTTCCTCCGGAATCAGCGTGCGCGGCACCCAGCGGCAGAATCTCGCCCAAAATCGGGGGTGTGCGCTCAGTAATTGTTCTTGTGGCATAGGCTAGCTCGCGCACTTTCACTTTCCGTATTTAGAAAATCATACCGGAAACGATTTTTTTGCGGCTTAATATCCGTTGCTCTTCGCATGTAAAATTTGTACTAGAAATAATGTACAGCTTAAAACCACAGAAAACCGAAAATCGGTTTCAGTTGCTATTTTCAATGGCGAATCTTATTCTAAAAAAAAAAAGTTAATAATTTAATTTTTATCATGTATTAAAAAATATAAATTCTTGTTCAAAATATTTCATATATACAAATTAAAATTTTCGAATATTTTAATAATTAATTTCTAAAACCGAATTTTTTAATCGAATACTTAACCTCAAACATTTCGGAACTCGAATTACATATTGTTTTCGTTTTTAGCGCCTTTAAAAAGTTCTTGATATCCGAAATATTCTATATTAAATATTTGAGAGTAAACTAGTAGAAGAACCTCGTTTCAAACGATAGATCGAATCCAACATACCCTACAGTTAATGCGTGCGCTTGATGTGGGCTATTCAAATATAGAATTTATTGCGGAAATCGAGAAAATGCGTTTCGAGTATTGCTGAACAGTTTTCCGTTGAAGACATTCGACATCTGAACATGTCTGCTGGGTAACGGGCCTAATGTTGTAATTTTTTTATATATATTTATAAGGCAGGGTTTCCATTCGTTCGTTAGAGATTTAATTGTTGTTTAAAACTTTTTCCATACATATTATAACATTGCATTAAATTTTAACCAAATAATGTGAAATTCGGGTTTTTGTTTCTATATATTCCAACTTAAGTTTGTTTATATTAAAAAAAGTTTATAGCATTAAATGTATATTTTTGTAATTAATTTAAAATTTACTTTTCCAGCAAAAAAAAAAACAAATACAAATAAATTCAAAACCTTTGCTTAAGAAATACTGTGTTTTATTTTACATTTTGACGATCTACTTCCAAATAAACAGTGTGAGGGACATTCTTTACGATAATGAGATATGCTAGAGATTGCGTTTGAACTCTTTGTCTTCGTTTTCAATACGTTAATGAAACTTGTTTTAATGAGCTTAATAACCTGACACTCTCTTGTTGGTTTTCATGCCTTTAGGATGGGACTAATAACACTGGAATAACTACTTCGCTACTGTTCAGTTTTAAACCGATGTACATAGGTTGGCTACAATTCGACAATTTACTTTCAGATATCTTATGGATATATCTAGAAAAACCTATAAAAGCTCTGATGATCGAAAATGTTGTGCTTGACAAAAACCACGAAACGAGTTCAGTACACTTAGCTAATTAAGGAGAGACTGTGGTGTTGTTATGGACCTATGTGATTTATGCGGCGATAGAATTAGCTAAACTAAAATGGTCAAAACATTTTCTTACTAAATTGTCTCTTACTGGAATATTTTTTCAAAACCATACGACATATTTAAAAGTACATAGCTTATCCATTGATGATAGCTCTTCATTCTGTTATGTAACACAGTTCTTCACGTAAATTTCCATACAATCGCCAAAAAAAAAAAGGATTACCAAATTTTGTTGCACTGTGTTAATATTAAATTTTCAAATTAATTTTATTCAATTACTGCTGGCAGCTCTGGTCGTATGCCAAAACCAGCTGTTTGTGTGACGTCACAGTGCATTGTTTACCAGGCGTCGTAAATAAACCAACTATATTATAATCTGCATATTTTTAATAATTAATTCTTAAATAAAAATTGCAAAACTGAAATTATTAGAGGCTGTCAAAATGACGCAGCCGTCGTCGTACATTTGCATCAATTGTGGCGCTTCGGTTCGGGAGCTATACAAAAAATACAGCCACTCGGTGAAGACCGTCAGCTGCGTAAGTACATAACAACAAAAATCGCAGTAAATAGTTGCAGCAGTTAACTCGATTCGTTTACGTTTTCGTTGCAGGATAAATGTCACAAAATCGCGGACAAGTACATCGAATTCGATCCGATGATTATTTTGGTCGATGCGGTGCTACTCTCGGAGGAGGCTTTTCGACATATGCTCTACAATCACGATTTTAAGGTGATCAAAATGAAATAGATTTTATCATAAAATTTAAATTAGCATCCGGAATTCTTCTCTCAATAGCTGAAAATTTTAAATTAAGTTTGATCATAACAAAATTTTTGGGTGCCAAACACTTTCAAAAAACAGAAACAATCTTAAAATTGTTTGATAGATGTGGTCAATTTGTACTTGAACAAGCCTAAAATTAGTTTTTCGAAAAGAATACAAATTCTATTTTTTTTACTAAATCCAAAGAAGCAACTTCTTTATAAAATGTTAAGGCCTTCCAATTGAGACTTATTTCCTCTAAGAGTTGAAAGGGCATCGATTTGGTTTTATTTGTTGTCGAACTTCTAGATTTTTAATTTTATCTTAATCTTACATTGGTTAATTTTTATATTTTTAAACAGCTGCACTGGAAATTATCCCTTGTGCTGTTGCTGCTCGAATCCTTTGCACAATGGCGCAAGAAACGCGCTGACAGTGCCATCGAACTTGTAGAGTTAGTGCACGAGAAGGGCTTCTACATTTGCTGCTTGCAGAATATTATTGGCAAGTTTAGATTTTATTAAAAAGGTCATTTTAAGTACTTAATATTTAAGCAAGGCTACTTAATCAACTAGTATTAGATTCTTCGTTTAATTTTTGTTTTTCTTCCAGATTATCTTCTAATTACGTTTCTATTACTTATAATCGCGTTAATTCAGCGCGGCAGACGTGCACTGCTTAAAACCGGACTGCGTCGTTATACCGTAACGCTGCTGAAGGCTATGGCCATTGCCAACTTCTCGAAGTTTTTTCTGTTGCCGGTTATGGTCTGGCGTCAAAATATCACCGAATTCGGTTCGCAGCTGCACTACTTGCTAGTAATGGCGCATTATCTGTTTGCACTCGTCTTCGTCTATGCCGTGGTCAGTGGTACTCGAAAGCTGCCCACCGCAACGCTTATCATTCTGCCGATATTTTGGCTAAAGGAATACGCTAAGCATCGGATTTCGTTGCATATGGATGAGAACTTTTAAGCCGAACTATAAACAAGCTTTGTAAATATGTATTTTTTTTTATTTTTATTTAATTTTTATTTTTCCAATTGATTTGTAAATATAAATTTAATTTTTTTAAATAAGCTTTATTTAAGTGTATTACAAAGGTTTTCTTGTTGTAATTCAAATATGAAAAAAAAATAAAAATAAAAAACTAACCTCACAAATATACAAACTAAAAAAAAAGTATTAAAGTCCTTTTATAAAAAAAAAACGGAAATTGTTTTCATATAAATAAAATAAGCGAGTACTTAGATATATAAAACTCAGTTCAAAAATACAATTTCCCCGCTTTAGTTCTGTCGGCGCTTACACTCCAAGTGAAAATATATATATATACACACAGACAAACAAACATTTTGCACTCCATGCCACAACATTTCTAAACTATACATGTATAAAAATATATCGTTAAGTTAAAACTTAAATCAACAAAGCGCGTTTTTATCGAAAAAACTTCATTGGATGTTGATTGTGCGCGACGGCAGCAGTCTTGGGCGTCGTCGTCGCCATGTAATCGTATGCGCCGTTACGCCCATTTCGTATGTTGCTCAAGGTCGGCGCTGTTTTTAACTCTTGCTCAACACGCGGCAACTGGTTTAATTTCTCTCTGACCACAAGCGGCAGATCGTCATGCGGCGCAAAATATGTCGAAACGCCACTCGATTGGGTGAAGGTGAGGCCACCGCCCTGTGTCGTGGGTATGATCGCGATTAACGAACCGTCTAAGAATTGCACTTGCACAATGCCGTGGGAGAGCTAAGGAGAAATGCAAAATTCAAGTTTAAAAATAGATTAAAAATATTTACAAATTGATAAAACTCACCTCAGTGGCTGTACCAATGCCGGAAATATTTATTCGCTTAATGGGCACATTTGGTTGTGCCGCCAGCGTTTGCGCGTGTGAAGGCACATGTTGTGCAACGGAAGACAACGCAGAAGCGGAACTGCCATTGCGCAATGAAGAGATTGCGCTTATCGAAAAGTGGAAGGAACCCTTTTAAAAAAGAGGTGAAAACAAGTAAAACATTAATACAAAAATTTGTTTAAAACAGCATTTCGAAAAGTATGTTAAAAGTAAAAATTACCTGTTGCGACTTTGGCGTAGAATACGCCGCTGCACTCATATTTTCACGCGTCGCCGTCGCTGTCGAAATGCACTGAGCGCGCAATTCGGCAACCGGCCGACGACCAACCACTGCTGGAAAAACGCTGCCCGCCGAAGATGTCTGCACCAGTTCGAGCGCACTACAAATGGCCAAACAATGGCGAAAGCATTCGTCTTGGTGTGCGCGCAGCATCTGCGCGTGCAGTTTGTCGTCATCGTTGACGTGCTGATGGTGGTGGTTCTGGTGTTGTTGACTACTGTCGTGCAGCAGTTGCCGGCCATGTTGATCGTATACTTTGATGCCGTCGCTAGGCGAACGTGTGACCTTGGCGCCGGTGTAGAACACCACTTCAAAGTCTTCCATGCTCTCCATTAGATGACACTTGGCCTGCGAACTGAAGTAGGTAACTTTGGGCGTTTTGCCTTTGACTAAATTGACAAAACGCGCGGCATAAACATATTTGCGCCAATGCTTTGTCGGCAGATTGTCGTAGTTGAAAATGCAATCAGCCATAGTGGTGGGCAGCTCGGGCGGTGTGTCCCGTATGGGTAGACCACTGTACAAGTAAATGGAAAGAAGAATATATTTAAGTTTCAAATATTCAATTTGGAAATTTTACTTTAAAGTTTAAATGTAAACGTTGCTTACCGTCCCGGATCTGGTTGATAAATAATGATGCGCGCGCCATCCTGCGAAATCCAGCAGATATCGGTAATGCGATCTGCCAGCAATTTAGATTTATACTTGATGAATTCAACAACAACTTCGCCGTTGTGTAAAATGCTCATGATAGCGTTTTTAGTTTTATAACGCGTCGGCAGAAGTCGTGCGGTATTTAAAGGCGGCACTGAAATTCGTTCAGTTTTAACGGGGGGCGCAGGTGCAGCAGAAGCCGGTGTTTCGGCTAGCATATGCATATATTGCTGCTCCTGCTGTTGTTCCTGTTGTGAATGATAATTATAGGATGCAGCAGTAGCCAAAGTTTTCTTTGAAGGTAGAAAATTGTTTTCCTCATTCTCCTTGGCATTAAAATAGGGATTTGATGGCGTCGATGGTGTTAGTTGTGAAGATGCCAGGGGAAAAGCGTTTGCACTGGGTGTGGATGTAGCGTAAGCAGGCGTCGAGTGCGGATACCATTCGATTTCCATGCTGTCGGTGGCGGGAGAGCTGGCCGAAGAAGAACTGACAGCGGCATGCTTTTCGCGAAAATCATTCAAGGAGTTGAATTTGTAGTTCTGCTGCGGCTGTTGCTGCTGCTGCTGAGCGACGCTCGAATATACGTCCACTTGATGTTCGTAAATCTGCGCGAGTGGTTGAGCAAATTTATCAACGGAACGAGAACGCTGCGGTTGCGCCGGTCGAGAAGAACTAGAGTTGCCTTTAGAAAAGAAAAAACAAGATTAAATTTAGTTTATGTTAGTAAAAAAAAAAAACCGAAAAACAAAAAATTATGAACATTTTGTAATAATTTTTTATTTAATAGTGTCAACTTACTGCTTGCGAAAGTAATAATGCCACTGTCGCCAGCACTACTGCTGCAGCTCTGAATGGAGGCGGCGGTGTTCTGCGCACAAGTGCCGCCACTACGCTGCATAAAAGCGTGCCGCAGCACATCATCTAATTTGATACGCTGCGCGGGATTTTTCTGCAGCAGACGTTCAATAAGATCGCGCGCTTGCCACGACAGTTCCATCGGCGGCGGATGATAGTCACACATGACGACTTTTGCCAGTGTCGACTGAACGGCGTCCGTATCGAAGGGCGGCCGACCGACCAACAGCGTATACAGCATACAACCGACGCCCCAAACATCGGCGGGCAGACCGTGCGATGCGCGCGACACTACCTCGGGCGATATATAATTCGGTGTGCCGCACATGGTCATGTGACGTTCGTCGGCTCGCTGCAACTGTGTCGCCAAACCGAAATCAGCAATCTTAACGTGCATATCGCGACTGAGCAACAAATTCGAGAGCGAAATGTCGCGATGCATGATGCGATGCGAATGCAGATAGAGCAGACCCTCGACCACCTGTCGCAGAATATCGGCCGCTTCACGTTCGTTAAATGGTCGACGCAGTTGTTCCTTCATATAACGATGCAGTTCGCCGTTATCGGCCAATTCCAATATCAAATAGACGTGCTGAGCGTCCTCAAACCATTCGTACAGCTGCAGTACGGAGGGATGCTGGAGGCGTGAGTGAATACTGACCTCTTCGTGGACGCGCTTACGCAGGCCGGCGTTCTCGATTAGCTTTTTGTTGATCTGTAGGTGAGTGGGAGAAAAGAATTGGATTTTTAAATAAATTTTTGAAATATCCAGTTTTTTTTATTTTTTTTTTATTTAAACAAAATTATAAAATTAATTGTTAAATATTTCTTAAGTTCCTTTTTATATATTTAAAAAAATTTGTTTAAATAAATTTTAAACTGATAACAAAAAAACGTTTGTCGGTGTTTGAACTATCGGGAAGGTTCCGGTGGCAGCTACACAGTCTACTCACTGCCACTGCTAGTGTTAACAAAACTTTGACCATATGGAATGGCGCAAACAATCCTACTTGTTCCAATACGGTCATTTAGTACAGGCGATCTGTAGATATGTTTAATGCTATCCTACAGATGTTATAACCGACATAAGACTTTATTCCCTTAAGCGGTACCCAGCCTAATACCTTAAGTTTTTCATCAATTATATGTATATACCCTATTTATTTATCCGATTGTAAACCCAAACGATAAATACAATAGGCAATGTTTGTAATTTCCTTAAGAAATTTTAAATAAAATTTTCGTATCAGAAAATTATTAAATTCGTTTACGACTCACCATTTTAATAGCCACCAATTGATCCGTGCATTTACAGCGCGCTTGATAGACACTGGCGAAGCCTCCTTTGCCCAATTGCTTAAGCACCTCATAGTCCTATTAGAGAAAATGCGAAACAAGAATTAAGAAATATTTACAAAGTAGGCGTCCTTTCGGCTTTTCTCAGTTTCAAACCTCAATTCGTTTGCCAAAATTAACTTGCAGCGACATTTCTGTTTCACATTCGTCACTATTTTGCGTTGAAGCTTGTGCTCTGTCACAATTTATCACTTAATAATATAAATTAATGCTTTTAAAATCGTAAATAAACACTAACTCCCATTGAAATGCAGGCGAACGTTTTTTTGTTTTAATTTTTTTCGTGTTGATTTTTTTGAAACGACACAATTTCATTAAACAGAGCTGTAAATTCTTTGACAGACGCCGTGAGTGCAGGGTTGCATTTTAAAGTTGTTTATTGTGAATAGTAAATATATATATTTTAGTTCTTATATATTGTTATATATTTATTTATCTAGTATTAATTTTTTTTTTATTATTTTAATTACTAAAAAATCATTTAAAAAAAAAGTGGAACCAATTGCTGTATATCTAGAATCAGCGTAGAAGTAGGACCACACGATAGGTACATTTATTACAATATCCAAAACATTCGTGTTTTGTGATCGGTGACGTGCAGTCGATCTTTGAAGTTATTACGATTGTGTCTTCCACAGACCTTTTAAGGTTAGTGGAAATAACGGAATTAGAATAACGGGACGCGCGATCGCAAACTGGAACAAACACGAGTCCGCGTGTTATAAGCTTAAATTTGGTATGCGTATTGTGAAAAAGTGAAAACATAGATTTAAATCTATAATTTTGAGGGATATCCTTGAGAGTTTTGCTTCGCCAACCTAATCATAGTAAAAAAAAAAAACTTCCAAAAAATCTTACCCCTCATCAATATTCATATAGCCGGTTGAATACGACTAGGCTAGGCTTAAATCTTGTAAAACAAACAGACGAATAGAAAATCTTGCATAACAATAAGACCAATTTTTTTATATTTTAAATGGAGTTTAAATTTTGAAGAGGATTTTTTATTTGTTTATTTTAATATGTAATATATTACTTTACATATGTTAAAATCGAATGTTTTGATATAACGCGAGTGAGAATAACTTATGGAAAGTAAAGTAAAAAAATTTTAAAATGTAAATAATTTAAAAAAATTGCAGTTGCCGGTTTCAATTGTTACACCGTCCCGTTTTAGTATAATTATACGGCGATGGTTTCCAGTCGATCGGCGCAATACTCTGTTCGCCGAACGATGACTGTGTATCATTTGCGCTGGCAACACTGTTTCGAGCTGTCGTAATTCAAGCGAGGAGAAATTTTCTTCTCTAATTTTTTCTTTCTGCTTTTTTTCTTAGAAAAGAAAAATATTTTTACATAAATTCATGGCGAATTTGAAATGAAATATGTTTATTTATGCTTTATTAACAAATGCAAACAAACTTAAGAAATATTTCCAATTAATCGAACTGATTAAGCAAACTTAACAAAATCAAAATTCTAGAAGAAAAAAATTTGGGGTGCTGCAAAAAGGTGCCCCAAAAACGTCAATAGAAAAAAATCAACCATCGCAAAAGTACAACGCGAAACCGACGGACGGACGCGGCACTGGCAACAAGTACGTCGTTGCAGCTTTTCTGCTCCCAATAGCGAGCAGTAGCGGATTATTGGCCGGCATAAAGTCAAGTAAGTTTTTTTTTAAATATTTTTTTGTGATTTTTATAAGTAGAAAAATAACTTTGGAGGTGGAAAAGTGCAAATTTTAAATTTCTCCCCTTGCCCTGCAAGCCAACTAGAAAAGATGGTAATACAAAACAATGTTTTTTTTTGCCGTAAAAGTGGTTAATAAGTGTTAAATCAAATGTAAATAAAAAAGCGAAGATTGGTGGTGACATTTACTGCTTTATTTATTTATTTTTGGTGGTCGGTCCTCTCTTATCCCTTTTTTTTTTGATAATTCGCTATTGTTTAAAATTTCACAAGTGTGATAAAATATTTTCCGAAATGGAGAAACAGAAGAATCAATCGGTGTTAAGAAGTGTTGCCATCGTACATTGTTTGTGATACCACGGTTGATTTTTTCCCTTGATTTTTAATTATTTACTTTTTCTTATCGAAAAATATATTTGCCAAAGTATTTAAAAAATATTTTTTTAAGTGTAAGAAAATTAGTGGAAATTTACTTAGTCCTCCGAAAAAAAGGACACAGACGATGAAAATTGTCTTAAAAATCTAATAAAAAATTGCGACAGCAGGATCAGAACGTTTTTAATGAAAGAAGAAGTCCCGTAAAGTTCAGTTTTCTTGCCAAAATAATGAATGACGCGTTTCAGAAAAACCATCTCACTAAACATTTCCTGAAAGCTTGTTTTTTGGTTTTATATATCATAATAGAATGTTTGTATCGGTTTTTGTATATACTTTTTTACCTTTTGTTATAACAATCGGAAATGTGCTACTTATATTATGACTTTACTATTATAAGTTTTATTT